>CM022757.1:27081202-27098702 GCA_012411365.1 Ameiurus melas | reverse complement strand
ATATGTATTCCTGGCATTTTCTCAACTGATGTCTTGAGGAATCTCCCAGAGATGCTTTTTAAACAGTATTAAAGGAGTTCACACCGATACTGGACACTTATTGGCTGCTTTACAGAATATTTCACTCAGTCATCTGTTTTTAAAAAAGATTATTTTGTAAATAAATTATTAGTTTTCTAATGAAAGAAATGAATGTCGGCACAGTTATATTTATGTCTACAACACCGATTTCACACATTTTATCATACACCTTCAGATCAAAAGGTTTTTAAGATCATGAGAAACATTTCAGTCAGTGTGTCTAAACTTTTGACCTGTACTGTATGTGTGTGTATCTGTATGTGTATCCAAATGCTGTTCTGTAAGCTTTGCTAAAGCAGTATTCCTAAATGTTGCTGCAGTGTGCTGCAAAAAAGACTGAAATGCAAAAAAGTTCATATTAAAATGTTGCAGGTCGTGGGGCATCACCAACTGGCTGCCAGCATGGTGCCCGACATCTCAGTGCAAACTGGAAGAGGCAGAAGAGAGGATGCTGCAGCGTGAGTGCTGACCCCTCTCATCACCCTCTCATCTCATCACCCTGTCATCTCACCACCCTCTCATCACTCTCTCATCTCACCACCCTCTCGTCACCCTCTCATCTCACCACCCTCTCATCTCATCACCCTCTCATCTCACCACCCTCTCATCACCCTCTCATCTCACCACCCTCTCATCACTCTCTCATCTCACCACCCTCTCATCACTCTCTCATCTACACTACCCTCATTGCCCTCTCATCTACTCATACTACTCCTCATCATCTCATCACTCTCATCTCCTAACCTCTTCCTCTCATCCACCCTCGTCTCCACTCAACCCTCTCATCTCTCACACCCTCTCGCCACCCCTCTCATCTCATCACCCTCTCTATACCTCCTATCCCTCATCTCACCACCCTCCTCGCTCCCTCTCATCTCAAACCCCTCATCACTCTCTCACTCACCACCCTCTCGCACCTATTCTCACACCACCTCTCAGCTTAACCCTCTCATCTCACCACCCTCTCATCACCCTCTCATCTCACCACCCTCTCGTCACCCTCTCATCTCACCACCCTCTCATCTCACCACCCTCTCATCTCACCACCCTCTCATCTCGCCACCCTCTCATCTCACCACCCTCTCACACCTCCTATCTTATCCTCTCATCTCACCACCCTCTGTCACACCCTCTCATTCCACCCTCTGCATCTCGCGCACCCTCTCATCTCGCCACCCTTCAATCTCGCCACCCTCTCATCTTGCCACCCTCTGTCTCCCTGCACCACCCTCTATCTCGCCACCCTCTCATCTCCACCCTCTCACCCACCCCCTCATCTTACACCACTCTCATCTCACCACCCTCTCATCCACCCTCTCATCTCCTACCACTCTTGCCACCCTCTCACCATCTGTCTCGCCACCCTCTCATCCTCACCACCCTACATCTCACCACCCTCTCGCCACCCTCTCATCTCGCCACCCTCTCACCACCCTCTCATCTCGCCACCCTCTGATCTCACCACCCTCTCGCCACCCTCTCATCTCACCACACTCTTGCCACCCTCTCATCTCACCATCTTTTCGCCACCCTCTCATCTCGCCACCCTCTGATCTCACCACCCTCTCGCCACCCTCTCATCTCACCACACTCTCATCTCGCCACCCTCTCTTCTCCCTCTCACCTCACCATCCTCTCGTCACCCTCTCCCCACCCTCTCATCTCACCACCCTGTTGTCACCATCTCATCTCACCACCCTCTCATCTCACCACCCTCTCATCTCGCCACTCTCTGATCACGCAAAATATCCCTGATTCTATATTTCCGGCATAGTCACATGCTTAAAAGGTGGTTAAAAAAAACCTTACCTTATCTGACAACTTCTGTACCTTCCAGATGTTGAGTTCAGAGCAATAATAAAAAATTAATTATTTGTGTGTGACCGATAGCGAGAAGTGCTGTTACTAGTTTGTGAGCCATGGAGTTGCCAGTGATGTAGAAACTTTGTTCGTGGCAAAATAAAACCTACAAATGATCTCATGAAACTATTAGCTCCCCCTCCCTCCACTGTTGCTTGATTAAAACCATGAAGAAACAGGAGTCTGCATTTAATCCTTCTGATAATGTGCAAATTATATTTAATTGGATAATGTTATGTCATTATAGTGACAATTGTGATTATAGTGCAATTGTGCACTTATTTTTGACCAACTTAAAAAAAATAATAATAATTAAAAAAAAAACCTGGCAAGAGATTTAGCTTGTGGATAATAGATATTGGATGTAGCTCTAAAAACATAATCTTGAATTATCTTACATGTACTGCCTACATATGACCAATTAAGCAAGTCTAAACATAGACCACTTCTCCTTATTTGAATCTTTCACTCTCTGACATTTATATCTATTAGACATCCAGAGCAAGTTCTCCAAGCAGTTTGTCTACATCTCCAGTGACAACAAGCTGTGGACGCTGGTGTTCAATGACGGTGTGGCGCGCAAGACTCCTCTGGTGCTGCTGCATGGCTTTGGCGGTGGAGTCGGTCTCTGGGCTATGAACCTGGATGCTCTGTCCCAGCAGAGGCCTGTGTATGCTCTTGATCTGCTTGGCTTTGGTCAGAGTAGCAGGCCTTATTTCAGTACCAATGCCCAGGAAGCCGAAACGCAGTTTGTGGAGTCCATCGAGGAGTGGAGGGAAAAACTAGGCCTGGAGAGTGTAATCCTGCTGGGCCACAACTTGGGAGGATACCTGGCAACCGCGTACTCACTTAAATACCCTTCCAGGTTTGCAGTTAAGATTCATTATGTCACTTTGTGTTATCTCTCGCTGATAATTGGTCTCATTTATCAATCCTTAGTTGTGAGTAAGACGATTAAGCGTTCTTTTAACCCAAACCAAACCAAAGTTCCTGACATATTTACAAGTTTCAGTAACGCTGCTTTCTTGTCTTACTCGTGTGTGTGTGTGTGTGTGTGTGTGTGTGTGTGTGTGTTGGATAACGGCAATCGCCCATAAATTACAAAGCGTGTTCACAGCAGAGCTGACATTTAGTGATGCCCACAAAACTCACAAAGAGCTGAAAACGATGAAATAACAACTGAACTGTGAAATTACAGCATGTGTTAAATCTTCCAGCAATGCACCTTTATACAGTGCACCACATCGGTGCCTCCTTTTCAGGGTGCCATTTCTTTTGTCCTAATTGAATGGCTAGTCATATTTGTTTTAATTCATGGATTTGTTTTGGCTTGATCGCTTTCAAATCATTATTATGAAATCCACTGATTTTCACAAAATTTCCATTCAATTTGTGTGCGAGTCTGAAATAAATGAACTCTTTAAAGCCGACAGCATAATCCACGTAGAAAATTGAAGTAACTCACGCCTACTTAAGTCTGTCAATCAAAGTTCACATTAGTAGTCTCCTACACAAATTCACACGCACTCGGAATGTCCCGTAAGATAAAACTAGTTTTTCCGAAGTAGCTGGATTTTTATGGATGCCACGTTTCTTGTGTAAATGCTCCTCTGACCGATTTACGAATACGGTCATTTATATCCAGTTTGATAAATGAGGCCTAGTGTGCAATATCTTGCAAAGAACATAGCATGGTGTTATCCAGTTAAAAAAAAAGATCCTCCTTTTGGAGAAAAAAAAAAATGAGTTTTTGAGTAATCAATAAATGTCAGGTGAAATTAAACTTTTATTATGTTCTATTTATTATACTTTTAAACTTTCTCTATTGCTGTGATGCTATAGGTGTAATTAAGGTGTTGAGTTTATTCTCAAAGCAAGGTTGTTTTTCACATCTTTCTTGCACTCTTTTCTTTAGAAGATACTGACCCATCACCTCTGTGTTTTATAAAATGTAATTGTGTTTCAGATGCCGCTCCGTTTGTCCTGTTTTTGCTATGTTTTTTTTAATAGTTAATACTTTCGTTTACCTAATATACCTTATATAATACTAACTTTGCTAATATCAGAAATATGCAAACACATTAAAGCAATTTAAACATTTTATGAGAAATTAATGGATTAATAGACTGAATTTTCATGTAGCAGTGTTGGCCTTGAGAATTATCTGGTATTCACTCTGATTTTCATTGTGCTTCAACAGCTCTCTGGACAAATTCAAATTATACTATGATGGTTGAATTTCATCTGTGAAGATAATATAAGTTGTGTGATGTTTATTTTACATTATTCAGAGTAAAACATCTGATCCTGGTGGAACCATGGGGTTTTCCAGAGTGTCCAGAGGCTGGGGAACAGGACAGACCCTTTCCTGTGTGGATTAAAGTCCTTGGAGCCATCCTCAGCCCCTTCAACCCACTGGCTGGCCTTCGCCTTGCAGGGCCGCTCGGTAGGTTAAGACTCTTTTCACAACTAGACGAAGCATTTCCTGAGAATTAATACATTTACAAAGAGGTAATCCTCTTTATCTCAGGATGAAAAAAAAAAACATGGCGGTCTGTTTGCCACATGTCAGCCACAGTATAAGAGCTTTGACCACAGATTTATTACAACGTTCTCACAAAAGGCCAATATTTTTGGCATTTTCATCTTAATGGTTTATTATAGATATTGAAAGAAAGAGAAGTCTGACTCATAATTATTGCACCTCAAGCAGTTGGTCACATGTGTAATAGGCTTGCTTACAGGCCTGCCTGCATTTACATGGTTTGTGTAGCCTCTTTAACACTTATCCACCATGTTAGCAGGTTGAATTCGGCAAAGTAATGCGTCACAAAACTCTGCCTCCCTCGTGCAAGGAGGTGTGGGCAGTATTAGCTGAAAAAGTGTCCATAGATCCCCACTTTAAAAAAAATTTACCGGGTACCTTTGCAGATGTGCTCAATCAGCACAGTATAACAGTAAAGTGCTCAGGCACCTGGAGAAAAGAGATGTTTCTCATCTGTTTTACTTGAGATGTAGACACTAGTTTCCATGTATGCTTTTTTTTTGTTAACTGCTGTATGTAACATTTCTCATAGCTTAGGAAAAAATTTGCATGTAAAATTTTCTAGTATCTTCAACTGAAAAGACGAGCGGTAGCCAGCCCCACCCAAAAGTTTTAGCATGCCGTGTGTGTGTGTGTGTGTATGTATGTATGTATGTATGTATGTATGTATGTCTAAATTTGTTTTGTACATTAGTTGAAATGTTAATTTACAGTATGCCATTTTCTCACCATGTAGGTCCAGGTCTAGTGCAGATTGTGCGACCTGACTTTAAAAATAAATATTCTGCCATGTTTACTGACAGCACGGTCCCAGACTACATCTACCATCTTAATGTCCAAAACCCAAGGTGCATTTATTTATTTAGCTCTTTATTTACGTACGTGTTTACCCTGTTTCTCTCTCTTGCTCTCAGGTACCAGTTACTGTTGATGTTTGTAATTAGTTTAAATGAAATCTGTTGCTTTATGTTTTTATTTTTTGTAATATTTATAATATATTTCACTTAATAGTACTTGGTCTGGTATGGCTGCACTAAGAAACTTCTAATAACTGATTTTTTAAAAATTATTTGTAGTGGGGAAACAGCTTTCAAAAACATGACCATCTCATACGGCTGGGCCAAGCGGCCCATGCTGCAGCGCATTGGCCTGATTCACTGTGACATTCCTATTACCGTGATCTATGGGTCACGCTCCAGCATAGATGGCCACTCCGGCAATTCAATCAAAGAAATGAGGCCAAATTCCCACGTGGAGCTAATCGTGAGTTCTACATTAACCTTTCACTTTACACTGGGATTTATCAGGAGTGTTTGTTAAGAGTTGACCTAAATCTAGGATTTCTGTTTTTTCTGTAAGATTTATGTGACACTTTTTTTTTTTTTGCTTGCAAAAGTCAAAGATAGTAAAGTACTAACAAAGATGAGTTATCAGTTAACGTGGCAGTATTTATATTGAGGTGGTGTTTAGTCGCTTATTGAAGCTTTAATGTCATTCTCAGAGTATTTATTGTGGCCGCTGAGCTAGTAAACATTATGGTTATATGAAGTTATTATGAAATAGTCATATATATTCGTTCTCATCTCACCCATCTTGCGTCTGGTCTCTAGGCCATACGAGGAGCAGGACACTATGTATTTGCTGACCAACCCGAAGACTTCAACCACAGGGTACTCCATGTGTGTGAAACAGTGAGCTGAAGGGTGATGAGGAAGGACTGCCTTTTTTTTTAATTAAACTCATTATATTCCCTCTTAAATTATATACAGGCTTAAAGAGCTGGCCAGAGCACCTCTGTAAATCTGTATGTGTTTGCATGTCACACTGCAGCACTTATCATAACAGCGTATCCTTCACCAGACCCACATTTTGCACACTGCAGGTTTGCTGATAACTGGAGATTTTACAACTAACATTGGCATAGCTGTGCTCATTCAGAGATTAGTGTTCTGATTGATGTTTTCTGCATTTTCAGTCAATAATAGGAGCATATCTGCTAAACTATATAGACACTGATAAATAGGTTTAACTGTATGTGTGTGTTTATGTGTGTGTTTATGTATGTATATATATATATATATATATATATATATATATAATATAGCAATAAGCAATAATTATTAGAGATGCACCGATACTAAATGTCTCAGCCGATACTGATAACCGATTATTCAGAGTGATATCAACCGGTACTGATAGTTCTGCCTTTTATGTCTTTTTATAAATTAATAATAATTAATTCCACAATTCTGAAAGAAATTCAAATAAAAACTTTATTATCTCCATTTCAATAAGTTGTTTCACAGTAACTGGTCTCATAAACAGAAAACACATTACTCAGATTAACATCAACACATGAACTCAATTCTGCAGATTAAAGTAAAATTTCTTAACTTACTGAACGTTATTAATTCATATTAACATTGACTGAATTCTAAAAAACCTCCTGTTAGTCTCACATTCACTCACCACAAACAAAACATTTCTACTTCATCATTGAATATCAAACTGGTAATATATAATGTAAACCTTTTTATATATTAACAATAACTGGATATGAAAAATACTACTCAACAAAAATTTTTGTTGAAATCTTTCAACGGTGTACTGGCGATTTAATTCAGCATAAGCAGCACGGCTAAAACTTGTCTCAACGCCGAAACTCCCGCTTCACTGCTGCTCACTTGCGGTGTAAAATTTTAGCGGTGCAGAGATTACAAACTGCAGTTTTGTCGTCATTCCATACAAGAGACATCAACTTTATACACAGAATGAAATCGATATGTATGATATAATCGGCCCTGATCATCGGATATTTTTAAACTATCGGCCGATGGCCCATAGTGTGAAAATTAGCCTTTATCGACTGATACATTAGTATCATTGGTGCATCTGTAATATATATTTATATTCTATATGGGACAACAATAAGCAATAATTATCCTATGGATTATGTTCTGTAGCATGCGCAGTTTCGGTATTATGTGCCAATATTAAGGGTATAAATTGTATTCGAAATCATGCTATTAAAATTCAACTGGCTGTGGGAACAGTTGAATACAATTGAATTCATTTCACTGATACTTGAACTGATAAAAAAGCAAATGTGTCTCGGTGACGAGCACTACCTGTCCTGTCCAGGGACATGTTGTCCTTTTCTACCTCATGACTAACATAACTTCTGCAACTATGAAACAGAAGCACTGTTCACTTTTCACTTGAATGTTTTGTGCAATCTATGAGCTTTGTTTTATTTTACTTCTGGTACACAACTGAGGTAGAGTGTTTTTGCAATGCAATGATTTATTTAATTCTCAAAGCATGTCTGTTTTATATATTTACTGATTAATTTGAATGTAACTGTTTAAATTCACTGCAATCATACAGTAATTACTGTACTAAATTCCCAGTAAATTAAGTCTTTGATGATTGTCTGTGTGTGAAATTAATTTCATGGAGGAGGGCGTGTGTAGATAAGTTTGTTTATTACCGATATAATAATTGGTAGAATTATTTTCTACTTGCCCATATAGCTCAGAGGAGTTTGTGGTTTGTGTGCTAGACAGATCTGGATGATTGATTTCTGTGAAGGAAAAAAGGAGCTACAATATTTTACTAAAATTGTTGCTTGTCTCAGCATTCTTTCTATAATAAGTTATTTTAGTTGATTGTTGTGGACAGCTGTACGGCTATAATCAAGCAGTAAGGCTATAATCAGTTTGAAGTACTGCACTGTATACTAGCTTTCAGAGTTGAAGTTGAATCTCAGTCAATATTCATCTTAAGAACGTATTGCTTAAGCATTGAGCGTAGTGTCCTGAAATATACTTTCACCTCGTACTCTAGCTTAAGAGCAGGAATCTGAACTTGTTTAATATAACAAATGTCTTTTAGCCTTTTATTGCACTTTTATAAATATCACCCATTTTAGACCGAGGTATACATTTCCTGCCTGTAGCCACAAGAGGGCACAATTACACATTGCATGAGGATCCCTGGCCCGGCGCCTGCAGCATGCGGTTAAGCCATGGAAATCATTATTGTGTGTGTTAGCCTCACACACTCAAAAATCTATTTGAGTAGTTAAGCCAGTTTGGGCTAGGAGATTAGGGAAATGTCATGAAAGTACAATGATAGCTTTGAATCACAGATGTTGCTGCAGTTATTTGATTTGATGTGCATGCTCTTTGTTATATAGCTGTATAGAACTACACAAGTATGTCACATGAAATGTACACAAACCTGATGGGGGAGGCGCCAGAGACGAGACAGTCACGACAACGATGACTGAATCTTGAATCCTTTTTCTTTTGCAGTGCAGTGGTATTACTGAGGAGATATGAATAACTCTCTCTCTCTCTCTCTCTCTCTCTCTCTCTCACAAACACACACACATGACTGTTGGATTTGTACTGCTAAACAGGTTTATATTAGAAAGGGGTTCACACAGTATCTACACTGTTTTTAGCTGAAAAGTGTCAAAGAATCCAGGTCCATATCGGAAGCTGCAGAATGAGAGCTGTTTTAGACCGAGTGTCCCTGAGAGCCCTCTCCACTGCTGTGCACACTGCCACATATCTTTAACATGAGACGGTGTGAGTGGGTGTGTGAAGAACAGAAAAACTGTGTGTTATATGTGTATGTGCCTTTAGTGTTTCTTTTGTTTGATTCGTCGTCTGATCTCATCACAAATCACCTTTTGGCCTTTACACAGTAAAACATACAGACATAATAGTGTAGGTGTTTTAGCTGGTTAGTGTAGATTGCAGTGTGTGTTACAGCTTGGGTATGGAATGTGAAAGCGACAGGGTCGATGACGGAGAACTAGAGCCCTATGGGTCGTCTTGACATCAGGCCAGGGGAGGTCTCCACAGCCCTCAGCCGACCGAGCTCTTTCACGTTGCTAGGAGACCAGCCCAGCGCCTATATTAGATTTAATTTATTAAATTCCCCCTCACTCTGGTGATTTTTTGCAATCTCTCTTTCACTCCTCTCTCTGTGTCCCTGTCTGTTCCTATCTAGAGATAAGAGAAGCAGGCATGCACCGGCATTGCAGCACGACTCAGCTGTTAGTGTATATATGTGCAGGTTTTCAGACAGTTCTGTTAGTGTGACATGCAGATGACAGCACTGCACATACGGCATGTGTCATAATGACCTCGTGTGCAGCACACTGTCATTGACCAGGCTGCTTTCTTTTGCTATGGTGAAGGTCAGTGACTTCCACTTTCAGGATTTTGCCTTCACTAAACTTAGTGTAAATGCCTAGCCCTTCATATTACCCTAGTATTCACAAAAGTTCACAATAGTGAATTAGTGCTGTGAATTATTGAATCGGATTTAGAGCAGGAAAACCATTAACCAATGGGTAACTAGTCCTTCTTGGCATTATTAATACCATGAGTTCAGGTATTATAGCACAATTGTTTAGAATTTTTTGCCTTTGACTCATCTATTGGAAATGACTATACCGGTCAGTATGCTGTGACGTTATAAATTTCTGAACTCCTTTGTAATATTCTACTAATTATAGAAATAGACATTCATACACATGGCCGTAAACAAGCAGTCTGCTATCTGTCAGTTTTAATGTGCACAGCCTGTAAGGTATTACTTTATCTTTACAGTCATAAAATCAGAAAGAGCTGCGGGTCTGAGTAATGCATTAGCAAGCAAGTAGAGGAGACTATGACCTCAACTCTCTCAGAGACCATACTCATCTTTGCATTATCTTCAAAAAAAAGTTGATGATGTCAGTTTAAAACAAGGTAGGAAGTTTATAATGAATGATGATGTGTTTGGAATTTAATCATGTTGGTAGAGAATGTTATCAGCATAGAAGCTAGAGGTTAATAACTTCACACTTAAAGGTTCTGTATATTTATTTAGTTTTATTAATAAATAAAAAAAAAATATATATATATATATATACACACACACATACATACATACATACACACACACACACACACACACACACACATTTATAGAACAGGAAATCCCACTTAAAATTATGTCTCTTATGAAGAGTATATACGCTTTGAAAAACTATTTATATTTTGTTCAGGGAAGACTTTACAAAGAAAGAATTGTGGCTATGATGATCATTTTACAACCAGTGTCCAGAAAAGCATGCACCATTTTAGGAAAAAAAAGAAAACTTGCTGTATATACAATAGTTCCATATGGTTAAACTCAACATTGCTCATTTTCAGGATGGCCACCAAAGTATGTGTATGTATACATATATGTATGTGTGTGTGTGTGTGTGTGTGTGTGTGTGTGTGTGTGTGTGTGTGTGTGTATATATATATATATATATATATATATATAAAAAAAATAAACTATTTAGATGTTGAGCCTGCTATAATCAGCACCACATTATCAGGCTCAGGTTGCATTAGTCTTCAAGTTCCTCTGTCAGAATAGATAATGGGGAAAAGTGTGTGCGTATGTGCATGAGCAATCGAGAGAGTAAAAGAAAAAAAAAAACAGATTTCCCACTGATGTCTCCTGCCACTTCTGCACACCTACTTTACACAGTAACTGTCACAACTGAAACATGAAAAACTGTACAAGTCTTTCTAGCTTGTGTATGTACACTAATTCTCACACACTCGGGTTTGCTGTGATGACTGTAAAACTGCTGACTGCTCAGGTGGGCCAAAAGTACAACAGTCGCCATGGTGACCAGAACCTGACGATTCCAGATGGTCCAACACTCAGCCGGGCTAAACCACAGTGCAGGGGAGTTAAGAGGGTTCAGATTTGTTTTAAAGCTTACACATACTGTACAGACCAGGCCAAATATTCACTTCATATGAAGCAATGGATGAACGGTAGCCTTCTTGCTTTGGTGATAAGCTGAACTTTATCCGTGCTAGAAGTGCACAAAGCTCTAAAATTGCATATTAAGAGTAGAAGCACTGTCGTATATGATTAATATGTAAATGGGAAGCACTGAGGCAGATTTGTGCCTCGTCTATTTTAAAGTAGCCTTCTCAGCAGGTTCCCATCTCTTTTCTTTTTCATTTAAAGTAGAGGGTTTGGGCCGAAATGCCGCCGTTTAGGCAGACAGCTCTGGCAGCCACTTCTGAATCTGAAGGAGTGCAAGTGTGTGAGAGATATGTACTGTGTGCATGTGTGTCTCTTCATCCTTCTGGCTTTGCTGACCCCACAGTATGAGGCGGATGCTGATGTTTAGAGGTCCATCTCCCCTTGAATAACCCCGCTGACTGACATGACCTTAGTTCTGTGTGTGTAAGTGTGTCTACACTTGCCAACCTAAATACTTCTTCTGATGTCTGAGTGTGTGTGTGTGTGTGTAAGAGAGAGTGAGAAAAGCAAGAGAGAGAATGCGTGGGCAAGAAACAAGTATGTTCCTGCCAAGCCAGCACTAATAGTCCTAATGCTTCCTGAGGAGTTGCCCAGTGCTGCATTAGGCCTGGATGGGCTCATTGATTTAGAGCTAAGAGCTTCAGCCTGGCCCAGCCTCCACCCTCCTAAACCCACCCAGCTTCCTGTCCCAGACCTCGCCTCTTATCTCCCCAATGCAATTATAGCACAGCCAAGTGCACTTTCAGGAAGGGGGCGCAGCACTAAGGGCTCAACTCGCCCCTCATTCCTGCTGGAGCCATAGATAGCCACAGTGAGCAGGGGAAATGGGTGCACTGCTGCCTTACTGCGGCTGGAAAATGCATCGATGAGAAAGCATGGATCAGCAGGAGGGGCTGCATAAAAGAGGGAAGAGTGAGAGAGAGTCAAACAATTTGAAGGAAGAGACTAAAATATGCACAAACGATGTAGCTCAGAGATAGGAATTAAGATGATGGAGGATGATGACGAAAGTTAAAGATGGAAAAGCTTAATTCGTATGATTTACACTCCACTCTTGGCGAATGCATTAGGGTGTGCGCGTGATTGATTGATTTATTTGCATTATCACACATTAAACAATAATATGTGGGTGCTGACAGTTGCATTGCATGCTTTTTCTCTAAGCTCTTATGTAGTTCTAATGTATATTAGTGTGACAAATTTGACTTTTATTTAAAAGTACTGTATAGATATAAAACTACATACATAAGATACTGATGAAAACAAACAAACAAAAAACATCCAACTATACAGATTTCAGTAAGAGTGTGATGTATAATGTGTGTACGACACTTCCATCCAAAATGACTGAGGCAGGGTGTAGCATATCTGTAGCCACATAACCAAGTATTCACATCCCTTGAACATTTCCACATGTTGTAGTGTCACACCTGAAACTGAAATGGACTTAATTGGGATTATATGTAATGAGTCTACACAATGAGTCTATAGCATATAATACTGAAGTGGAGGAAAGTCAATATAATTGAAAATTATTTACAATTTTATGTGTTCTATGTGCAGAAATATTTACCTCATTAGTTCTGTTGCATCCAGCAGCTAAATGAAGTCACATAAATAGCTGAATGTAATTCACCTGTGTGCAATTAAAGTATCACATGATCTTAATATAACTGCACCCTTTCCTAGGTTGGGTCTCAATAGTTCCCTAGTTCAGCAGCCGGGGCACTGAGTCGGCCATTTGAAGGGCTGTCTCAGTCGCAAAATCCTTCCAGTGCACAGGAACGTTCACTCCCTGGGTTCAATCCACAGTGCACTGCAAAACCAGGGAGCATCGAGGTTCACTATGTTCCCTTACTGGAAATGATGTCATTTTTTCTGAAGCCTCTCGGCTTGAAAAAATAAAAGGTGGACAAACTCTCAGCCAACTTCGTCTGCAAGCTTGTTATCGTTGTTGTGGCTCGCAAATGATTAATTATGTTAGTAATTTTTTACTTTATTTGACGTTCTATATAAATGGTTTGTTTGAGTCTTTAAGTGTATAACGATTTTTTATTTTTTTTAAATCCACTAGCTAGCCTACGATCCTGCTTGAAGTACCATGACAGAAACACGTGTGATTAAGCGAACAAATTTATATGACATATAACGTCAACAACATATCAGTCCTGCATGTTGTTGATAAATGCCAGTGGTGATGTTTTACAACGCCAGTGCGTAGTCACGTCACCGGAAATTGTAAGTGCCCGAACTCGTGTACATGATATACAGTATTGATTCACCAGCTAGGGGGCTGATTGAGATACACCCCTGGAAGACCCGAGTTTATCAGAGAACATACCTAAACAAGCAGCATCATTCAGACCAAGGCACTATCAAGACAAGTCTAAGACAAAGTTCCATTGAAACTCATTATTTTATTATAAAAATTTATTCTTATAAAAATAATAATGAAAAAATCTTATCCCTACAAGCATTTTAGATCAGAAAATGATGTACAGAAACAGAATTCCAGAATAAAAATGCATTTCTTTTAATTTTGCATTTTGATCTCTCCAAAACACTTCCTGAAGTTTGATGCATTTAAGACATTAAGATAAGCATTTGTGTTATCATTTATTTAATAAATAAAGCCATCCTTCCACTACTACACTGACGCTACACATTAAATTGAAACACACACACACACACACACACACACACACACACACACACACACACACACACTGTGAATAAATTCTTCTACTTGTTGCATTTAAGTCTGAGTTTCAGATATGCTTGTTTATTTTTTGTGATGAGGAGTGAGGCGAGCAGACTGCCATTTGTTGTGTTCTGTCAATACCTTAACTCTCCGCTGTCTTCCCTCCCGACTGCAGGCCAAATGCTTTAAATGAATCACAGCAAGCTTTCAAAAACACTGAATAAAATATTATCAAAGGAATAAAAGGGGAAAAGGAGGAAGGAAGAGTAAAAATGAGAGTGAGCAGTGTGTGCATAAAGAGCATGTCTTCCTGAGTCTTTGTATCTGCCTCCGCTTCCTGTAAAAGCCAGCCATCTCTGCAATCAATAGGTCCATAATTCCACTCCAATTATTGCAGTTTACTTTCATAAGCAGCACTAAAAAAAATATATATATATATATATAATAAATATATATATATATATATATATATATATATATATAATATATAATTTTTTTTTTTTTCTCTCTCTCTCTCTCTCTCTCTCTCTGCAAACTTAAAAAATTATCCTTTAATCTGTATTTGGTAAAAGTAGAAAAAGATATGTGTGTTTTTGTGTTTTGGATGAAAATATTTAGGTGGTCTGCTGATTTAACTGTTAAATTAATATTCGCCGGATATTGCCTGGGAAATAACTACATTTGCTGAGAATTATAAAAATAATTTTTCCCCTTAATTTTATGGCATAATATTTCTAAACTTTAATATTTACATTATTTAGTTTTTTTTTTTTCGTAAAAACACCTACATTGTAGGCCTGATTGTGATTAACTGTATTTTCAACTACTTGTGCAGTTTGTAATCATTACCAGAAAGTTTCTCGGTTTTCCCCATGATGATGGATTGTTAATTCATTTTACAATTGTTCAACATCATGTTTGATAAAAACAACAGTGGAAAATGAGAGCAAATTTTAAATGGGATGATGTAATTCAGGGATGATATTTGTTTGAATTGTATTGAAATACCTTTTTGGAGAACCAATCATTTTGTAATATATTGGGATCAAATGTTTTTTATCTGCATTACCTAGAAGCAATATGATTGTCTCAGAAAATCCAGATTGTCTGATAGTATTTTTTTTGTGTTTTATTTTTTTGTTGTTGTTTGTTTTTAGCAGTTTCTATATATTTATATTGCAATTATAGTTCTCTCTTTATACATTACTTTTGTTATGCTGTATTTTGTCTTAAGTGAATAATGTACTATTAACAGTTTTGTTTAATTGTTGTGGACTTTACTTGGATTTGTGTGGGGTACTAAACAAGTGACTACGTTTACATGGACAACATTAATCTAATTATTGACCTTACTCTGAATAAGACAATATTGTGATTAAAGTGTTTACTTGAGTCACTTTTAGAACACTCCTGTCATGTTCCCGTTTTACATGTTACAGAACATAATTAGATTAACAGCCCGCGTCATTACGTCACCCCGCCACGCCTTCCGACGTCCCTCCAGAATTTCACGTATCAACATACAGTTCATCTTTGTTATGGTACCGTAGACAGTTTTGGGTGTTTTTATTAATATTTTTACGAACGCTTTAAGTGCAGTTAATTATTTGTCATGCTGTATGTGCTAATAGACAATTGCTTGAAGCCGTGGGTGTGTCCCAAATCGTGTAGTTGCCGTCTATATAGTAGCCGAGATACATGTCTTTTTCCCCACTACAGGGCTATAGTAGGCAAGTATGCGATTTGGGATGCAGCCTAACTCTCTTGACCTTAATTAGATTACGTTAAGTAAAAATTGCTGTTTACATGGTAGTTTCTTAATTAGAGTATGGTCTTAATCGGATTAAGAGTGGATTATTGTTGTCCATGTAAACGCAGCTAGTGTGTTCCATATGCACAGTACAGTCAACTCCAGAATTATTAGCATTTTTCAAGATAAACTATTTGTCAAAAATAAATACCATACATACATAAGTAATATAAATATTTTATCCCAATATATTACAAAATTATTGGTCCTCCCAAAAAGGTATTTAAATATAATTCAAACAAATATCATCCCCTGAATTACATTTCAATTACAATTTGCTCTCAGTTTCCATTGTTGTTTTTACCAAACATGAACTTGAACAAATGTAAAATGAATTAGCAATCCATCGGAAAACCGAGGAACTTTCTAGTAATGATTACAATTATACACAGGTAGTTGAAAATACAGTTAATCACAATCAGGCCTACAATTAAAAAATACTTCAAAAGTCTTCATTTTCCAGAAAGAAGGGCCCGTGAGCTTTCTCAGTGTCCAGCTTTGAAGCCCATTGAAAACCTCTGATCTGAATTGAAGAGGACAGTCTCTATGCACTAGCCTAAGAATATGAAAAGATTTTATATGGAAGAGTGGGTTCAAGACCATTCAACAAGTGTCTTCAACTTTGTAGACTGGAATTACTGGAAGAGATTCAGTGCTGGTATTCTGTTCAGGCTAGGCTTCAGCAAATATTAATTGTATGGTGCCAATAATACAGGAACTCACTGTACCACTTCATGCTGTCTGAAAGTCAGTGGGCTATTTGCTCGGAGCTGGCGCAGTTCCAGTCGTCAGTAGATTAGGAAGGTGGTAAATGCTCTTTGGAAGAAATGCTGCAGGGCTTGTTGAGGATGAATATACCATCCTGTCTATTCTACACTAATGGCATCAAAGGAAATCTGATTTCTAGAAATCGCTTTGTGTGTGAGAGTATCTGTGTGTGTGTGTGTGTGTGTGTGTGTGTGTGTGTGTGTGTGTGTGTGTGTGTGTGTGTGTGTGTGTGTGTGTGTGTGTGTGTGAGAGAGAGAGAGAGAGAGCGAGAGAGAGAGTACAAATCTGCACTAATAGCTTTATGAGTAAGGTGGCTCAAGACTTAGACTTTCATAGCCACTAAAAGCCTATATGCTTTTACACACCCGCGCACACACACACACACACACACACATAGACAGAAGCAGTTTAGATGCTTTCTTATGCTAGCTGATTCATTATAACAGCTACTTTTAAACCAAATTGAAAAGTACCACACATCATAACTGTATAAGACAGGAATGTAGAAATGTTTTTAGTACCTCCCACAGAGAGTATAAAGAGGTGTATTTGTTCAGATTGCAGATACAATGTTAATATACTCTTTTCAAACCTAAACAAATCTACACTCTGCTCTTAGTGCCACTATGTCACTTTTAAACAGCTCTTTATGTTCCAATGTTCAGGTGCATTTGTGGAGGGAAATTCATTCAAACTGTTTTTTTAATGACGTCATCAAATACACGCCTAACATTGTGCTACACTTTTAAAACAAAATTCAAGTCAACCCCATGATGCACTTCATAAAGGGAAGCTCTTAAAGCTCACCTCACTGCGATGTTTAGACACGACAGCAAATCTTCATGACGCTCACATTCCTAGGTAGCACACGCAAGCTAATTTCCTTCTTTAAATATTC
>CM022757.1:27058702-27076202 GCA_012411365.1 Ameiurus melas | reverse complement strand
GGAGCTTTCTAACACACTATTTTGTTGATCAGTAATACAGTACTGAACAATTCAAGTGAAGACTTGTACAGTAGTCTATACAGCAGTGTAGCATGTGTTACTATGTCTTGATTTGTCTGTAAATACTCCTCCATGCACACCGTGTCTGAGATCATTTGTAGCCTATATTTATTTAAAATAACAGTTCTATATTTTGTGTCAATGTTCTGGACAAATTTGTTCTCTTAGTTGAACACAACCTAGTGTATTACACATTTATTACACCCTTCTTATTTAGTAATTACATCAGTGCACTTGTGAGTGTATGAATAATGATGCCCAATCAATTATAAGATTTATTTTTTACACTTTACATGTTGTACATGAGTAAAGAAATTGGAATTTAAATAGGGAATTCTTTCATGGGTGCAACAATATAGGGGCAGTTCCATTTCGGTTATTATATTTATATCAGTTACTATCATATAATGGGGCACGGTAGCTTAGGGGTTAGTACGTTCGCCCCGTGGTTGGGGGTTTGAAGCTTGCATCTGCCCTGTGTTTGAGGAGTTTGCATGTTCTCTCTGTGCTTAGAGGGGTTTCCTCCAGGTACTCCAGCTTCCTCTCCCAGTCCAGAGACATGCATTGTAGGTTGATTGGCATCTCTAAATTGTCTGTACTGTATGAATGGGTGTGTGAGTGTGTTTATGAAGTGCAATAGATTTGTGATAGATTTGTACCCCATCCAGGGTGTCCCTCACCTTGTGCCCTGAGTCCCCTGAAATAGGCTCCAGGCTCCCTGTGACCCTGTGTAGGATAAGCAGTACAGGAAATGGGTGGATGGATGGATATCATGTAATTGTGATTTTTAAAAAGTTTTCTATATATTTGTTTCTATCAAAAGAGCTTAACTAACTACAGTTGGCCAGACAAAATACTAAAATACCTTGTTTTTTCCTGCAAAAAACATATGATTTGAGCAAAATCTTTAAACGAATTGCTTTAATTAGCAAAACATACACAAATCCCAGTCATTCCATATCATGCCTGAAGAAATACTTTTTTTTACAAACCAACAGCAATGTATTTGATGCCAAAACAAACTAAAAGGAAAACTGATATCTTGAGGTCTAGCCTGAAATCTTAAGCTCCTAAAATTAAACCCTTAGGATAAAAACAGATATATCGAAAACCTTTGTCAATGTTGTCAATGTTGAGAACTCGATATAATAACACACACTGAGGACATGAAAACGGCATGCGCCTGGCTGTAGAATGTTCTCATGATACCTTACTCCAGTGTAGAAAGCTACACAATCCCTAATTTATTATTATTATTTTGCCTTTGTTTATTTATTCATTTTCATATGATTCATTTACATGTGATTCATTTTTAACTGAAAGACCTATTGGCCTTCTACATTACTGGAATAGACAGAATTTATTCTTCTATTAAATCCACTTTTCAAATAGATTTAATATCGTGTGTGTAACTTTTAATGGCTCATAACTAGGATATATCAGCATTCACACACACACACACACACACACACACACACACTTAGTAATATTGAGCAAACACCTAATGAATCACATCTAACACGGCCTTATTTGTCAGAATTAAGTGCTGTATGAATAAATTATGTTCACTGAGTAATTCGGTTTAATATAACGATCAATTTGGGACATATTTCTTTTTTGTGGAAATGTTGGGGACATGTTTTTTTATGGTCTGCATCTCTAATGTATAATAAGCTCATAATATTTGTTGTTCACTACAAAACTGAATGAACTCTCAGAATACACACCCCCACCATGACACACTTGCTGGTAGTGGCTTTTGATCTGCAATTGACTCATGTCTGTTGCTGTTAGCTGCTTGTTCCTGATTGCTCCTTTGGGAGCCTGGTGCTGAGCTGTGTCTGGGAAGCAGTGTGGGATTCTGGGAAGGTGGTGGTGACAAGGGAGGAGACACGGATGTAGCCGTGACACAGAATGCTGACTCATTCTGGGCTTGATAAGTTTCTGCTCTGTGTGTGTGTGTGTGTGTGTGTGTGTGTGAGTGAGACTGAGGAGAATATCATTTTCCCTATGGCTGAATGCTGAGTGAACATGTAGGGGGTGCTTCAACAGGGGTCAGTGGCATGGTTGATATGGAGAGGGAGAACACCAAAGCACATCCTGCTGTGTACTCAGCTACAAGGCAACTGCACCTCAGACTGAACAACCTCAGGCAAATAATAACATCTTCTGAGTATAAGCTATTACTTATCTACTTAATGCAAATTTCAGTACTGAGATACATTGTGCAGATCATTTCTCATGCCCCACAGATATATCAATCAAAAATAGCCCTAAATAAGAGAGCTAATGCTACTCATCTGTATTATGAGTGTTTAAAAATACAGCAGAAGTCAATGGATGCACAGTTGGATGGAATGTGCAGTGATTTGGGTTCACGAAAAGCCCTGACTGTCTGCATTCAAAACAACTCACTGTTTGACATGAAATAATCCATACACGATCTAAACATCATTAACTTATCCCTAGGCAAGTACATGGCTGGTAGAGAGCTAGCATATGGGACTGTTGATCTTGCATGATAACCAACATTTAAAAATTAAAAAAAAAAATGTAAAAAGAATTACATAATTATCTACTTTCACCAAATGCACTCTTCCAGAAAACTATTAGTGTAACGCAATACTTGTCTCTGTATCAGTATCTGTATCTGGTCAATGCTCCAAATATCCATATCTGTATTTGTATTCAAATTTAAACCAAATGTGGGCATAACTGTCCTGTGAAGCTTTCCTTAAATTTTTTTTTTAAATTAACAGTGCACACGCTATTCATATCTGAACACATGATCTGTTCATTCTGAATAATGGGCCTCATTTATAATATTTCTTTAATTAATGTTCTGCCGGGTTTACAAAAGTTTTAGAAATGCTGATTTTCTTCGTACTTCGTGCACTTGTTGATAACCTCGAAAGTGCAAAGTGTGTTCCTGACACCGTTCTTTTGCATGTAGTGACGCTCACAAAAATCCATAAAAGGAAAAGTGCACAGACAGCTGGAGGCATGAAATTAATGATCAGGGTAAAGCCTGAAAAAACAACAGTGACATTTTATTTTACTCACTTTTAGGAAATAAAATAAAATAATATAATATAATATAATATAATATAATATAATATAATATAATATAATATAATATAATATAATATAATATAATATAATATAATATAATATAATAATAATAATAATAATAATAATACTGACACCCTGTCCAGGGTGTACCCCGCCTTGTGCCCGATGCTTCCTGGGATAGGCTCCATGTTCCCCGCGACCCTGAAGAAGGAATAAGCGGTTGAAGATGGATGGATGGATGGTTGGATAATAATAATAATAATAATAATAATAATAATAATAATAATAATAATATAGCACGTTCGCCTCACACCTCCGGGGTCCAGGGTTTGATTCCTGCCAGGCTCATGTGTGTGTGGAATTTGCATGATCTCCCCGTGCTGCGGGGGTTTCCTCTGGGTACTCCGGTTTCCTCCCCCAGTCCAGGTAGGCTGATTGGCATTTCTAAATTGTCCGTAGTGTATGAATGGGTGTGTGAGTGTGTGTGTGATTGTGCCCTGTGATGGACTGGCACCCTGTCCAGGGTGTACCCCGCCTCGTGGATGGATGGATAATAATAATAATAATAATAATAATAATAATAATAATAATAATAATAATAATAATAAGTGAGCACTAAGTCTTTTGTCAGCTGAGGTATTTTCTTATTTCTTACATCAATGTGCAGGTACACTGATGTTCTCCATTTATACAGCTGCATTTCTTTTGTTACAGTTGAATGATTAGTTTTATTTGTGTTGGCTCTCTTTCTTTATTTTTCATATTGTTTTATGAATGTCAGTAATATAAAATGACAAAGTTTTGCTGATGGTACTTAGTCCCTGAACTACTGAACTATTGTAGCATGAGGATGTGTTTCTGATATAGACTCCAAAGCACTTCTGTGAGTCACTATGGATAGACCTACTAAATGTTGTAAACACAACAAAAAACAAGCAATTTACACTTGACAGTAGATTCCATATATAAAAGTGCAGTAATCGATGCAAATTATACGATGAGTCGATGAAGTCAAGGTTTGTCTTTGTTGGTCTTCTTACACTCTTTTACACTATTTCTTAGAGTTTTTGCTGAATTTATGAGATGTTTAAGAATACCACATTTCTTGCGTAAATGCTCATATGAATGATATGCAAATAAATCTGTTCTCATCCAGCTTGATATGAATACAGACCCATTGGTGTCAAGTTTTTTATTAGTCATCTTATTTATTTATTTATTTATTTTGCTGTAGCTAGGAAGGGTATGGGATCTAAAAGTTATCAGGTTAGCATCGTGTGCATGTTTAAATCATCACACTTGTCTCTGACCGATCTGTTGCCAACAGCTATGGTTCATTTTTATCTCAAATGGATTTTTTTTTGCCATATGTCAGTTTCGACGTATTATTATTAGTATTATTAGCTGCCCAGAGCTAACAACTGTAGTAGCAGACATATTTAACCAGAATCACTTTTTTATGAAACTATGTATGGGTGAGTTCATGATTGTCATGCCATTTGTCTCCCACTGATATTACATTTACAAATATGAAAATGTTCAAACATTTTATGAACTGTTAAATGCATATTTCCTTAGATCCTTTTGAATTGCATTACTCGAAATGATCAAATGATTTAGCCATGCAATTTTGTCAATGATAAACTGCTAATGTTCCTTTACTTGCTAGCTACATTAGCCTCATAGCTCCAGTACAACTCTAAAGAAGCAAATGTTGAACATCGAACATATTTTGACTGACTGAGTGCATTTTGGTGAAAATCAAATAAATGTCATTTTTTTTGTCCAAATCGTTTCCTTTGACTGAGTAGACATCTCAGGTATTTATTAGATTAGTCTTGTTAGATTGCATTACTCATAATAATCTTCCATGAATATTAGAAGGACCTACACTAGCTTTAAGATAAGGAATATCAATATACTGTAGATAAATTTGAATCATTGTAGTATTAAGCATGGGAACACTTTTATTCTGTGGAATTTCTTTACGTTGTCCTTGAATTCCTTTTCTTTTTGAAAAAGCACTGCAGTGGAGTTTTGCTTTAAATAGCTGAGCCCTGACAACCGTCTGTGTGCATCCTACACACGCTCTCTCACGCACACACACACACTTACATACATTCTCACATCCTGCACAGGGGTGGCAGGGTTGAGCTAGACCTAGGACAGCTGGGTGTATCCTCAAACAGGCAAGTGGGCAGCCATGCATTTGAGCTGCTCAAGATGCTGACAGCCGGCTTTTAACTGCACACGGGTGCATGCTTGCACACACACTAAGGGATGTCTAATGAAGGAATTCAGCAAGCAAAGAGGAAGGATGTCAAGCGGACGTAAGGCTCAAATGGTGTTGATAATGCATTCGGTTTCCACTCTCTAGAAATTCTAGATCAATAGACAATCAAGGAACAGCGTCATTAAATAGAAGATGAATAAATATTTCATTACTCAAGGATGCCAAATACTCTCAGTATCATAGCGGCCTTGCCACAGTTTGTAAACCCGGTGTCCGGACTTTCAGAGGGAGCTCCAGGAGGCCAGAATCACTCGGGTGGTGTGAGCATAAATATTAGCGTGATCTCTTCCTTCTCTGTGGGTGATGGGATCAAACAGATGGAGTCCATTAGAAGAAGAGCTGTTCTAAGGACTGTAAAGAGATCATTCAGTACACATCATCTTAACACTCTCTCTCTCTCACACACACACACACACACACACACACACACACACACATTCTGGAATATCATCCATTTACTGTATGTAAAGCCAATGGGGAATTACAACAGTCTATCAACAAGCCACAATCAATGGCACTTCTTCATGCTGTGCAGGAAACATATAGGCTCACAATTCCCCTTCCCGTACCCAATGGTTCTCTTTCCATCTCTCACTCTTACTTTCTCTCCTTTTTTATCTCTGTCACGCCGTCAAACTCAAATACGATCACGTGATGGTGTCCAATCGATGGTGCATTACAGACGGAAAACATATACGGCCAGTTCAACCACCACCTCCATCTCTACCACCGTCTCATGATACCTTCAAATCAATAAGGCCGTTCCCTGAGGAAAGCATATATGGCCAATTTCCTCTTCTCCTTCTCTATCCCTATGCCATCCCTCTGGCATTTTCTTATCCATTCTCCATTCCCTCCATCTCTCAGTCAATCTCCTGTAGTGGCAGCTAATCAGATCCCCACTGTGCTGAGGCAGACAGGCATTCCTATAGGGTGGGGTTGTTACTCCAGGCTGCAGCTTTACCAGAAATGAAGCTTTTCCCTTCACCTCACTGTTGCGGCGATCCATGACACACATCGTCATCGAGGAAGTCGCAATTTGTATGTCCACCAAAAACAAACATGAAAGATAAAACCAATGTCCAAATTTTGATCTATATACACCCACACACAGAAATCTCACAATAATGCTGCTGGGTTGGACACAGAGACACACACCCAGTGTATGTCTGCAGTAAGAGTGGCAGTCAGGCGTGCAGATGCAGTTGCTTTGTTGGGGGCAGGGAGTGCAACCTCACTCCACCGAAGGTTATATTAACACAAACATGCACAGCAGCTTACTAAACACAGTTTAATTATTCGTATATTCAGACATACAAATATACAAATGCTTATAAATATACAGATTGTGTTCATTAGTACAGGATGCTTGTGTTCTTTTCCCACACATAGAGAACAAAAGACAACACACACACAACCACACACACACACGCACACATTGTGGGTTACCCGCCCACACCTACCTGTATATCAAGTCCTTTATCAATATAATATCAGAACTGATGGACATTGCTTTTTATGCCTTGGGAATTCCTGTCATTCAAAATCAATACACAAAAGTCAGACCTCTCAAATAAAATCACCACTTACTGGTACTACCCTGGGTGCTCAACTATTCTGTTTATATATTATATGAGAAATTAGCTTTGAGCAGTTTAATTTATTTTCACTTGGAATCTGCTTGTGCAGTACTAATCACAGGGTTTTCCTGTTACTGTATTATTATGTAGGCATGTCTCTCTTTTTTTTTAAATCAATTTTCTCCATCCCTTACAACGCATTGCTATTACTTCCAACGCTTGTCATGTATTCACGTTTTGTGTTTGAGATTTAATACTTCTTTAACGTCAGTTATTCTTTCCTGCGACGGGACATTAACATCCGCAATAATTAGATAACAGTACAGTACAGAATGAAGAGCGGTTAATAAACCTGCCTCAGCACACATTCACTCTGTCTGTCTGTCTCAGTGCTTTAGTGAATGCAGGATTATGAGAGATAAAGACTTCTGCATTTTGTGCATATAAGAAGACAAAAAGCCTCATGTGGCTGCTCAGTGGACCATTTACCTCCATTTAAGTACAGCGAAATCATTTTATTCCTTTTGGGGGAAATGTAATTAGGGTTGTACAGTAAATTATTCTGATAAAAGCAAGCAGCTCATCAAATAAGCTGTTATAAGGTTAGGATCTAAGTGCTCTCTTTTTAATGTCTCTGATGTGTGTGACTGTAGTGTCATGCTTGCCAGATCTGTCAGCCCACATGCACACGCACAAGCACACACACCGCCTCAGCAGCTTACACACCCAAGGTGCAGGCAGAGCCGCACATCATCAAATCGTATGTACAGTAACATGACTGCAGCGTGCTCATTTTAGCGTGCCCCAATGACTAATGCTAATCCTTACATCTTAGGCAAATAATGTTGGCTGAATCAATCTCTGGCGTGAAGGCATCCCCCTCTCTTCTCCTCTTTTTTTTCCTCTCCTTCCTTGAATTTTAATGAAGGCGAAGTGGGAGCTCCAATCATGGCGCAGGAAGTAGACGAAACCACTCGGAAGCAGATGGAGGGTAGCGCTGAAGGTATAGACGCTCCAGTCCCAGTTCCACTTCTCTCCTTCCCCCTCTCCTTGACTTTCTCCCGTGGGTGGTACAACCTGGCAGATTACAAAACACCCCTCCCATGTGCCTCGCCACTCTCTGTGCCAGGATGAAGCGACCGATCAGATGCTCCTGAAGAGTATGAAAGTGTATGTGGAGTGAGAGAGAGAGAGAGAGAGAGAAGCAAAAAGAAAGAAAAAGCTAGTGGAAAGCAGTACGACACAATCTGCGCCACTGTCTGCTGAGAACATCAGGGTAAGTGCCAGAAGCATGCACACATACACAAACAAACACTCATACACACACCCATTCATTTCTTTTACATATGTGTACTTTCTTATGCATGACACCCCTCAGGCCTTTTGTGCTTGACAACTTTCTGTTAGAAAATATTGTAACCTGCATGCAAGTCATAAACGTATAATGCTCCTGAACACTTTTGCTTCACGTCCTAATAGAGTATAAACCTGTCAAACATGGAAAAAAATGAAGAATTACTTTAAATCACTGTCGACGCTGTAAAGCCTGGCAGTGAAGAAGTGAGTCTGGACCTTGCACACCGCAGGCCTTTTACTGCATGCAGTCAGTTTCATATAACATTGTGCACACTGTCCTAAAATCTTCACACAAGGAGATAAAGAGCCGGAAATGGTACCAGGAGCCTGAGATCTGAGCTACAGACACATAGTAAATGTGATCAGTGCGCAAATGGAGTGACACACATTTCCACACACTCACACACACACACAGTCTCAGATTCAGACAGAGATGCAGGGATCCCATCAGTGGGAGGTAAAAAAAAATTTTTTTTAATGAACTAGAAGACCCCACAACAGTACTATGTTAATAAAGCAAAAGTGTTTAGCATTAAGCATATTTCAGATGGAGATTAACTATGATTCTCTGACATGCACAGAGTGGACTGTTTCTCAGGCTTTCTAAGGTTTGAGGTTAGGTGGGGTACTGTCTTGATTCCGCCCAACGTAAGTCGCACGGTGACATATAGAGTGTGATCTCTTTGAACAGTGACACGCAAGTCTGATTAATGGACAGAAAATATCTGAGTGACAGCACTTGACTCGAGTGTTCATTAGTACAATTCTGAGTCACTTGGAGTATGAGTGACTGAGAGGTTAAACTAAGAGTTCTTGTATCAATTAGAAATAACTCCAATGTCAATTAGCAGCTCTGCTTCCAATATGAAGGGTAATGGAGACCAGAATATTCTACTGAAGCTAGGAATTATGGGTACTGGGTAGAAGTCCAGGCTAGAGACATAGACAGACGTGCAGTTTGATGTACACACCTGTTCTGTCTGCTTCGACGTGATTCATACTCTAACACAGAGACAAATGAGGTATTTCCCAAATGAGAACATGACAATTTGAATGATTTTGTGCTATCGTGCTTTTGTTCTGCATTCACATATGGGTGTGTGTATAGGCATGTTTGAGGGTTCATCAGCTAGAAAAATCAATGTACGTAGGCCAGCTGTCACTACTGCATGTAGAAATATGTTCTCGCTTAGCCTGGCATTAAAATTTACTGTACAGTATCGAATCATCCAACACTGCAGTAGTACACCTCGCTACACCATGGCTATTTAAAGCTACTCCATATTACTATACTCTAATCTATTATACACTATGTTACTCCATTATAGAATGATGAGCATATGAGCATATGAATAGGGGTACACTGTTCCACATACTCGTTCTCAGGAAAAATGGTTTAATACTTATAGATACACTTTAGATAAATATTACAGTCTGTATATACAATTTCTACAGAGACCTCACCATTGTTGTTGTTTTTTGTTTTTTTTACACAAGCAAGAATTACGACATTATGGAGATATATGAAGCGGTCGTTACAGATGACTCACTATTCAGTGAATAGCACTTAAGGATACTTACTCAACCCATAAATTGGATTTTTTTTTTAAGTCTACTTGTACACACACTGATCAGAACGCACAGAAAGCATTTCTCTAATCATAATTTCATCTGGCTGTGGTCCCATTTGCGTGCTGTGGCTCTGGGTGTGGTGCCGTATGTAACCAAATGCAGAGCATTTAACCTCACATTCACCCTGAAGTGCATCAGCCATGAAGCTTTGCTCAATGTTTATGGCATGTGAATTATATAAAAGCACATTTATTAAGGTTGGTAGGGTTTCTCAGGAACAAATTTATTTGGATTCATATCATATTTATTGATATAAAATGAATTAATAAAGCAATAACAAGTCTTTAGAAGCTTTTTATGTCCATGAACACATTGACAAGCAGACAGCAGAGGCAATTCCTTCAATGCACCGCTAAAAGTCTTTATTTTATATATTGCATGCCTGATAAATTATATTTCACTAAATAATTTGGTATTAGTCTATTTTTTAAAATGAACATTGGAAAAATGCACATAGGATTCAAAATCCTTTAGTGTTAATCATATACGATGCATATTGTGTAGAATATGGTATGGAATGAGCAGCACAGTGCTTTCCTACTCTGCACGATCACAAAATGGCCGTGGTGGAGGTGCTGTCCACAGCCGTGTGATTGACAGGGAGCTCCACGGTGTGTGGGTGGATTTGCTCTGTACGTTGAGGTGTGCGTGAAGTATTCATAGAGAATCATACCGGGTTCTCCCCCTTTGTTCTCCAGGGCACATCCTAAAACAAAGGCAATAAGGAGCCAATTAATTAGATTTTTTATTATCAGGTTATTTACTTTGTCTGTGCATTGTATAAACTGTTTTAAACCTGAGGAAAAATGATATGGTGCATATATCAAATGCACAGGCACTGTGTGTAGGGGGTGTGTGGGTGTGTGCATGGATGCGTATGAGTGTGCATGTGTGTCTTTCCGCACATCTATACAGAGTTTTATGTTCAATTCATTCCGGTTCATTGTAGATTTTTATTATTTTTTTAGTGTGCTATATATAAACATACACTTTGCTGGAATTGACATCATAATTAAGTCTTTCATTTCATTTTTTTAGTAGTTGCATTCATTCAGCCTGTATGGTGACATAAGTGAAGGTCAATCTATATGAAACCTAGCTAAACAATATGAACAAATGTATGTGATATTACTATAGAAAATACAAGGAATTGGAATTGCATTTCCAATAGAGCATGCTCGATATGAACAGTGAATCGAACAAATTGTATCAGACATCTGCTAATAAACAAAGTCTTTACTGATCACTTACACTGATTCTTGTCAAGTCTTGTGAGTTATTTTTTCTATACAGTATATGTTTTCAGATAATAATGCAGATAATCAAACATCAGAAAATGGTAAATCTCCCATAGAAGGTACAAGGCTGCCTCTAACCTCTATCTATTTCTCCTTCACTATCTCATTCTTTTCATCCATCATCTTGTTCCACCCTCTCACATTTTCCTCATTGATTGGGTACGTATGATGGAATTAGCCATTCATTTCCGTGTCTAAGCCCTGCCCCCCTCTCTTTTTCTTCTGCATTTTCTTTCTTCCCACCTATATGGTGTATAACGGCTAGATTACACACTTACACTGTGTCACAAAATGTGCCACAAGGACAAGGACAATAGTTTATTGTTCGAACTCTCTTTCCATCAAACCCATCTCTCAGCATCTCTCACATTCATCCTCTTATCTAAAGCCTTTATTATTGTTTGGCAAAAAGTCTAACTTCAAGTAGAGTAAAAAAGCCTGTCAGTTATATCATTTTCTTTCCTGAAATGGTTTGGGTATATCGTGTATAGTAAATAAATAAGAAAGCAAGAAAAAAAAGGAAAAATATGAAAATCCTTCCAGTGTTTTTTTCTTCTTCTTTTCCTCTGTCTGTCCCTTGAATTGTGACTATAATCCATGTTAAAATATCAAAAATATCTTTATTCCATATAATGGCACCATTAAGAGTTATTAATAATGCAAAGACTGTGTATGTGATGTGGAAGTGTGTGTGCGTTTAGACCCTCGTTACCTTTCAAGGGTCTCACAAAACACATATGTTCTATATCTGCTACTGCTTCATGACTGTCAGTATGGTGCCTGGTAGGGTTTCCCTATACTCGTTTCCTGTTTGTAGCAGCCCTCTGGCCATTTACACATTCACACACACACACACACACACACACACACTTACATATGCATGCACACAAATAGATACACACAGTTAGACACGCACATGCATCATGTGATTGCACTGGATGCTCATCTGGATTCTTTGTGTGAACACTTGCATGCTGTCATGTGCACATTTTGTGTGTGTGTGTGTGTGTGTGTGTATGAGAGAGAGAGATGTGTGTGTGTGTGTGTGTGTGTGTGTGTGTGTGTGTGTGCGTGTGTGCGCACTCTGTTGCTCCTGCATATCTCCACATGTACTGGGTGAGAGCTTTGTGTGGGAGGAGTTAGTGGAGAACAATGATGGGCTCTCTTGTCTGCCTGCCCATGCGTGTGTGAGAATGTTTGTGGGAGCGTGAGTGTGTGTGCAGACTCCTCTAAGCTAATGCTAAAGAAAGGTAAGTCTTTTTCTGTTGTCTCTCTGCCGTGTGAGAATATTATAATAATAGAGGTTGATTTATTTTCTTAATAGTAACAATATATATATATATTTTTTTTTATTATTTGCTTCCATTTTGCACATAATATATTTATAGTGTACAGTCTAATTCAAAAACTTAGCAGCTTTGCAAAATTGTTTCAGCTTGTTTTAAACATATGCATTTACTTACAATATATCATACAAACCATTAATACTGTTTCATTTATTTTGTGTTATATATTATATCATTTCAGTGGTGTAATCACAATTAATGCTGTATAATGTCATTGATATATAAACGAAATACAAACTATTTTTTTCTGAATGTTTCTCTGTGAATCAAATGATCTCTATGACAACCCAATATATACATGTATATTCATTATCACTAGCTCCAGGTACAACATTGTCAGAGCAATGCACACATTCCATTGTACTTCTTCACTGCAAGAAAATTGCTCAGGCCTTTACCATCGCTCTGTCTCTCCTCCGTGGTTCTGTCTCTCATTGTTCTTTCCTGTCTGCCGCTTCCGTGTGTCATATCCACACTTGTCTGTTTGAACATCAAAGGAGCTTGTGCATTAGAAGAGCTGTAATGGCCGGTAAATGCTGTGTCATTATTGGGATAAGGCTAATATTAGCTCTGTACCGCGTGCTAGGAACAGGAAGGATGCTCTCACATTGCTGTAGAAGCCTCCTTTTTGTTCAGCACTGTGCTTTGTTACAGGGCAATGGATGGGGCAGAGGTCTTTTCAGGTTTCTGAGGCTACAAGAGCCATCACTCAACTCGCAGCTCTAGCTGTGTTAGTCTTTAGTTCTTTATCTCCTATAAATCAGGATCAGCATTTCTGTTCATAATTCTTTATGTTGTACGCAGAATGATTTAGATTTCTACATGGAGCCCTAAGGAAAATGTGTCTCTATGTAGGAGGGGTGGATTACCTTGTATGCCACATAATATACACCAGGATTATGGAGGTTCCTTTAGAAATTTCATTTTCAAATATTGTACAAATGCATTTTGACCATTTTTGTGAATGTGCCGATTTACTACAATGCACAAATGAATGACTTCAAGAGTCATAAATTTGTTTTAGTGAATAGGTTCGATAGGGTCTATAGTATTTATCTCACATTCAGAAGACTAATGTTCCTATAATCCTTTTCTTTTTTTTGCAAAAATGTTATACAATACATTTAAATATATAATTACTTCCATATGATTCAACATATCCTTTAAACCATATTTTTATTTCATCCAAACTTTATTTCACCTCTAATTATTATTCTAAATTGTCATTGCAATTATTACGGTAAATATGTTATGATAAATCATGTCTATTCTTAAAAATATATATATATATTTCACACACAAACACGCACGCCATGTTGGAATCAGATTTAAATGAACAAATCGACTTTTGACTATGAGATATATTGTTGCTGCAACAAATCTTAGATAATAAAACATTTGAGAAGATGCTGGTGTTTCTGCATTTGGTATTTCAGTAACTGTCAGGAATACGATGGTGTAGTTTTCACTAATGGAGATGCAATGTATGCTGTGTAGCCTGATTCTTGTCACATGAATTGCCTTAAGCAATCTGCTGTGCTCTTTCCTGTTTAGAGCAATAATCATAGACTAAAGAAGCCTTTTCATTAGTGTTATCTGTTGAGGCCATATTGCCTATGCTTTACTACTGGCATAAACATTCATCTTATAGGCAGGAAGAGGATATTACTGTATATGTGTAGCCTTTTGTTCTATTCACTATGACTTAAACTGTGTTCATCTTCACTATATCAGAGATAGCGTAAATGCAAAAGCAACCCAGATGCCATTTTATGCCCTGAGGATTTGCAGAAAAAATTGGACAAAATTTCATCTAAGATTATTTTTCAAAGTGTTATCAATAATTAGCACATTGTCGTAATTTCTGGCATTCATGCTTTGGAATTGCATGTGTAAGAGGATTAGTTTGATAAATTGTGTGCTATTTGCATCACAGCCTAGTGATTTCTGAGACTACAGCAGAGGATAACTGTTATTTATCAGACAAAGGATAAAAATTGTGATGGTGTCCTTTAGTTGACACAATGGGTTGCTATAAAATGCTCAGAATATGTGAGTGGGTGTATTTGTGCATGTATGTATATATGTGAGAGAGACTGAGCTGTAGGTAAAGTAAATTAGCTAAAGTAAAGTAAATTAGGTAAATTAGCTGTTGTAAAAACATGGCTCTAAATAATCCAGAAGGAAGTTCGCTGCTATCTCTTAATACGTCTGCTGTGATACTGTGAACCAGAGTAGCTCGAGACGCAGAAATGCTGCTCACAATGCCGCAGAAAACAATCACATTGTCTTGATACAACACCGCCGCAAATCCTCATTCACACAAACACCCCTCTCACACACTCACGCACACCATAAAACTGTAAAGTAATGGCGGAAGCACACTTGGGGCTTGTTGCACTACTTTCGAGAGGCTCTTTGTGATAGGACGGCAACCTTCCTGCCCGTGGCGGTCGTAAATAGATTTCACGCCTCTACCTTCTCTCCAGGAGATTTTCTGCTGCTGGCACAAAATTTAGTCACAAAGTGTCAGCGATTTTACATGTGCTGCTCCTGCCAGACATTTTTGTTTCATCTGCCTGACTTCAAATGCTGCTATGAGCATTAATATTGCTACTCCTTACTCCCTTTATGGGAGAAACAAAGCTAACCAAGTCAGGTACTTGCACACAAAGTTTTGCTTGTAAATGTGTGTTTGGATATCAACCATTTTGTTGGGAAAAATAAGTTTGATCATTGCTCCTTCCAGCATGAAAACCTATGCATAAAAAGTGTTGAAATGCTTCAATTAAGGGAAACTGTGTGGGTGCGTGCTTGTGGCCAGAAATATGTGGAAGAGGAATATCTGAAAGTTTTGACCTCCTAGCTGGTCCCCACAAGTTATATCAAAGTATATTGGTGGGAAAAACACTACAAATTAAAACAGGCAAAAGGTTATTAAGTATTAACTACTATTATGCATTATATATTTATATAAATTTGATATGTGAATGGATGGTACTCTTAAGGATAATAGGAGAGTAAGACAAATGTGTGTGTGTGTGTGTGTGTGTGTGTGAGAGAGAGAGAGAGAGAGAGAGAGAGAGAGAAAGAGAGAGAAAGAGAGAGAGGGAGAGAGGGAACAGTTGGCCTAGTCTGCATGGTGAGCCATATTTCCACATGATTTTTTTTTTTTTTTGGGAACAGTCAGCTATCATTTGCTCTGTGCCCTGGGGCTTTACAATCATTCTGTAAAATTAATGTTTCCTATTTGACTGCCCCATTTTCCTATCCTAATTTTCAGGAGTTTTATCTTAAGCTAGAGGTGTTTCTGCTCTACTTATTATTGACAGGACAGTATGTTAGTGCATTATATTTTTAAGAAAAATATAAGAAAAGGAAAGTCATTAGAGTGCATGCAGTCTATTTATTCTAATACAGGTCAAGCAGCAGGGCATTTTACGATTCATTCATTTATTCACTATGAATAAAACAGTAGATTTAAGAAATGAAAGAAGCACAACAAGCTGAATACATCCAAAATACTTCAACTTTAATTCCTGCATGTGTACATACATTTCCCTACAGATTACATAACATAAATAACTGAGTGACTAAAAATGTAACGTTGCTTTCATCTTCAGGAAAATTCATATTCCATGCTACTTTGGAGACAATATTGTGTGTATTATTACGTGTCTTTGTGTAGCTCTGTAGCATTGGGATGTGCTGAATGTGGTAGTGTTGGACTCATAGCTGGGTGTTTAGGGGCCTGTAAACCAAGAGTGTGGGGTTTGTCTACTGTACATCCTGCCTGTCTGCTAATCTCTCTCAGCGAGGCTTCGTTCATGCTTAACCTCAGCATTAAGTACACCCAGAGTTAAAATTGTGTTGCATTTATAATATTTACTTTATATATCTGTGTATCGAATTTTGGAAAACATATCAAAGTAAGTAGTCATGTTTTAGCCCAACATTACATATTTCTTCCTATTCACTTAATCAAGACTTTGTCAATGTGGGAATCGCAGGTGTATATGATGAGATTAGCAGTAAAATTAAAGGCAACATGTAAAACCACACTACAGTTTTTAAAACAATTTTTGCTGAAGATATCTGGTCAAACAGTTTTGTTCGCGTTAACAAATTAACAATTTCCATCGCGTAAGTTTTGAGAAAAAATTTAAAGGTTAACAGTTAGCAATAATGATACAGTTAGCATACCTTTGTTTATTACTTCTTATAAAATAAAACAAAATTCAAGCATGTCGCTTTCATGGAGGTTTAACATTTCAATTTGTATGAACTACTTACAGGTTCACTCACATTTCGTAAAAGAATTGATAAATTGTTATGTTTCATTTTACAAGGTTGGTGCCAGTTTCAAATTAATGCAAAATAACTCACTCACAAAGGCTCTTGTGATAAGATGCTTTATTATTTCATATCATATGACACATCACACTTTATATATACACTCAAATGTAAGGCTGGGACATATGCTCCTAGATGGGGTTTAGTCATATTATTTTCTGTTAGAATAATAATGAAGGCACTCGCATTATGAAATAACACATATGGACGTGTCACAATTATTTTCAATGTGAAATCCGTTAAAGTACTCGTGATGAAACTTTGCACACTCTTGGCTTCAGCTCAAGCAGCTTCATGAGGGAGCTTCACCCAGGATGCTTTTCTTAAACTTCCTAAATAGGCCACTAAATAAAAAATTCCTAAAATAAAAAAATTCCTAAATAAAAAATTCCCCCCCCCAAAAAGAGACTCATTAATATACACACATACACACACACACACACACACACACACACACACACAACACATATGTATGTATGTATCTCTCTCTCTCACACACATATATATATA
>CM022757.1:26898702-27053702 GCA_012411365.1 Ameiurus melas | reverse complement strand
GGACAGAACGCAAGAGATAGACAGAAAGAGAGATGGAGAGAGAGAGAGAGAGAGAGAGAGAGAGAGAGAAATGATTTTGTTTTGTGATGCAAAGACAGTGTGTGCTACAATCACTCTGTAAAGCAGACATTCAGCAGGGACCATAACTGTCGGCCATGTGTTCCCTGACAGCCTAGAGTCCACAGGGCCTGTGTGTGTGTGTGCGAGTGTGTGCGTGTGTGTGTGCATGTTAGTGTGCGTCTGTGTGTGTGCGTGTGTGTGCGAACGTGTGCGTGTGTGTGTCTGTGCGAGAGTGTGCGAGTGTGTGCGTGTGTGTGTGTGTGTACCATAAGAGCTTGCTCACAGAGGAGCTGGTGCAGTCTGATTCAGACCAGTAGCTCGTCACAAGGCTTCTCTGGTCCTTAATGAGCAAACTGCCTTCTGCTGTAATATAGAAAAACCCTTACAGACATGAGAAATAATTCCTCCTTTTACTGTTTTTCACACTCATTCTAATGTGTTCTCTGTGCAGAGTGAATATTTTCATTTATTCACACTTTTACCGGTTAACTTCCTCAAGTCAAATAATTGATGAAAAACAATTTCTTATTAAAATCACCTATAAGTGACTGTATTAAATGTTATACTAATATAATTTTACTATGCATGTTTTTTTTTTGTCTTTGTAGTTCTCTACTACACCAGAGCTCACAACACCCTAAAGGTGAGTGTTTTCCTATACAAATTTAGACAGTGGATACCTTGTTGGAATAATAAAAAATAATAATAACCCTGCATAAGATTCATTAATGCATATGCCCCTGGTGTTCAATTTGTATTTATTACAGTCTTTATTAATTATTGACAAGTAACTAATCATCACAGATTGGCCCTATGTCTGAACCAGACTGTTCAATTATACACAAGTTTTAATAATAAAAATGTTGGTCAGCACATCTAAATCGTCAGGCAGGCGTGTGAGGGAAAGCAAGTACTTATGCATTTGTATTTACCTTGTATTTTCCTGTCACTTCTGAAATTCACCTTCGGCAGCTGCAGCAGGCTTGATAAGAAACTCTGCTCTGCCACTGAGGCGCTCTACTTGCAAATGGCCAGGAACTCAATCTCATACACACACAAGCCCACACACAGATGTGTAAACATGCACATACACATATACCAACTTGTTCACACAATACCATATTTTCGGTGAGTTTGTAAATGATTTAGGGTGTGTACCTGAATTTAATCCTGCTTTGCATTTTGATGTACTTGGTATAGAGTTAGCAGCGTCTCAATGCGAACATGTTGATACAGTTCTCTCTCTCTCTCTCTCTCTCTCTCTCTCTATATATCTATCTATCGATCTTTTTTCCATTCTTTCTTATTCTGGTTGCGGCTATATAACTGATCTAAACGTCTGATTTCCACTGGGATACCAAAGGCTGTTTTTAGATGCTAGGCAAAGGCTTTTTGCTCACCGAGTGCAGCTGTCTGATGCACCCAAGAGATATTTGCTGCTCCATCAGCTGTCAGTACAGCACTGTACCTGAGACTTAACGCGTAACCAGACAGTCCTCTGTTTCTGAACAGCACATCTTTTAACTGCTAACTAAAGCTTTTGACTTCTAGGCCAGAAAGAAATTACATCCTACTAATGAGAAAACACTAAGACGTGTTTGGTCAAGAATATGTCTTTACTACCTATATTAGTGCAAATTTTACTAATATCTCAACAATATATTCCGCTGTAACTGAGGCTTTATAATATTTTCCCAAGTCAAACCATTTATTTAAAATATTGCATATTAGTCTGAAACATTTGGACTATATGCCAAACTACTTATTATACCGATAATAGCCTATGCAATGATCACTATCTGTCTGAAGGGACACTTTCAACTGGGTGCTGTTTAAACACAGAAGCCAGTCTATCTGATGACATGTACAGTGAGGGAGAGAAAAATCTGAGAACGTTGATCTATCACACAACTGTCAGAGGAGCAGCTGGTATTTCACCAGGAAGCCACAGTGGCCCAGGCAGTCAGCCGAATACACTGCTAGAAATATGAAATGTCTAACCACAGAAGTTCCTCTGGATGTGTGCTGTATTATCTATAATAGCAATTCACTGAATATCAAGGGTGTTTGAAAATTAAATGTAGTGTACATCTACTAAAACAATGCATACATTACACGTCCCTCTTTGATAAACAGAAGCAAACACACATGACACAAACTCGTCAGATACTGGTATAATACTCTGGTATGTATTTCCATCATGGCTTTGGTACAGTATGGTGGCATTCTTTCTTTGAAGGGCACGGGCAGGCATCCAAGATCGCCCCATTCACCTCTCACACCTTCTAATTGAACCCATAAAAAAAGTTTGCAGTACAAAACCTTTCTGTGTGCAATTAGGATAAGCAGGAAGGGCAGGCCAGCTGATGAAACGGGATTAAAGAGAAATATATTGCCTGTACATCATGTGCTGGTGTGATATGATCAACTATGCAGGAATTAACAGGGCTTGAGCTGCTGGGGTTAAAGACGAGGCAGGCAAATGGCAAGATAATTGAGTGGCAGGAAGTAGGTGCACTGCGTTAGTTGAACTTGCTGAAATCATTCACCTGAAAAATGTAACTGCTCTTTCTCCATATGCTGCCTGTAGCTGTGAAGGGAGAAACAGCATAGAACAGTCACAAATCTGACTGGACAGAACAGACTCATGCAAATAGTTTACTGAAAGAACTCACGCCGCCCCTTCGCAAAATTTAATCATGCTTAAAAAATGTTCAGGTTTGAGTCAGGTGTCTGTCTATAAATCACAGCTCTCTATCTCTCTCTCTTTCTCTCTCTCTCTTGAACATCCCTTTGAAGTATGAAAGTCATTAATAATAAAACAGACAGAGATCATGGATTACTTGTTTGTATTGCTCTATAAAAGTGATTCAGCCCCTCTGAGTCAGTAGCAATAATGGAAGAATGATGTCAGTGTGAGCTCAGAGATCATGCACTCATCTGTTCAGAGATGTTAGTCTGACCTAGAAGTCATGCTATATGGAGTGCAAATTAGTGATAATAACAGTAGACACCTTATATACCATAATAACAGCAAATAGCTAACTATTGCAAAATTATAATTATTTTAAATTATCATAAATAATATTGCACATACTATTTGATTGTTTTTCCTGTATGCATATATGTATGTATGTATGTATGTATGTATGTGTATGTATGTATGTATGTATGTATATATGTATGTGTGTATGTATGTATATACGTATGTATTGATTTTAAAACTTTAAATGTGGTTTTTATGTAAGTTTTGTTGATGTTATCTATTTTTTCTGTAGGATTTGGATAGAATTTGGGCAGTTGGAGTATGTTAGAGTATTTTATGACCATGTTAAGTGAAGTGTTTTGATTAAAAAATATATATATATATATTTTTTTAGGTGTAGTTGGATTGGTATCAGCTGTTAATCAAGGCTTCAGTGTTGGTGTTGGTATTAGAAAAGGAATCAGGCTATTTCCAGTTACAGGAATTTTAATTATCTGATCTGATGTGTGCTTGTGTCTGATTGACAGGTGAGTGGGTGCTGTTATCTGGAGACACAGGCAGGAAAAGTGCAGTGGACAGAGCTGTATGGTTGGGCGGGTCAGCTGGTGTTGTGAATCAGGCCGCCGTAATGAGTGGGCACGGCTTCTTCATAACACCAGGGTCACACCCTACCACACTCAGCACCTGCCAATGCACACACACATATCCACATATACACACGCGCACACACACACACACACTCACAGGCAAAAACACACTGACCCAAGTAGTACCAACTGATATCACAGGAATAATGGAAGGAATCAGACTGTGTGAGGCTACTATATGGGCCATATAGACATTTTTTTATATTCTGAACTATATAATGGTTACAAATAGTTCCATGAAAAATAAAATGTGTTGCTGTGTATTTTTGGTAGATTTAAATACTTATTCAAAACTAAAAGAAAACTGAAACTCATACATTGTTAGCACATACATTTCTATATGTTTGTTGTGTAGATGTTTTACCATTTTGAAATAAAAAAAATTTAAAACCTTTTTTTTTTTTTGAAGGCCAAAATTATTTGCATAAAACACCAAGCCATGTTTAATGAGTCCTGTTTTGTTGTCCTTGGACCTATTTGCTTCTGCTGATGTCTCAGTATGCTGAATTTATTCATTCACTTACTTGTAGAACAGCCAATGTTCTATTGTAAATATGTGTACATAACTTTTTATAGACAGACTGAGTGAAGTCTACCGTGCTACCGTTAAGCGGTTATCGTTTTACAGTTTATAAAATTAATAACAAACATTAGTCGCTGCCAAACTTTTTTTTCCGACATCTCATCTTCTCTTTATAATTAATAACCAAAACACATTACAACTATCAAATCACCACAAACACATCTCAAAATAAACGCTTTCATCAAAACACGAACATTATATTTCTTCTAATAAGTGCACTCTGTCAATCAGAGCACAATGTTTAAAAATCATTAACAACTGTCATTTCAATAGGTGAACTAAATGATATATATTGATAATAAAATAATAGTTTATTTTCAATTACAAACAGAATGATACATCTGGATTGTATATGCCATATAAACAAGAAAAAATCATCATAATTTAAGTGTAAGAAATAACCAAAAATGTGTGTGTGAGTGTGTGTGTGTGTGTGTGTGTGTGTGTACACAGATATAGACATTGATATATATTGTCCATCATCACAAACCTATTGTTGGGCTGATATGCATACTGATGCCTAGAGAAGGTTTGATCGTCGCATGCTTAAAATACCACTTGCAAACAGCTCAGTCTGTATCACTAATAACAGAAGCAGACTATGGACCAAAGCTTTTTCATATTTAATCATAGAAGACGCTCTTTTAATACTTCAGCGCTTGACAGTACATTTTTCAGAAGGCTATGTGCAGAGTTGAACTCTTGAAATCCTGAGTGAATTTTCTTAGAATCAACACAAAAGGTACTAACTAGCAGCAAGCAGCTGTGAGAGACTATAGAGGAACCGAATGTGCACTGTGTTATTTCATGCAGTCATTCTTCAGTGATTGCTTTTTGGCAATAAATAAATAAATAAATAAATACATAAATATATAAGTAAGTTAATACAACAACTAGGAAAACTGGGCATAAGAATACATTCTGGATGGGATGCCAGTCCATCACAGGACACACAAACACTCACACATTAGGGGGGATGGCACACTCCCTCTCCCCCAATCACAGTGACTCTAACTAATCATGGGCGTCTGTGAGCTCATGCACATGAAAGGGGCAGATAGTGTTTTTCTCAGAGTGTGTTTTGTGCCCATGACGCAGTATAAGTAGAAGTTTGAAAACATGCAGTTGAAAAGATGCAAAAGATACACTCACTCACACACATAAACACATTAGGGGGGATGGCACTCTCCTTATCCTCCTATCAATCACAGTGACTCTAACCAATCATGGGCATCTGTGAGCTCATGCACGTGAAAGGGGGCGGATAGCGTTTTCCTTTGGGTATGTTTTGTGCCCATGACAGCGGTTTGACATGTAACAGCCTTTACCCTCACGGGTTGGTAGCTGGCATTTGATAAGGGAGACCTAACTGGTGAGTGGGAATTGGACAAGACCAGATTAGAGAGAAAATCAGGGGGAAAAAACCCAAAAGAAAAAGAAACAAAAACACACACACATGCACACACTTATCACACCTAAGGGCAATTAAGAGCCACATACTGGCATGTTTTGAGAGATGAGATAACATTGGACACTGACAGAACATGTGAAACCCTGCACAGACTGTAAGCTGAGTTTATGATTAAACCCCAGACTCTGGACCTTCCACTCCACCATGCCACCCTCCTGCATAAGTGATATATAAATAAAATGTGTATTTTATATATTTATCCGACGTTGCCCCAAACAGATGTGACAAGACATTTTTTAGATTTCAGAGAATCCGGTTAACTCCAGGCTGAGGCAATCCTATGTGATTATCAGAACTTTGGAGTGTCTCTGTAGTTAGAGTCTCTTCATCCACAGATAAAACAGATTAACCAACATGAAATGTTGTTGGTCTAAAGCTGAATTCCTGTTTATTCAGAATATACCTCAAATAAATAACTTTCTCTGATCTGAGCAGTCATGAACCTATTTGTGTGAAAGTGACAGTTAAGAGATGGTGTGTTATTTTCTTTTAAATGTCACTGATCACATTTGGGAATATGAAGATATGCCTTCTCCAGGGTTCGACGTTTAATATAGCACTTGTGTCTTTATATATTAGTTATATGGGAATATACACTCACCAAGCACTTTATTAGGAACACCTGTACACCTACACATTCATGCAATTATCTAATCATGTGGCAGCAGTGCAATGCATAAAATTATGCAGATACGGACCATCAGCTTCGGGTAATGTTCACATCAACCATCAGAATGAGGAAAAAATGTGATCTCAGTGAATTTGACCGTGGCATGATTGTTGGTGCCAGATGGGCTGGTTTGAGTATTTCTATAACTGTTGAACTCCTGGGATTTTCACACACAACAGTCTCCAGAGTTTACTCAGAATGGTGCAAAAAAAAAAAAAAAAATCCAGTGAATGACAGTTCTGCTGAGGTACACAGATGGTAGAGTCAGAATTTGGCTCAAACAGCATGAATCCATGGACCAACCTGCCTTTTGTCAATAGTCCACGCTGGTGGAGGTGGTGTAAAGGTGTGGGAATGTTTTGGGGTTTTTTTGCACACTTACTGCCTGCTAATACAAATCAATCATCATTTGAATTTTGTAGCCTATTAGAATATTGTTGCTGACAATGTGCATCCCTTCATGGCCACAATTTATCCATCTTCTAATGGCTAATTCCAGTATGATAATGCACCAAGTAACAAAGCAAAAGTCGTCTCATACTAGTTTAATGAACATGACAATGAGTTCAATGTTCTTCAGTGGTCTTCCAAGTCTGAATCCAGTAGAACACATTTGGGATGTGATAAAACAGGAGATCCACATCATGAAAGTGCACCTGAAAAATCTGTAGGAATTGTGTGGTGCAATCATGTCAACATGGACTAGAATCTCAAAGGAATGTTTCCAACATATTGTGAGAGCAAAGAGAGGCGCTACACTCTATTAGTATAGTGTTCCTAATAAAGTTCTTGGTGAGTGTAAGTGCAGGGGCATAGTTATACTTGTGGCATCTCAATAATCTACCTCACTTCTGACTTAAACTATCTTAGAAACTATTGTAGTTTTGTACATAATTCACACCTTATTCTTTAAGTATTAAGAACCATAAAATTTTGACCAATTTTGTAGCTATAAGGTGAATACAATAAAGCCATTTTGTGCCAATCCATTTTCATTAAGGTTCTAATAAAATATCGCACATCCACCTTAGCCCTTACATAATGAAATGATGCCTCTTGCACTATCATTGTCACCTCATGTCTAAAAACTAAAAAATTGGGCATGGCGCTAATAAGGAAGCCTTAATCTCACAGGAAGCATGGAAGTTGCACCAGGTTGCACCAGGTTTGGGAACAGGAAATCAACTCAGAACTGCTTTATCCTGGGTAGGATCACAGTGGATCTGAAGCCTATCCCAATAAACCTGACCACAAGGTGGGAATACACCCTATATGGAACACCATTTGATCGCAGAGCACCATGCACACACATTTACACACTCATTCACACCTTGGGGCAATTTAGCATGAGCAATCCACCTGAGGTGAGATTAACCTGGAAAAGCTGGAGGAATCCCACACTGACACAAGGAAAACATGTGAAATTCTGCACTGACTGTATCCAAGGCTCAGGATCAAACAAGGGACTATAGAGCTGTAGGGTGGCAATGCTACCCTCTGCATCAGCATGCCATCCTGGGAAATCAACTAGCTTGTGAAATAGGCATATTTGATGAAAATATGTTGGTTAAATGTAGGTTTTATCGTGCTAACAAAGTATACTATACAATACACTCTGAATTTCCCCTTGGGGATCAATAAAGTATCTATCTATCTATTTATCTATCTATAGATAGAGATAGATAGATAGATAGATAGATAGATAGATAGATACTTTATTGATCCCCAAGGGGAAATTCAGGATCCTAGTAGCTCAAAGACATCACACACAATACAGCATACAACGAAATAAAATAAAAAACAAGTAAAATGCTAAAGAAGACTCAGAAGAACAGAGAAATATACCAAATCCACAGACTGGGAATTAAGTGGGTTACACAAGCGGGCTAATATAGTCCTTAGACAGTATGAATAGTAAAACAATCACACAGTGATTCAGTACACACATTGTTGTTGTAAGAAAATCTATCTAGTGGGAAAAGAAAGAAATGATGCATACAGCACACTGTAAAGTGTCCAAGTGTAAACTAACAATGTGGCAGGGGGAAAGCAAAGTGAAAAGTATGTAAATTTCCTCCCCTGCTGAAAAAAGAACCCTCATAGAATTTGTATTTATACTTTACTATAATGTAAACCTGTAATGGTCCTTGTGGGTGTCTACTGGTAATATGTTGCCTTCTAGTGCATGTCTAGTGGATAACATTAAGGACCAATAACGGTAATGGGTTTAATGGTTAGCTGATGGTTTGTAATGGTATTTGTGGTGGAAACCATTACGATGTTTGTGATTGATTTTATTGGGGGCTTTTTTTTTTTTTTAGCACAGTGGTCGGTTGGTATACATTTCTAGTCTTATGACATCCTTGTTAGCACTTTTAAGGCCTGTATGCTTGAATTGTATCCTGCCTCACATACACCTAGCTTTGAATAATAATAATAATAATAATAATAATAATAATAATAATAATAATAAGAATACTGGCACCCTGTCCAGGGTGTACCCCGCCTTGTGCCCGATGCTTCCTGGGATAGGCTCCAGGTTCCCCGCGACCCTGAAGAAGGAATAAGCGGTTGAAGATGGATGGATGGATAATAATAATAATCTGCCAAATAAATAACGAAATGGAAAAGCTCGATGAGTGTTTCGTGTTTACACCACTAGAGGTCAATATGAACACCAATAAGACTCTTCGGAAACGTTTACTTGCATGCTCCTCTTTAATGAACTATCAGAAACACAGATTTGCTGAGCACACGGTGGAAATCACGATGCACCGGTAAGTTAAATATTTGCCATATTTCAATTCTGTTTGAAATCGCGTGCGTGTCTGATGGAGGAAAGCGGATTATTCAGGCGATATCCGCCGCTACCTCGATGGCTTGTTTGTTTATTCTGCAGTTGGTTAGCTAGCGGCTAAGGTGAGCTAAGTTAGAGACAGCTGAGTTCGATAGGACTGTCCTTGTCCTCGATACAGGCGGGGTGCCAATATTTATCCACTGCGCCTTGTTTGTTACTGAATTGACCAACGACAACAAAAGGACACTGGCTGAATATTTGTACCGGTACTTTCCGCCCAGTCTCAGACTCTCAGTATTTCTCCAGGAGTGGTTATGATTTGTGTTTATTTCCCACCGACGCCACGTGTCTTCAGCGCTGCCTGTGATTATTGGCTAATGAATTCCTTTTACTTGAACTAGCTCACCTGTTGATGTTGTGCTCTTTAGTTGGCACAGCAGGCCCCTGGTTGTAATTTCAGTTGAGTTGTGTTTTTGTGTCCGTTTCCAGGAACGGTCTCCGAGGCGGACTGAACTGAACACTGAAGTGATGTCTCTGAGCTCACTCCTGCGCATGAGGTCGGTTTACACCAAGACGAGCAGAAACTTTCCATGTTTCCTACACTGCCCCCAAAAATCATTATTTTAAATGGCGTGTTAGCAAGTGAAAACATCTTAAATATAGTCAAGTTTATCTAGTGTTTCTTATTATAAGAAACCCAATATAAGATTATTAATCCAAGCCATTTGTACTAAGCTTTGGTATAGTATAGGAAATACCAGATGAATGGGACTATATTTAATGTATTTGAAATTTACAGGAATTGAATGGCTGGAAATGTTCTACAGAAAAAGTCTACAGATATATCGGGGTTCTCGTGATATCGTGGGATTGAAAACACACGATCTGGTGGTGAAAAAGAAGCTCTAGGAAATATTTGCTCAAAAGTCTCTTTGCACATCCTTATGTTTTTAATCTATAACCAAACAAACAGAAGAAAGCAAAAATATCCCCCGGTGGTTTTTTTCTTTCTGGACACTTCGGTTCGGTATTGTTGCCAGAGATGCTTGTAGTAATGGTGTATGGATTCACAAGGGATAAACGTTGTCTGTGTATGTAGGCTGTGCCTGTGCTAGGGACACAATAACTTGCCTAAAAACCCCCAAAAATGTCACGTCTCTGACACGGCCTTTTAAATGTGCATTTTATTTTAAGACGGATTTACTGCTAATAAATGATGTCCGCTACTTTGTCAACCTCTTTAACTCACTCAGGCTCAGCAGCAGATGCAGCACAAATCAGATACTTCAAATAAGAGCTCTTTCGGGAGCCGATACTGTTAATGCACTCCGGCCTTTTTACTTTGCGGTCCACCCTGACTTCTTTGGCCAGCATCCAAGACAGAGGGTAAGAGATGATGTCCTGATGGTCCTTTTTTGCAGAGCTTCGGTGTCTATGTTGGATGTACAATTCTGTCCTCAAGTCCTGTTTTTGTGCTCTGGTTTGCAGGAAGTGAATGAAAACTCTCTCAAAAGATTAAATGGCTATTTAGAGAGTCTTCAAAAGCCGGGCTTTAGGTCTGTCAAGCCTACAAAACTCACGTTTTATCTCAGGGAAGTAAGGGGGGAAACGGAGAGCAACAATGACGTGCTGCGTTCTGGTAAGTTGGTACTCTAGTTAATCAATGTCTCATTAGCATAGAGATGAGCTTTGAATAATAGCCGGAGTTAACTCTGACGTCCACCAGACTGAGAGGTAAATCACAGTGCAGTTACTAATCTGTATCAAGAGCTATCTATACCAAAGGTTCTGTTTTCCATTACAACTGGCTAGCGACCCAAACAGAGCCAAGTGCACAAGTTCTTTAATCTTAGAGAATTAAGTGGAAATTGTGACAAAACAATATAGACAACAGAATCATAAGTCGTCACTTCTTTTCTATGTTATAACGTGTGTTATAACCTCTGCAGTGAATTAGAAGTTATTCATGGGCAGTGGTTAAAGGCTCTGGGTTACTGATCAGAAGATCAGGAGTTCAAGCCCTTGGGCAAGGCCCTTAACCCTCAATGGCTCAGTTGTATAAATGAGAGGAATGTAAGTCGCTCTGGATAAAGGCGTCTGCCAAATGCCGTAAATCTTGCTTGGGCCTAAGGGATTTTTTTTATGTGGATCAGTGAGGAAAGTGGGTAAAAATAAGAATAATCTGAAACATTTAATTGTTAAATTTTGATATTGCCCTTTAAGATTGACGAAGGTCATTTGAGAAAAGAAAATTGGTTTGGCAGAGAGTCTGTAAATTACTACTGGAGATTGATGTGCCAATCTAGCCAGAGACATTGCATTTGACCAATCAACTATTTCTAGCTCCTGGCTCATCACACGTGGTACGTGGGCAAGATGGCTAACTAAATGTAGGGTGCGATTATGTTGTTGTTCCCACTATTTGGTGGAAAAGCATTCTATGTTTAAGTGTCACTAAAAGTTTCATTGTGTTTTCATGTCTCCTCCTGAACAATGGGAGGAGATTTGAACAACTGAACTGTCATTACTGTCTGCCCACCGTCACATGCATTTAGAAAAGCATTAGCATTAGGCTTTAGCACGTTTTCCACGTAAGCTACCAGGGTTGATATAATTTGAGCGAGAGAATGCTCATATAACAATGTGCACAAATGATACAAAGTGATATTTCTATACGCAAATATTATGATGCAATCTCCTGCTTACAGCTGGCCTTTTATGTCACATTGATTAAAGGTTTCATCCGTTCAGGAGTTTGTTCACTGCTTAATATTGTGAAGAGTTTAGCAGACAGTTGAGATGAGGTACACATTGGCCTTCTTCCTTGCCCCGTTGTATAATCTTTTGTCTTATTACATTTCCCAGGTTTCCGTTTGGTGACTTTTACCCTGCAGGCTAAGGATGTCCTGTGTGCAGTGGTGGATGTTTTGAAGTCCTGTAGCTTGTCAGTGGAACACATGCAGGGACTTCTCACAGCCAGAGCTCAAAGCCAAAACTCAGCACAGCAAGGTGGAACTCCTTTCTATCGCCCGATTAAATGGGACAAGACATACTACGCATTCACAGGTTTCAGAGACCCAGAGGAAGAACTGGAACAGGCAAAGAAAGTGGAAACCACACTCAGGTTAACTTGAATCTGCATAAACAAACCAGTGTATAGTCTTTATAAAGTCTGATCCTTAGCACATTCCACAACACATGGAATCTGCTGTATAGGTTTAACTGGAAATATAGGACGTTAAAAATATGTCCGGCTACAATATGCCTCATGGTTGTCTATAACGGTGCTGCTCTAGAGTAGTCCTGTATCTGATTTAGTTTTTTAGAACAGGTACCTGCACTTATCCAGTGTTTTAAGTTATAGTATTTAGAGTACATCATGTGTTTACCCTCAAACTGAGCTGTTGTCATGCCTGTGTGTGTCACACAGACCTTAAGTCTTTAGGTTAAATCTAGAGATGCACCGATACTAAATTTCTCAGGTAATACCGATAACTGATTATTCAGAGTGATATCGGCTGATACCGATAGTTCTGACTTTTATGCCTTCTTTTAAATTACTAATAATTAATTCCACAATTCTGGTGGTGATTGACTCAACGCTGAAAATTCTGCTTCATAAAATTTACTTCCGGTGTAAAATTTTAGCAGTGCAGAGATTAGCCATTACAAACTGCACTTTTGTCGTCAGTCCACACGAGATTTTCTTTACCACATTTTCTTTACACACAGCACGAAATACATGTGTTTTCCCGCCCTCTTTTGATTGACAGGATATAATCGGCCCTGATCATCAGATGTTTTTAAACTATCGGCCGATGGCCCATAGCATGAAAATTAACCTTTATCAGCCGATACAGATTTTCAGCCTTTGTTGCACCTCTAATTAAAACCTAAGCTGCAATAGCAGTTCTCAAGCAGTGTTGAAGGATTTTGTTCCATTAGGCTTTTATATTCCTGTTATGTAGAAATAGAAAGGTTTATTTGCTGCTAAAGTTAGAACAGCAATTCCTTGTCAGCATTATTGTAACCATGATACTGCCTTGAGCATTTCTGAATTGGTTCATTTTTAGTTCAAGTAGTTCTGAATTGCAAACTGATTATTTAGCACATGGTTGAGCATCTGTCATGTTTCTGCAGTCTGTGGCTGAGGAACAATGAACCAGAGGCCACGAAGAAGCAGAAAGCCAGCATTTCACGACGAGCAGAGCTGAAGAGACTGAAGAGAGAGCTCATTGAGGAACTGGGCCTGCTTGATATCAGGTCGGCTTTAATGTACCATGGACAAAGGCATTGACTGAGCCCACGTCAGCATTCCTACACTGTATTACAGAAAGCATGTGCACCCCTGACACCCATATGTGCCCATTCCAAAATCATGGGCATTAACATGGAGTTGGTCCCACTCTTTTGGAAGACCCAGAGAGCCCCAAGCTTCGAGCATTACTGAGATCTGGCACTAAAGTCAAGTGAGAAGGCCTGACATGTAGTCCAGGTTTCAGTTCATCCCAAAGGTGTTCAGTGGGGTTGAGGTGAGGGCTCCAGCCACTCGAGATCTTCCACATCAGCCTTGGCAAGCAATGTCTTTGTGCACTCTATGAACTGTGCTTTGTGCACAGGGAAATTGTCATGATGGAACAGGTTTGTGGCCTTTAGTTCCAGTGAAGGGAAATGTATAACACTACAGGATACAAAGGCATTCTATACAAAATTGTGCTAACAGCTTTGTGGCAACCATTTAAGGAAGACCCACATATGGGTGTGATGGATAAGTGTCCACATGCTTTTGGCCATATACAGTGCTGTGAAAATGTGTTTGCCCCCATCCTGATTTCTTCTGGTTTTGTGTACAGCTCATACTAAATTGTTTCAGAAATTAAAATTAAATCAACCTGAGTAAATGCACAATTCAGTTTTTAAACAATATTTTTATTGAAGCAAAATGTTATTTAATAACACCTGGGCCTGTGTGAAAATGTATTTGCCCTCGTAGTTACTAATTCCTCAAATCTATGAAACTGTATTCATAATGGGGTTCAGCTGGACTAGACATAACCAGGTCTGATTACTGCAAACCCTGTTCAATCAAATCAACACTTAAATCTTTTTCAACCGCATGAAGTTGATTAAAAGGTCTTACACAGTAACACATTATGCCAAAATTTTAAGAAATTCCAGAAATGATGAGGAGGAAGGTGATTGAAATACATCAGTCTGGCAAGGGTTACACTGGTTGAAACTGGAGCGCAACTGGATTATGCAGCAAGTCAATGATCCAAAGCATAGGAGTAATTCCTAGTCCTAGAAGTGAGTGAAAGACTGCTCTCCAGTTATCAGAAGCGTTTGGTTGTAATTATTTCTACTTGAAGCTGCACAACCAGATTGGAAGTTTAAGGGCGCAATTACTTGTTCTCGAGCGATGGGTGTTTGATAAAAAATATGTGCTTCAATAAAATAAATAAATAAACTGTATTGTGTGTTTACTCAGGTTGCCTTTATGTTGTATTTCCTTTAAAGGGCTAAAACTATTTAGTATGAGACACAAAAACAGATGAAATCCGCAATCAGAAATACTTTTTCACAGCACTGTGGTGTCTATAGTGAATCTACAGTATTTGAAAATACCATTATGTTGCAAGGATGATATATTTTCCTTACTCCTGCAGGTGGCAGCGCAAATGGGGAGTTGCGCACAGATGCTGTCAGATGCAGAGTTTGAGCCGCCTCTCTTCACAGAACCCAGAGGCCATGCATAATCTCAGGGGTACTGTATGCACAAAAGGCTTCTATGTGACACATGGGTTATGTTTTTGTTGCGTGAACAGGCAACAGACAAGATGAGTCATCGTGCCTGCATGGCCTCTTGTATTGACATTTTCTCACCACACAGGGAACACCGTAGTCTTTACTGACCAATCAGGAATGAATGTCTCGGGTCATGTGATGCTGGGAACAATGGATGTGCATCATCAGTGGACAAAGGTAATGTGCTAAAATCCTCTTCTAAATAGGCTAGAGTTTCTCTTTGTCCGTATGTTCTGTAATCCATGTTGCTCGGTGTGTGCAGCTCTTTGAGAGGTTGCCTAGTTACAGCCGTCTGTTGCAGCAGACAGAGTGGCTAAAGGATAGGATCAGTTTCCTGTTAGGAGGGATGCAGGTGATCCATATGGAGCGTGTGGGTCTGGCATTGCCTCTGGAAGACCACTATAGCACCCTGAACACCTTCCACAAAAGGCTGCTGCCTCACAGACTCGCCCTGCACCCTCGCAGCCTACAGGGACTCGCGATGACTCTAGAAAAGTAAGACGTCCTCTACTCCTTCCTTTATTCACTGTGTTGCACAGAGCACTTAAAGAAACCAAAAAAATTAAAGCCCACCTACAGGTCATCCAGATCATCTACAGAAACACTGCTAAATCATTTTTCACTTCCCGTGTTGTTGAAATGTTGGAACACACAGTTTGTGTATTGTTGTAGAGAACCAAGAAGACAGCCTTGGAGAGTCAGATGACCCTCTTAAAATATGTTGTAGTTTAACGTAACTGGGTGAAGTGAAAAAAGAGGACTGAGCTAACCTGATCTAAAGCGTGTACAACAGGGTCCACCAGTATAGAATAAGTAAGTCTAACTGTTGTGTTTCATGCTCTTGAAACAGCTCTCTTTATTGTTTTCATTTGGTACTATTTGAATTACCTTGAATCTAAAGTACCTGCTTGTGAAAGTCAAATTCTGTTAAAGTGGACCTAGAATAGATCTAGTATCTCTACTGTATTAGAGCAGGGTTTCTCAGTTTTGTTCTGGGGAGAAAGTTGAATTATTTTTCTAGTGATCTTTTGTTCTAAAACCACATCCGACTTTGTAACAAAAGCTTCAGACCAATTTTTTTTCTTTAAATAGTTCACTCTTTGGTCAGACCCATTCTTATAAAAGGTTGGCACTGTGCCAGTAGTTCAGGAATCTGATGTTTGTGACACTTTAAGTCTGTCAGGAGTTGTTAAGTGTGTTTGGAATAGGGAAACCTGGACACTCTTCATCTCTTCTGCTCCTCAGTGTGCTGCACTGATCACTGTACTCTGTATTTTATGTCTTCTTTAGTGACCGTTCTAGTCCTAGTCTCCATGAGATGGGCCACTTCATCGTCCCCACCATGTATGACCCTGTTCACCTACAGAACTTCCTTCAGAGCAATGCCCAGGAAGCCCACAGACGTCTACAGCGCAAGGGGCAGTTAGTGCTTTTATTCTAACCTTTATTCCTGTTGTGTAATTTTTTTTCTAGCAACATTAGATGGAAATAATCATCATTGTAATAACTTGTTTGGAAATGCATCAATTAGAGTATTTTCCTGCAAAGTAGAATCTTATTTTTCAAAATGTCAGAGAACAATAATGTGACGATTCTTGTTTCAGTATGCTCTCTGTATGCCCTGCAGGTTAGAGGCTGAGGAGGAGGATGTGGTGTCCATTTGTGTTCAGGGTTTGTCTCTGCAGAGTCTGTCCAAAGAGCCCAGTGTCTCCAGCAGTCAGATGATCCCGTGCTGCAGGCGTTTGATCGAAGAGAGGTCTCCTTATATGCAGGGCCTGCACCTCTGCGTTTCGCACTTCTACTCTGTCATGCAGGACGGTGATATGTGTATACCTTGGGATTGGAAGGGCTGATACAGTACACTCTCACAGGTGTTCAAATACAAGCTGTGTGTGTGTTCATGTAGGTCTGCAGGCTTGTTTATATGTAGTATGTTATTGAATGCACTTTGGTTTTGTGATGCTAGCAGGTGGGTAGTCTGCCTGTAAATCTAGGAGAAGTTAACTTGCGTTGATTTTGTGTACTTTAAATGTGAGCACTTGAAGAGTAGTCTCATTTCAGTTTGCTGCATTTGATGGCCATGAGTCAAAGGTTCAATCAGGGTACTTTATATTTCAGTGAGACCATTTCAGCTGAAATGTAGAATCTGGAAGCAGCCATGACAGACCATATTATAGCATGATTACTGTGGCTGTCAGCCACATAATTCCTGGAATTAATGTCTGTTACTGGGATAACTTTTTTTAAAAGGTGTCTGAAACATTTAGTGTTAAGTGTCTTTGTGCTGAGTACTTCGATTAACTCTATATAACTCAACAAGTGACTGCCAGAGGAGGTACTGAATAAGCTTTGCAGTATTAATCTACACTGCCTGAAAGAATTACAGTCTGTGTAATACACCTGGTGTCCAGTAGATGGAGCGCCTCTACAGTGTTAAGGAACTCTACTGAACATGTGCCAAAAACATCCGTTCCACTACATTATCAATGATTTGTCCTCCTAACTCAGTTTTGCATTTCATGTTATATTTAAGATTTTAAATGGTTATTACTAGAGATGCACCGATTACTAAATTTCTCAGCCGATACAGATAACCGATTATTCAGAGTGATATCGGCCAATAACCACTACCGATAGTTCTGCCTTTTATACCTTCTTTTAAATTATCCGTCCATCCATCCTCAACCCCTTATCCGTAATTGGGTAGCGGCTCCAGCAAGGGACCCCAAACTTCCCTTTCCCGAGCCACATTTACCGCATGTTTTTAAATTAATAATAATGAATTCCACAATTCTGAAGGAAATGCAAATAAAAACATTATTCTCTCAATTTCAACAAGTTGTTTCACAGTAACTGGTCTCATAAACAGAAAACACATTACTCAGATTAACATCAACACATGAACTCAATTCTGCAGATTAAAGTAAGATTTCTTAACTTATTGAACGTTATTAATTCATATTAACATTGACTGAATTCTAAAAAAAAACCTCCTGTTAGTCTCACATTCACTCACCACAAACAAAACATTTCTACTTCATCATTGAACATCAAACTGGTAATATATAGGCCTAATATAAACTTTGTACTGGCACTTTCATTTAGCGCAGGGAAAAAATTAGACGGTGTAAATTTTAGCAGCTCAGAGATTACAGAGCTTACAAACTGCAGTTTTGTCATCATTCCACACGAGACATCTTTACACACAGCACAAAATTGATCTTTTCCCGCCCTCTTTTGATTGACAGGATATAATCACCCCTGATCATCTGATGTTTTTAAACTACCTTTATCGTCTGATACATCTGTGCATCTCTAGTTATTACTGTCGTTAAGTAACTGACTACAATATTTAAACCTTTTTAAATGCTGTTTCTGAATTTCAAAAAAGGTGTCCTTGCCAATCCCTGCTCTTTAAAACTCTCGTGCAATTTAAAAGCTGTCTCAGGAGCATGGTTGTGATTTAGCATTTAGCTGTGAATCTTATAAACAGAATAGATTTCTTTCTGTAGGAGCATTGTGTATCTATTTTAATGTCTTCTAGTTCAATGTGCGCATACACTATGTGGACACCTGACCTTCACAACCATATATGTGGGTCTTCCCTGAACCATTTGCCACAAAATTAGAAATACATAATTGTCTATATAATGCTTTTGTACACTGTAGCCTTAAGATTTCTCTACATAGGAACTAAATGGCCCAAACCCATTTCATCATGGCTATACCCCTGTGAACAAAGCAAGGTTCATGGAGCGCATAAAGACATGGTTTGCTATGGTTGGAGTGGAAGAATTTGAGTTGCCTGCACAGAGCACTGACCTGAACCCCACTGAACATGTTCGGGATGAACTGGAAAGTTGACTACACGACAGGTTTCCTCACCTGACATCAGTACCTGACCTCACTAATGTTCTTGGGGCTGAATGGGCAAATCAGTGGGATTTTCAAAAAGCACGTACAAGTGTGATTGGTCAGGGTTTTTTTTTTTTTATATAAAATGGTCACAGTGCTGTTCTTTAGATGACTGCAATTATATTTATTTTGTTAATTCTGTATGCAGATGATTCCATTATTTGGACTTATTTGTTTTGTGGTTATGTTGTATATTTTGTTGCATTAAAATGTTGGATATCTGATGAGGTAGGTGCTTGTGTAAAGTAAATTTCTGTAATTTTTAAGTTTCTAAAAGAGCAGTTAAAATAAATAAAATGATATCTATTACTGACTCTTTTTTTTCCTTTTTACTTTCTTTTATTTGTTACTATTGTATTATATTGTCCTTGAGCGAAACTGCTCAATTTAAAGTATGTTTATGGAAATATAATTTTACATTTTGGAGAATGTAAAAACATGAGTTTATTTACTGCTAATAAAAAAAATTCTCAACATGTTAAACCTCTTTATTTTCTTTCCTGTCTTGCAGTTGATTGAGATTTGGGGTTTTTTTTTGACCCCGTATGTTTCTTCTAGTCTTAAACCTTCTTGGGTTTTATTCATTTTTAGAGTAATAGTAGATGGGTTTTGTTACTGCGGACCCCCTCGGACTTTAAGTGCATGCCTGTAGGCAGTGGTATTAAATTTAGAGTCTGGTTGGACTTTGTGACATTTAAATGACAGAGAGGGAAAATGTGAATGATCAGATTGGAAGGCAGTGCATTTTGTTCTTATGCTGCGCTTCCCAAAGAAACACCTAAAGCACTTTTGAACAAAAGCTGCAGAGCTGGCCTGCTACTTCATCACTGATTTATCACACTGATGAATACCGGATTAATTTTAAGATAATTAATTTTAGCTTTATTGTACAAACACTGGTTCTTTCTGTCAGTTTGGGTCTTACATCTGTTCTTACTAATATACAACAGCCAATCAAGTGGCATATGCAACACAAGTACCACAAAATATTTTAAATAAGGATGATCACATAATAAATCAATACCATTAAATATCCTTGAGTTTACACATAAAAGTACCCCCCTATTGCCAGAGATATCAACATGTAAATCCAGCTTTATCATGGGGATATTTATAAAAGATTAAGTTTATCTTCAGACTGAATGAGAAGATCTCCATTCAAGTGATATTCCAGTAGCTCTCTGCCTGTCCTGTTATACTTCTTTTTAGTTCCTATTTATATTCATGGGCCTCACTTTGTGCACAAAGGTATTGTCATTCTGAAACAGGATTTGGGAACCTTGGTTGCAGTGAAGAGAATTTGTAATGCTACAGCATACGAAGACATCCTATACAGCTGTGTGCTTCCAACTTTGTGGCAACAGTTTGGGGAAGAAACATGGGTGTGATGGTCTGGTGTCCACAACCTTTTGGCCATATAGTGTAGTGTTTTGTTTCAAACAGTATCTACATCTGCTTGCCTTTGTTAACCTGCCATAGCATAAAATATGGTTTGGACTGGATGAGATGATTTAAGCTGATATCTGAGAATAAGAATATGGTCCCCCAGTCTTTGTCTGGATAAGTATATGAGACAAATGAACTCCCAGCCTAACTCTAGAAATCCTCTAGCTTTTTCAAAGACACATTCAGTATTGACAGATTTTAACCACCAGGTTATCACTAATTCTCACGAATTTTGCATCTTCTCTACACAATCAAATCCACAATCAAAGAATGGACTTACTTTTGGTCTTTTGTGTTAGTGCTTGAAGAATGACCATGAAGTCAGTAAACTGCACTCTAAAAAACACTTGGTTAAAAAGCAAATTGGGTTATTTTTAGTCCAGTGGCTGGGTAAATATAGGACAGAACACATTTTGGGGAAAAAAATAACCTATCAAGTGGACTGGCACCCTGTCCAGGGTGTACCCCGCCTTGTGCCCGATGCTCCCTGGGATAGGCTCCAGGATCCTGAGAAAGGAGTAAGTGGTAGAAGATGGATGGATGAATGTAATAACCCATCAAGTTGGTTTGTTAATTTCAACTCATTTAAACCCAAATGGGTTGGTTTTAAATCCAAAGGATAGTTTCATTTTTACAAAAATGCTGGATTAATTTAATTTCATAAATGAGTTAATATTTTCATGGTTATTTTTACCCTTTAAAATTGTCAAATGTACCACATTATTTACACACTAGAAGGTGTTCAGATATGTATTGCTAAAACTGCTAAAGTGGTGTTTATACATAGACTTTGAAATATTATTTTATTATTTTAGTCATTTAAGACATAAACATCAGATTTTGATCAAAGGAGACGCTTAAAACCTCCAACAAATTGAGTAATCTTATGAGCCAGTGGGCATTACAAACAAGTACGCCAAAGCTAACAAAGATAGTGGTGCATATTTAGTGTCATATAATCTGAACTGTTATCCCACAATTTAGCTTTTTCTATTTTCTACAGTAATGGTTGTAGTAATGCAGTAATGGTACAGTAGTTTGTCTAGTTAAGGAAAATACATTTTGTTTTGCTTTTAACTCAGTGTGTTAGTACATTTCCACACAAAGATGTGTTACAAAATAAAACAAAAACAACATGTGTTGTTTATACTTTTTCCCCCTACAATTATCCTAAAATGCAATTTGTTTGTATGCTAAAATTCTGCTAAAAAGCTCATAAAATGAACAAACAGTTGCATGAAATTCAGGCGACATTTATTAAAATCATTTGAAATTTGACAGATGGCATTGATGCATCTTCTTACAAATCTCCCTGCCATCTGGGAAGACAGGAGTTCCATTCCCTTCCATTTGAAAAGCTGTAAAAGAGCAAAAAGAGTGTTGGTCATTTGTTAGCTACAAAATTTTGGACAAATGGCTTTGGGCTTTAACTGAGAAATTGCATTAAAGAATCCTAAATGGTGTAATTTTGGAAATGTGACCTCCTCTCTCCTAATGAACATAATGACACTGTAGACTCAGGGAAATCTAGCTAACTTGCAAATATTTATTTTCCCTCCTTTAGCACCTCACTACCAATTTTTTTTTTGCACAACCTCATTAAGTCGACCAACATTACAGAGATAGTGGAAAGCATTACAACCTACTGTAACCTCATCCTCTCTTTTTGTCACGTTAAACTTCAGAAGCATTTTTGTCCTCAACTTTACTGAGCTAGCTAAGTTCCACTGACTGTCTGCACCTGTTAACCGGCATTAACATTCACCGAATACAAGAAACACGGCTCTAACCCATCCTCCTAATGCTAATTACTACAGCTTGTCTTGTCCATATCACCTGCTAAATGTAGTTAACATTAACCCACTCTCTGTATTACATCATGTTGAATAGCTTTAATGCTACTTTATCATTAACTTTCAAAAAGGGAATGGGAATATCCAGCATGACCGCAAGCTGTATGCTAAACAGTACAGTATGTAGTACATGATATTCACTTTTAGTGATAGTCAATTATCACTTGCTGTGTTTTCCAATGAAGACATTTTTGAGAGCTTCCTGCCTAAATATCACAAACTCAGCCAGGCTTTTTGTGCAGCATTAACGCTAAATATTGATGAACACTAACTTACCTGCTGTCATTTGGTTTCATCTCTTTGAGACTTTGACTTCACGGTCACAATTACTCGTGTGAATATTTTTTAACACATTTATTGGATAATTTAACACAACATGCTGAAGTAGTAATGACACAAAGTGTGTAGGATATTAACACATTCTTACTGAGTATGTTTCTCCAAATAAATCTAACAGTCTGTCTGTGTGAAAACCGCTACCTCCACCTGAGGTGAACACAAACAGTCCACACTGAGTTGATTTGACCCAAGGAGCTGGGCTGATTCATCAAGGTGGGGGAGGGGTGCATTAATTCACCTGTCAATGAAAATGACCCATCCATTAACCCAGCGATTGGGTTACACAAAACTACCCAAAAACTACCCAAGACTGAGAAAATAATCCAATTAAATGACCCAAAATCTCAACCCAATGTTTGGGTAGAAAAAATAACCCAACATTTTTTATAGTGTTGAACCCAACTGAAAAGTATGAGAAAATAATGATAAAGATATTGGGAGGAAAAGGGGGAACACTCAAAAACATCCTTTACCACCAACCTATTCCGTTTCATTTACAGTTTGCTTTGGTTTATAATGCCAACAATTAGCCAGACAGGTTTGTCTGGTTTTTCGTCATGAACCATCTCAAAGTAACAAACTAAGCTTAACATACATTAATATTGGCTTTCCACTAATATCTTAATTGTCTTAATTGTTGAACCTTTTGATCTCTTTGTTTAAAAAATTCACAAAAAATACTCTTTAAAAATATAGGTGTACAACAATTATTGGTACCCTTTTAGTCAATACTTTGTGCTACCTCCCTTTGCCAAGATAACAGCTCTGAGTCTTCTCCTATAGTGCCTGATGAGGTTGGAGAATACCACAAATATCTGACCCCAGACGCAACTAACTTCTGCAGTTTTCCAACTGTGATCCTTGGAGATTTTTTGGCCACTCAAACCATCCTCTTCACAGTACGTTGAAACAATATAGACACACGTCCAATTCCAGGTACATTTCCAGTTGACTGGAACTTCTTCACTATTACCCTGATGGTGGAAATGGGCATTTTCAGTGCTTGTGCTATTTTTCTTATAGCCACTTCCCATTTTGTGAAGATCAACAACCTTTTGCCACACATTACAGCTATATTCCTATGTTACCCATTGTTATGAATAACTAAGGGAATTTGGCCTATGTTACCTCATATTTATACCCCTGTGAAACAGGAACTAATGCTTGAACAATTTACTGTTCCTGGTCACCCAGGTGTACTAAATAAAATGTAAAATATCAATTGGTATATAAATGCCAATAATTTTTGCACACCTATATTTAACTAAAAAATTAAAAATAAAAATAATATAAACCTGTGTTGTGTTTGCAATTGTTTGATATCCATGAAAGCAGGGTATTTTTGTGATTTTTTTTTAAAACAAGAGAATAAAAGGTTAAATAATAAAGACAACAAAAACACATCTGTATTGTAAGTAATGGCACAGATCTACACATTTACTGATGAAAGCTTAACTGGAACCCATATATAGTCCTAAGCGTCATTGAATTACAGAGGAAATGGCAACATAGTGGTGCAGTGTTCTGAGTCATCTCTTACCAATTAGAATTAGTGTGCATTTTTTGTGTTTCTTAACAGGCGATGTGGCTTGTTACATTTTAAATGAATATTAAGTTCTTTATGCATGACATGAGTTGTGTGAACTTTAGCAAGGAAACAAAACTAATCATGCCAGTAACATTTGCACAGAACTATCACTAGAGAAAACATAAAAATGAACTGAAAATGGGAAAAAGGAAAAAAAAAAATCTAAAAATCAAAACTTTAGAGAAGCTTGGGAGTGACTGCTGGCTTTCAGCTAATCTGGACACCACAATTGATCTATTAAAGTTCATAATGCTTTCCCAAATCCCCCATGATGCTCAGTTATTAAATATCTAATTTTGTTCTGCATATTGAAAACACTAATCGCATCACGAGCAGAGATTCTCTTGTGTAACACAGTCAGAAAGCACTAGTGCTAGCTACACTAACTGCACTGGCACATAGTGAGGTGAACTGAGGCACCACTTTCGATAGCGGTCAAGATCATACAGCAAAACAACAATAAAGCTGGGAAAACTGAAAGATAACTCTCCTAGCTGGACTGCAGGAACTTCTTACAGGCACATACACACATTTTAACAGACACACAGAATTACATAGACATTTATACACACTGAAATCGTCTCATCTGTTTATTTTACTACGATCTACCATCAGCCTGTATACAACGTACATTTATTCACTGTCTCAGCAGTGTTGTAGTCACCTTTGTTATTGTTACTGTTTGGTGTCAATGTTATTTTTATAATTAAATATAACATGCAGCATAAGCAAAGTGGGACTGAAATTAGGTGGCTTTTTTATTATGTGAATGTTGCACATACATACATCTCAGACCAGGTACTTTTGTATTTTAGTATACTGTCCTAAAAATACTTGACTAATACAAGAATTGAGGAAAACATAAATGATATGCAGTCAGTATTCCTGTTTTTTTCTTCTTCTGCTGACTGTGGTAATATATAATAGTATAATAATATATAACTGTCTCGGTCCTGCTGTTCTGTACTTCCTGCTTCGTTTGTCAGGACACTGTAATGTGCTAGATAAAAATATGATAAACATTGAACTTGCGCCAACTCATAGTAAGTATCTCATGAAGTGAAGTTCAGTTCGGCCCTCTGTGTTCATTCTTTCTCTGACTTTTGTGCCCAGAAAGGTGGACAGATTTATAGGTTATTGTTTTTCTTTTATTGGCTGCTGTTTTATGACCCACTTAAAAATGTGTTTATAAGGAAAGGAAAAATGATGTATCTTTGCAGTAACTGCTTTGTTCTTAATTTAATTCTTAAAGCAAGGTTTAACTTCAAATGACTTTAATTTTCATTAGAATTTGAACAAGTGAACTTTTGGATTTAAAATGAAAGAGCACTGGACATACTACTTATTTGCTTTGTTATTATTAATAGGGATGGGAAACCAATATGTTATGTGAATATATAAAATCTAATGACTAACAGCAGAACCTGTTTACCAACTGGGGGGAAAAAACCTAGAAGTGTAGAAAAGTAAACATTTTATTTACAAAAAAATTTACTATTAATTTTTTGTTATTGATGAGAAGAATTAATTTTAAAAATGAATAAATGAAAAATATTAATTCATTCATTTTTAAAATACATATTCATGTATCAAGTTAAAACAGAACGTTTTATATTATGAATTATATTCATAATACATAATCCATCCTAAATATACTAGAGCTTTGTGATAATTAGTCCAAGACAGACTGAAGGAAAAAATTGTGTTTCTGCTCCCCTGAGAAGATGCAATGTAAATCAATGAGAGTGCACCCACTGTGAGCCATCTTAGACAAAAGCTTCAGTTAACCTAAATGAATGTAAATGCAGCACATGGTTGATCCTGTTCCCTAAGGTAAAACTGCTGATACTTCTGAGAGTCACACTACAGCAGCTTGTTCACGTGGCTCACATCTGAACACTTACACACAGATTATGTAACATTTCACTACAATCCCATTCCAATATAATGCACGTTTGTGTTGTGTACCCTTTGACAATGTAATTATACCAGTACATTGTTATTATTTTTTTAAATCACAAAAGACTTCAAACAATACCTAATGGCTTTATAATAATGAATTGGATAATATCTTTATATTAAATGTTTCAGGTGCTTTTGGATACCACAATGTCTTATAAATTTCCAAAATGCCCACTGACTTTCACAGCATTATCCTCCATAGGTGCTAAGTGAAAATGACATTCAAAAGGACTGCCTATTTCCTGTGCTGAAGAAAGAACCAGTTCCTCATTATACACACAACCCCCTGTCCACATTGCCTGTGGTCATTTCCACTATGTGACATGGTCCTTCCCTGGTTTACTGAATTATGCTGAGTGGGCCCCTGCCCTACCCCCAGCGTTTCCTCATGAAGATCAATGAGATGTCCTTGGGATGGCCAGAGAAGCTTGGAGCCATGAGTGGCCAGCCTTCACTAGCCTTAATCCAACCCTCAATAATGGGGGTCAAAGGTTCTTTTACAAGGTCCCGTCATTCAGCTGGGCGTCTCACAGCTTTAATGGGCAGCACGCATCTGGAGTGTAAACCCCACTGTGAAGCTCCTTCCTCTGCCACCAAAGCCGCGACATCACCCCATCCTGGGAGCCTGTAAATGAGCTCTAAAGTCACTCCTCCATGTGGTAACTATCTTTTACAGAAGGGATTGTCAATGTAGAATTACAAAGGAGTGAGACCAACTCTAGGTTTTAGTGCTGGGGGTTTTGAATGACCAAATGAATCATGTGTTTCTGAAATTCCAAAGAATGGACTGACCCATAACAGATACAAAGTTGGACTTTCCCTGGTCTCTTGTCTCCTTGTATCTTTTGTAAATTTACCATATTATCTTTCACCTTGAAAAGTTATAGTATATCGTAAATAGTATACATTAAACGTAATTTAAGGTACATAATTGAACCTTAAGGAATATTAATATACATCCCCAGTTCAAACAATGTTGGGACGCTGGGTTAAACATAAATAAATGTAAATAAAAACAGAATGCATTGATTTGCAAATCTCATGAGCCTATACGTTATTCACAAGAGAAGATAGAACCCCTTCAAGGTTTTATTTTAAATCCTACACCATATGGGTTCCTTTCAGATAAGGGTCCAAGTAGATCCTAACTGGAAAGCAATAATCATTAACCAAAAAACCTTTAAGTAAATTCTAGGAGTGAAGGGTACTTATTAATATTAATCTACCAATCAGTAGAATCACGTGAGCAACAGTTAACCTCGTACATAAAAACCCGAGCTGCTTTACACTCCAGTGCAGAAAATCCACATCGCGCAGTAATTTCTAATTTACACTAAACACTGAGTGAAACAGCATCAGGCCGAACAGAAGCAGTGAGGCTCTCTGCTATTGGTTGATACGATTCCCAACCCCCGTCGTCACTTAAGCCTCGCCCCCTTGTGGCCAAGCGGAAGTGTACTCGTATCTCTCAGTGCGGAGGCATTCGCTCGATAATGCTCTTTAATTCATGTAACGCGGACAGAAAATTGACCGAAATGCGTGCAGATTTGCACAGCGTCAACTGTGCTCGGTGTGGGGAAGCAGGAATGCGGAAGTGAGCTTCCTCGCCCCGGTTCTCCGCAGCGCGAGGCAAATGGGCTGCGATATTCTTCTGGCGAGTAGTCACGGGAAACCTCTGGAAAAAACACACGCTCTGGGCTGCGCCGTGTCCGTCTGATCTGGTAGGTTCAGCTGTTTCACTCAACAACAACAAAAAAGGACCAGGGCTGAGAGTTTCATTTCGGAGCGATAAGCATTCTTTAGGCTATTATTATTATTATTATTATTATTATTATCATCATCATCATCATCATTTTATTATTATTTCAGACCGCGACTCGAGCGCAGTAAGGAGATCCCGCAGGGGCCAGGAGCTACATGTGACACACTTCTGTGAATTATTTAACCTCGTAGCGTCACACGCCGACACGAACGACATCCAACAACAACAAAAATAATCAGAAATGGAGGAGTGGGAATGAGCATGCGTATGGTGGGAAACGAAGAAGTGTGCGTTGGGGCCGCAGTAGAGGCGACGCTGTGCTGAGCGCGCGGCCCGGAGAGTCATGCGGCGGTGGGGGAGGATCGGAGCAGGGAGCTCGCAACGCGTTTCACGTTTTGCAATAACTTTAATGCCCCATAGTTCAAGGCTCTAACATGACAAGGGGGTAAAAAAACAACACAAAAAACAACGTAGCACGCACTGTGTTATGCGCTTTTACGCAAAGTCGCGGCTTGCTTCTCCTGGTGCGTTTAAAGGTATTACAGGCAGCTACTTAGTTCTCAACTTTGCCAATTTTTGGAGTTTAATTGGAGCGAGATACAATCTTGAGTCTATAAGTCTTAAACATTAGCACATTTAGTGATTTAGACGAATGGTAGACTGTATGTGCTCTGCGATGATCTAATTTACGCGGAATACTCGGGGCAAGATCGACGCGCCGCTCATGACTTTACACTGATCCCTTTCTCGCCCCAAATGGCATCGTTCCCCGATTCCGAAGTGCAGACGTGTCCGCTGTGTAAGGAGCTGTGTGGCTCCTCTGCTCCGATCTCCTCCAGTTCATCTACCTCCTCCTCGTCATCGCAGACCTCCAACTCGTCTACTACCTCGTCCACCCGAAGACTGCACGTCCTGCCGTGCCTGCACGCCTTCTGCAGGTCGTGCCTGGAGAGCCTGAGGAGCAACGGAGACCCGCTCAAACTACGCTGCCCCACCTGCGACCAAAAAGTACCCATGTCCGAGTCGGGCGTGGACGCGCTGCCGTCGTCCAACTTCCTGTTCAGCAACTTGCTGGACGTGGTGGTGTCCGCCGAGGATCAGGGCACGAGCAGCTGCATAGGCAGCGGGGGTCTTCTCCGAGCTCAGCACGTGCTTTCGGAGCCGCAGTGCAGCTCGTGCGATGAAGGGAACGGCGCGAGCTCGCACTGCCTCGACTGCCAGGAGTACCTGTGCGACAACTGCGTGCGCGCGCATCAGCGCGTCCGTCTCACCAAAGACCACTTCATCGAGAGCTTAGCGGAGAACCTGCACATGCCGGCGCGCACCGGGGTCCACAGCACACCGCTCAGCCTCTCCCAGGCGTTTCACAACTTCTCACTGCTTCCGGTTTTCCAGGACCGAATGGACTACTGTCAGCAGCACGACAACGCGGTGAGTCCTTGAAATGCACATAGTTTCAGGTAGCACTCAAGCTGCAATCATTCACTCATAGGCCAAACTTTCCCAGTAGTGGTCCTCTGCTCTCACACACACACACACACACACACGTCTCAACTCATCAATTTGCCTCTTCAGGTGCTACACTACTGTAGTGTGCATCCATGATTAATAGTAGATTAGTTTAGGCCACTAGTCACTGTGTGTACACCATTTAGTGTTTCCAATTTCACACCCAATTTCAGTACCGGTCCCATTGGATCATTGACCAAGTACTAATCACTGCAGATTTTAGACAGTCACGATTAAATGTTAGAGCAGTCTGGTAGAAATAGTATTGCAAGCAATATGTGTAAGGAAAGGTGAAGGGTCTTTTCAGTGTTACATACATACTGTGTAATCAATATATCAAGTGGCTCGCTGCAAGTTTATGGATTATAAGCTTGGTCTGTATTTGACACTGTAATGTACCTACAGCTCTGTCAAAAAGACAACAGATATTTTTTGGGGGGATTTAATCAAGGAGGAGTATAGTACCAGGATCAGGAAATCAATACTACTGAGGTCATATATACCGTATACTTCAATACTTTCTTCCGCAACGATACCTTATTAGATACCTACTTTCACAGAATTTATACAGTACACTTTTACTCATTGCCTCACAAAAATCAACAGATTTTTATTAAAGCAGTTATCAAAATGATTTATCACTTTGATAACTGCTTTAATAAAAACTCTGCATCGATTTTAAAACATATTAGCTGAATGTTGTGTTTGTATACTCTCTTTTTTTTATTATTGAATTTTCTTTACCAGCAGAACTCAGGTGACCCATCATATCACATGGTTTATCTGCTACACTGCTGACGCATTAATTCCACTATCTGTTAAACAAATCCTGTGTGCTTTGCTCTGTCGAAGTGTTGTATCATTAGCAATCCTGCCTAAACCATCATAAACCACAGGCTGAGCTTTCCGTTTTAATTGAATGCCTACTGTAATGATCAGTTAAATGATACATATTTTAGATTAAAGATCACTTTCTGAGCTGTAAATATTTTACTAGACAAGGGTTAGTTTGTGTTGCAGAAATGTATCCAAATTAAATTTTACACCCACCCCATAATTTTCGGTGTTTTTATAAAGTTTTTAAAATAAAAAGTTATTAAAAAATACAAATATATCTTTTTAATGGACATTAAATAACATAGTTTTTTTGTTGTTGTTGTTGTTTTTTTTGGGCTTTTTGATGCAACACGAATGTAACTCTGGGGCTTTGTGACCAAACCTCCTTTTTGTGATGCATAATGTGCGTTGTGTATTATATGCCTTCAAGAATCGTGATTATAATAATTTTTGTCATGTCCCCACCCCTAGGTTCAGGCCTCCTTGCCGAGAGTCTGTATTTTCTAATACCTGTTTTGGTGGGGTTGGGGGTGTTGGGTTTTTTGGAAAAAAAAACTATAAAAAAAAAAATTATTTGGTTGGGGGTTTTTGTTTTTTGTGTGTGGGGGGGGTGTGGTTTTTTTTTTAAAAAAAAATAAACAAAAAAAAAAAAAAAAAATTTTCTCTCTTTTTTTTTTTTTTTTTTTTTTTTTTTTTTTTTTTAATTAAAATATTAAAAAAAAAATAAAAAAAAAAAACCAAACCCAAAACCCCAACCCTCAAAACCCATTACCAAACATCAAAACAAAATTATATTTTTTTTTTTTTTTTTATTTTTTTTAATTTTTTTTTTTATTTATATATAATATATTTTAGCATAATTCCATTAGTGATGTTTGAATGGTGTTCTTCCTGTAATAATACCATTTGAAATGTGAAATCTAGCTTCATAGTTCTGAGTGAATATATGGAACAAATATGTGATGGTGGTTTTTATCATTACTGTTAATGTGTTGTTTGTGCCAGTGTAACATTATAACAGTTTTGTTATGTCTTCGTGCAACGAATCTTTCAAGAGAGAATTGTAATTAATCTAAGAATCAAATATTTCCCCCATCAATTTTAATTTCCTAATCTTAATTTGGGTGATTCCATGTTTTTTCTAATCGAACACACAAGGTAATGGTCTTGCCTTCAGGCTTCTTGGAGCATTTCAGCTAATTATAAAGCTTATTGGAACATGAAACAAGACACAGAAATGTGCAGGTTGTGTATTCTCAGCAACTATAATTAATTATAAACCACGATCACTGGTAGTGGATAAGCAGCTACTGGTGTAAAATAAATAACTAATCTCACTGGGAGACAGTATGTAGGACAGATACACTTTTATATCATTACATGGAAGGAAATATAGTGTTATCATGAGCATAGGATGGGTCTGTGTGAAGTCTGAAATCATTTCTGTAAACAGGCAGATCCTTTTCTGCTGCAGTAGTGTGATGATGATGATTTCCAGAAGCAGTGCAGATATCGTATACTCTTCATCTATACACACACACACACACACACACCACACAGTCTCTTTATGCTGTCTTCTCTTTTCTTCTGTTCCTGTTTTATCTTTCACTTAAAACAAATTCTACCCTGTTTAGAATATTAAAATTTCTGTAATTATTGATAGTGTGACAGAAGCTTGTCTGTTATGTAACATTTACCACAGAACAAAGAGGCACATGTTCCTGACCCTGCTTCATTTTCTGCTGGCTCTTCTTTATATTCTAGTTTAAAGAATAAGATACTTAAATAACAAAGTTAACATTCAAAAGTTGTCAATTACTGTTCCTTTCCATTTAATTTGACTCGTTTCCTGTATCAGAAGAAATTGATTTTTATTTTTTGTCCCCCCTAAACTGTTGAAAGTGTTACTGTTTGAAATGGTGCCATAAAGAAAGGAATGTGGTGCTGTGTTTGGGTTTGCTGGTTTAGTGCAGCCTGTAGTCTGGTAAGCGTGAGCACAACTGACCATTAGCAGTCTTTTACATTCCTACTTTGCCTATTGTGTGTGTCCCTGTGTGTGTCCCTGTGTGTGTCCCTGTGTGTGTCCCTGTGTGTGTCCCTGTGTCTGTCCCTGTGTCTGTCCCTGTGTCTGTCCCTGTGTCTGTCCCTGTGTGCGTGTGTGTCCCTCTGTTCTCTCTCTCTCTCTCTCTCTCTCTCTCTGTGTGTGTAATTTCTTTCCCCTGGTAATGGGTTGCAGTGTATGAACACCAGGTCAGAGGTCGGAATCCATGTGACCTTTTGTCAGGTAAAAACTGGCTTGTACCAGTTAGCTTGTATTTCAGTGCTAGTTATCTAAACACATTTCACTGTGTGTATCACTCCACTCATGTGTTCGCCACATAAAATTCCAGTTCCTAGTTTGAAACGGTTACTACAGTAGAGTCAGTGACATCCTCAGCGGACATGACAAACCTTTCAGAGGCTTAAGAGAATGACAGATGTGGCCTGGGTGGAATTTCAGTTTGACACCCTGATTTATTGTCTATTAGTGGTAAAGGACCACCATATAGTCAGCTATTTGAAGCAGGCATGGGAGGGATGTACCTACTGTTTAATGATTATCTCTTAGTGGTATATGCATTAATTTATTTACTGGACGGGTGTGTATTCATGTCATAAAATGCTATGACCCAAACCATTTGATTTGGCTTGTTGTGGAAATTTAGTTGTACATTTCCACATGGTGTACTGATGTCACTGCTTATGTTCAGGTGGATTAATGTGCTGTTGGTGTCCATCATGAGAGAAGCGAGACGGGCAAACCGTAACAAGGTAAATGTTAGCTAGCTAGATGACCGTGAAGAACAAGACACATTCCTGGTTGTTTTTTTTTTGGGGGGGTTATTAATTAATTATTATTATTATTTTTTTTTTTAAACAAACCAGCTAATGTTAACCAGCTAGTGTGTTACTGTCGTAACAAGTAACAAGCTGCAGAGCCTCATGAAGCATTGCACTTTACTCCGCACCATCAGTGATAGCAGAGCTTGAAGGGTCAAACTTTAAAACCTCCGCACCTTTAAGAAGTTTGACTTTCAAGCACGGGTGTAGCCCAAAGCAAGCAAAAGAAAACCAAGTTTGTGCGCATCGTCTCTCACCACTCGTCAAACAGAAATGTTGTCACCCCTGAAGCTTGTTTGTGCATTTGCTTCATGTTTGAAGGTAATGTTTTTTGAGCTCAGTTTACACCTCTGACCAGCTGACTGCAGTCCGAGCAAACAAAACAGAATCTAGTGTGGTCTTGGTGAGCCTTGTCGTCCAACCCAGCAATTAGTTTACATTTCGGAAATAAAACAAAAATCTGATGAGCTTTTGAGATCTTTGAGTTCATTTTAACTTGCTTTGGGGTTGAATGTTTTGTGTAAACATCACAATAAAAAAAAGGACACATTAATACTTGGCCTTTAACTAGTACAACAGTCTTGAATCTGAATTGTATTGCTCATATAAGATTTTATTATGGAATTTAAATTGGCTGTTGCTCAAGTCAGATGCTGATATAACAAGCAGAAAGAAAGTTAAATTAATTAGTTAACTTTGCAAATATTGAAGCTGACCAACTTTTTTTTTTTTTGCTTTATGTAGGACATTCAGGTGGTACAGTATGTACAGCTCAGACAGTAAGTCCTATCATTACAATGTGTATGTATTATGGAGCGCATTCAGGTTATTGCACAACCGGTACTGCACAGAATCTAGCATGATGAAAATCACCAACGAGGATTAGCTCTTAGTCAGTCAATAGGTAGCAGTAAGCAGGTGCAGGTGTTTTGTACAATCAGTTATTGCACACGGTTCGTGGTCGGTGTGTCTCAAACATCTTGTTTTGCCAGTCAGTGTTCATGCCTGAAGGAAGGGACTGGTAATTAGTGAGATGGATGCCATGGATTGCTAACTTACTGTCTTTTTGCTTGTCTGAGCAAGAGGTCTGTGACAGAGAGCAGATTGCAGCTAATCTGTAATCTTTCAGAGATCTGGATGATGCAGTTTCAGGTGGTGGTTAGGCCAAAGCAAACAGGTAATAGTGATTGGAGGACAAGGCAGAGTAGAATGTGTGGCAGGTTTGTGTGAGTATTCTACAGTATCCTGTCTGATAAATATAACAACCCAGACAGCTGTTTGAAAACCTGCAAGTGTGAATATTAAAATCTAATCTATAGTCTAGTACTGCATCAGATATCCGTGCACTGTCAAGGTACCAAATTACTAACAACAGTAAGATCATACAAATGTGAACCACTGCTGCTAGTTAACCTACTGATAAATATACTGTATGCTTATTCCCTGGATGGAGTATGAGCACATTATTGTGTATCATTATGGGAGGATAGTGTTTAACATAACTGTTATGATTTGAGAGCCTGGCTGTTAGCTAGACATTTGCTTTAAAACATCATCTAAAAAAAAGACATTTTAAAATTGTTTTAAATGTAGGAACACATGTTGGATGAAATTGTTGAAATATTAGTCTATTAGAAGTGATGCTGATGTCACTGTGTTGAAACCCTAGATTCACAAGAGCGAGCAACAAAGTGACCACTGACCGCAAAAAGTTGGGACATGCAGCTCCTCAAGCAATATATAACTCATTTCTCAGCTCTATGCAAAATAGATTTGAATACAATTGGCTCAAATAATTCCTCGGACCAATCCAGTAGCATGTGTAGTCTTTTCCTTTTTTTTTAATGAGGGAAAAAAATTTATGTATGTGTGTTATATAACACACACACATACATACATACATACATACATACATACATACATTATTTTTTTCCTCATAAAAAAAAAGCTAGGAAGGACAGTGCACACTGTCAAACTGAGACAAACTGTAAGCAAGATGAGCAACTTGCTAGTGCAAACGTAGGGTACAAACTCAGGATGGAAACTGCACCACAAAGAAAAGCTCAGTGGGAGTTTTGGACAGGAAACATTACTGTTCATCCTCTACTGCTACATAGCTAGCACTGAAAACAACTAGTGTTAATTAAGCATCAAATAGAATAACAACAAAAACGTACAGATCGTGGCAGAAATTCCAACACACTAAATATAAGCTTAGGATATCCGTTACTGTGAGAGATTACCAATCATTTGTGCTGTCAGTCTAAGTAGTCCAAGCACTCTTTAACTTGATCTCATGGTTGCTGTGAGAGCTCCTCATGGCAAGGCTCCGGTTTCTGGCAGGGGGTTGTGTAAAAGCAGTCCTGAAAAGCCTTTGAGCATGCCTTTTATGACCCTGTTCTAGTGACTCCATATCCCTGTGCTGCTCTTTTTTTTTTAACCATTTTCATGTGCACTCCTCTTTGATACAGAATCTGGCAGGCCATACTTTAAACAAACCAAACTCTGAAGGAACCAAGAACCTAATCTGTCTGGTATGAGAGTATTTCCCTGAAACGGTTTTCTCTGATGGAGTCGGTCCTTGGAGAGGAATGTGGAATGGTCAACACATTGAGGGGGACTCTCTGTAGATTGATGCCTACAGACACTTCCAGATAGAACGTACTTCTGTCTGTCAAGCTATCATTTCACATTAGTTAAAAAAATTACAAAATAAATTTACTGGTCCACATGGCTGCAAATATGTCACACTTGTACTTAACGTAATAAATAACATATTTAGAGGCAATTTCTACAAATTTGTAGACATTTGTATTTTATTAGTTTTATTATTTCCTAGTCTCGGAAGCCAGATCTTTACCTTACTCAGAGTCTGGTGTGTTTCATCTATAAATGTCACCAAGAACTGCATGCTTTCACAGGAAGAGGCAGTTTGACCAACATGGGAAATGACTAACCACAGACCTTTCAATCTCAAATACAGAGATTCTCATTTACTAACCGGTGCTTCACACATCTCTTTTGTGTGTTTATATATATATATATATATATATATATATATCTAGCATATATAAGTGTCTGAACATCTAATAGTGTTAAAGGAGGAGATAACACTTAAGTGCATGACCAGAGCCCTTTATAAAATCTCATTGTCTTGCTTCAGGGATTTAGCCAGTGAATTGTTTATTATTGAATGGGATTAATACTCACTTTGAGGCAAAGCTCTTCAATAAACTAGTCTGAAGTCACTGGATGAAGTGACTGAGAATAGAATGGTAGACGTTTTGGAAAACAATTCTGCATGTCTGCTCCATGAAGGGATATCAAGGAGAACTCTTAACCACCACATCCACCAAGATCTACTGCTGTCAGTTTCCACAAGATGGAAGCTTCTTAGTGTACTATCCTGCCCTTTGTCCCTCTGAATAGACAATAAGACAGAATATCAATTTCAAATAATTATCATTCAATTGCAATACACCATCAGGTGTGTGCTTGATTTGATTATTTTTTCCTGCTTATTTTTTTCTTCCATTTTCATTCATGCTCAACCTCTAACCTCACATCTCCCACACACCAAATGAAAAGTCACTGATGTGTTTATGCAGGTTGTCTTGTTTGTGAACTGATGCCATAACTGCTGTGTATCTGTAAACGTGCAGAATGTGCATTTAGGTGTATTTATACTCTAGTTTATGTCCTGTGTTCTTCAGCTATTGTAGTGTAGTTTCTCTTTTGGGGGATGAGTGAAGTACATTAGTCTATCTGGCTCTGTAAAACTTTAATTTAAAACAATCTGGCTGTGGACACTTACAGGTATCTTTTGCTAAAATTGAAATTTGATCGCTTGTAGATTCTCAGTCCAGTTTTGGGTTGTTTCAGAGTTTCTCTCTAGATTTCTGAATGGAGATCTGGAAAGAAGTATGCAGCTGGACCAAGACAGCCTGTAGCTACTGCTGGGTCTATAGGGCCGTACACACACACATGTGTACACACGTGTGCGTGTGCACGCTGGACCATTGTTTGGCCTCTCATGAACAGTCAGTGAGGTCATGTAAGTGGGCAGCCACCTCTCTGTGAGAGAGTGAGAGTGCAAGCATGCGAGTGCAAGAGTGAGTGAAAGAGCATCTGATTCCAATTCAGAGGATTTCCTCTGATGTGCCCTCTGATCTCCTAGATCTACAGATTTGGATTAATAGTGTTTCATCTAATGCATTGGAATTCAATATTTTATGTAAAAAAACAACCCTTAATTCTGTAGCTTTCCAGACAAGGTGTTTGTATACTTGGCTATTGTAAATTGACCTTATTAAGGCAGTGGGGGATGTGATTGTCTTTTCCTTTGAGCCCAGGCCTGTGTGTTGTGTGTGTGTGTGTGTGTGTGTGTGTGTGTGTGTGTGTGTGTGTGTGTGTGTGTGTGTGTGTGGGGCGGAGTGTTTGCTGGAGAGGGAGTATTCAAGAGCAGTCTTGGTTTTTGTTGATTTATGTGGTTTGCCACAGAACTTCAGAGGAATAGCCATCCATATTTATGTAAAGAACATATTGCATATGTCGGTCTCTACTGAATTAAAAAAATATTAAAGTGGGCATTCAGATTTGAAGCTCTTGGGACACAGAAAAGCCATATTCATTAAAGTGCAGCTATTGTGGTTTTTTTTTCTCCCCCAAATATTACCTTTTATGCAGTGTTATAGAGTTGTATGTGAATGTAAAAATGTCTGCTAAGTTTAGAAAATCAAAACGCATGACAAACTGAGTTATTGACTCCCAAAAGAAGGAACCAATTCTGAACAGCTGAAACGAGTCGTTAGTAATTCCAGACTTACTTCCTGTACTAACCTCTGGTCTCCATTGGCTGCTCGCTGACAGACGGAGCTGAACCTCGTTATGGTAGTGGACGTTTCCTTTTTTGACACACGCGAACAGCAGTAGACCAATCACAACAGACTGGGACATCTGACCAATCAGAACAGAGTATGTGTGCTCTCTGAAAGGATGAGTTTAGAGCAAATCCTTAGAACGGATCATTGAACAAGCTTTTTGTGACGGGGGTGTGGGTAATGCTGCAGTTTAAATTATGAGCACATTAAAGTGTTTTTTGACCTTGGATGCATTTACATCTATTGTATGAGACTTGTAAAACAATTAGGCACGTTTCTAAACCATAATAGGTGTGCTTTAACATGAAAGCCAATAAAGGTCTCACAAGGCTAACACATTTACTGTTTTTTTTGTTTTGTTTTGTTTTTTCCATTCATCATCACTAACTGCTTTATCCTGTTCAGGCTCATAATAATGTAAAGGTTTTAAAAAAAATAAGGGGGGGGAAAAAAAAAAAAAAAAAAAGAGAGGGGGGGGGGGAGGGGGGGGGGGGGGGGAAAAAAAAAAAAAAAAAAAAAAAATATCCCCCCCCCACAACAACCACAAAAAAAAAATTTTTTTTTTTTTTTTTTTTTTATTTTTTTATTTTTTTTTTTTTTTTTTTTTTTTTTTTTTTTTTTTTTTTTTTTTTTTTTTTTTTTTTTTTTTTTTTTTTTTTTTTTTTTTTTTTTTTTTTTGTCATTTAGAGTCCGTGTTTAGTGGATGATCTTTGTAGTTCAGTATAGACCAGGCTTATAGGCCTTAATATTAACACCATTGTTGGACTCCATGCTGGAAATAATGGACCTGGGTATCAGGATAGATATATAACTCTTGACTGCTCATATTTTCCATCAACGTATACAGAATGGGTTTATCACCTGTAGATTGATGATGTGGAAGTGAAGCTATAATAATTATATAGCGTATACACCATATGTTCATATGTTCTATATACGTTATTTCAGCTGTACCATTACGTGTCTGCTTAGTTTGTTGGAATATCTCCCAGACTCTCTTTTCATCCTAAAAGTATGAGGGGATTTCCTCCATCAGGAGCTTCAGACCAGAGCCAAGACTACCATTCCCTCATTCCTGCTTCTGGACTTCAGCTGCTCACTATTGCTCAGGAGACAGTAATGTAGTGCAAGATTTGCAGTGAATAAAGTGACTGTTGGCATTGTGTGGTATTGTTCCACTTTTTTTCTCATCTTGAGTGGCAGAATCAGCCTGGATAACTTCTACAGCTGGAGAGTTCCTCTAATGCAGACTTAGCTGTTCGTCCTGTCTTGGCTTGTCATGTTAGGTCTGTCAGAAAGGCTCTGCACTACATCAGTAACACTCTTTACGTTTTTCCCATGACAGACAAATTATTCATCCAATTACTGTGTCTTGAGCAAAGCAGTTGGTAGAATTGTAGCTCTTACTGTTACAACGTGAAATTCAATAACGTTGATACCATTTGTTTATACATTTACTCCCAAATACATAAAGCCCCAAGTCCCAATTCTGTATTGTCCAGCAGTCGTTAGGCACATTAGTTAGCTAACCTTTCAGGTGCTAGATAAATTGGACACAAATCAACCTTCAGCTGATGATTCACACGGATCTCTCCCACTGAATGTACAAAACATTTAAACAACCTCATCTAAAATCTACACAAGTCTTACTTGCCAACAAAAAACTCTATCTTACTTATACAATTCGCAGCACGAAAATACCCAACTGATTTGTATAACTTGTCACAACCTTAGATTGTATCTTGTAAATACATACAGATGGGTGACAAAGACCCACTTGTCCTTTTAGATGGAAATGCCACTGCAATCCACAGGACATGAGAGCACAATGAATGACTTGATGAGTATGAAAATAATGTAAATCATATGCTATGGCCTTCACAGTCACCAGATCTCAACCCACTTGAACACCAGTGGGTGATTTGGACTGATGTGTTACACTGCGCTTCAACATGATCGTCAAAACACCAACTGAGGGAATTATTTATTTATTTATTTATTTTTTGGAAGAGTGGTGATCATAATCTCCAGTGCAGTTCCTGTATCGAAGTGCAATTTAAGCTGTTCTGGTGATTCGTGGTGGCCATACACCTTACCAAAACACTTGTTAGCTTTTCCTTTAACTTGTCTTTAGATATATTAAGCAAACAGTCTATATAACCCTGTGTAAATAATTAATTGATAATTTAGTCATGTAGACATTATTAAATCAAGAAGTGCTTTCAACACAATTTGTATATGAAGGTGATTATTTAGCACTTTTTAGCACCTTATAACATCACTGATTGCGTTTCCCTGTCCAGGTGGCATGAAGTTAAATTAGTATCTGAGATTGTGTGGTCCTTTTTTAATAAATCTGCCAATGTTTTTTTCAACGCTGGGGTTCTTGATGTTTGCCTTTTTGAGCAATAAAGATCAGGATCGAGTGTTCAAGTGTCTAATAAATTTGCAAGAAGGTACATGTAAACATAACCAAGCAGACCTTCATTTACTCCTGTATTAACAGGGCATTAACGTTAAACCAAGCTACACATGATGTGGAGATGCATGCCCTCATTTCTTCCACTCCTAATGTACTGCTCTTAGATGCGTTTATAAGTGTGTATCCTTGTACTTTTTGTTTAGTGCTCTGAATAGATCCATACTCCTGTTGTCAAAGAATGATTGGAAATTTTAGAGATGTTTAAGGCAATTTGATTCAGTTTAGATTAAATTTAATTTGTACAGGATTTTTAACAATTGACTGTCACTATCCAGCTTTACAGAAATACAAATTTAGATTTAAATGAATAAATCCTGCAATGAGCAAGCCAGCGGCAACAGTGGTAGGATAAATGTCCCTGGACAGCATGACTAAGAATCCTCAAGATGAACCAGACTCTAAAGGTAACCTATTTTCTGGATTGTGAAATTCTATGTAATTACAGTGTATAGCTGTAGAAGAGTAAATGCAAACTGTACAGAGTGTGTTGAAAGGATGTTCAGTATGAGCATACTGAGAGTAAGGACACAAGACAATCTTTATGAATACAACAGCAGTCTAGGTACAAGAGTGTTTAGTATAAAATTAGATAATACACTGATGTACAGTGCCTTGCGAAAGTATTCGGCCCCCTTGAACTTTTCAACCTTTTGCCACATTTCAGGTTCAAACATAAAGATATAAAATTTAAATTTTTTGTGAAGAATCACCAACAAGTGGGACACAATTGTGAAGTGGAACGAAATCTATTTTAAACTTTTTTAGCAAATAAAAAACTGAAAAGTGGTGCGTGCAAAATTATTCGGCTCCTTTACTTTCAGTGCAGCAAACTCACTCCAGAAGTTCAGCGAGGATCTCTGAATGATCCAATGTTGTCCTAAATGACTGATGGTGATAAATAGAATCCACCTGTGTGTAATCAAGTCTCTGTATAAATGCACCTGCTCTGTGATAGTCTCAGGGTTCTGTTGAAAGCGCAGAGAGCATCATGAAGACCAAGGAACACACCAGGCAGGTCCGTAATACTGTTGTGGAGAAGTTTAAAGCCGGATTTGGATACAAAAAGATTTCCCAAGCTTTAAACATCCAAAGGAGCACTGTGCAAGCGATCATTTTGAAATGGAAGGAGTATCAGACCACTGAAAATCTACCAAGAATTGGCCGTCCCTCTAAACTTTCAGCTCAGACAAGGAGAAGACTGATTTTGGTGATTCTTCACAAAAAATTACAATTTTATATCCTTATGTTTGAAGCCTGAAATGTGGCATAAGGTTGAAAGGTTCAAGGGGGCCGAATACTTTCGCAAGGCACTGTAATCGAGAGTTTTTGGCATAAACTGTTTTTGGGAAGTGCAAAACTTTAGGGTGACTATCCACAGTAGTAGAAGGTGATTCACCAGTGCAGAGGCTCCAAATAGTAGTAGTAGTATGAGGATGAATTGGGCAGGTCTGAAGGGTGAGAGGAGCCACAGCAGTAGAAGTGTGTCAGGATCAAGCATCTACATGCTTGTACATGCTACATGCAGCAGGAGTACACATACAGCTCATCAGAGTTTTGGGCTAGAAGATTGTGTGTGTGTGTGTGTGTGTGTGTGTGTGTGTGTGTGTATGTATGTATGTATGTATGTATATATGTGTATATATGTATATATATATATATATATATATATGTGTGTGTGTGTACGTAGTATTGTAACACTAGATATCAAAATTAAGAAACAATATCTTTTTGTATGCAATATCTTTACAAAAAATTTTTATTTATGGAACTGAGGCTTCACCAAATAAAATGTGTCCATTTGTTTACATAAAAAACATGAAAGAAAAAAGTATCCATTCTTTGGATGTTAAAATGAAATGTTTACCTTGCAATGAAAACACTCATGGCGAACAGTTTGTAACTATTCTTTGAATTGATGTTTTGACATTTTTATTACTACAATGTAAAATGAGACATTTATCCAATACCTACCCCTAATCTCGCGTTTTATGCAGAACATAACTGCAATCTTTTAGACCAATGAAGTGTATTATTGGCAAAAACACAGACTTGCTTTCTCTCATACTGGGAACAATATTAATAATTACCTGCAGATATTTACTCATTTAGGTAACCCATCCAGTTGATATTCCTCCAGATTATTGATCTCAGTGGGGAAATCATGATGTAGAACACATCATATCTTGTCCTCATTATATGTTCTAAGGGATCATTTTTTGATTGTGACATTTTGGCTCTAATAAAATTTGCACATATTTAGAAGCTGTCGCTACCCAACATGTGCCTCTTCATGTCATTTTCAGCAGTATATGAACAGAGAACGATTCATATAACATGACTGTGTTTATGCTAAAAACTAATTATAGTATGAAGATGTGTATGACTCGTGTATGAAAGGAAGAACGATGAGTAAATGAGAGAGACAATGAGATGCTTTGACAAAGATTTATATTGACTGAGATTATTGGCTTTAGTGTAAGGTTGAAAGGGTCAGCTAGAAAGGAAAAGGAGTCTGTAGTAAAACCCACCAGTCTCTTCAGGATGTGAATTACATACTTGAGTACATCAAGTACAGTTCTGCGTATAACGCACCACCAACATTTCTAATAGTGTCTGTGAAGTTTTTTTGTACACTGTTTAGATTTAGTGCTTGCTGTAATGGGAGATATATATGGTTATTCAGTATTTAAAGTCAGTCTATTCTCCAGCAACGTAGCTTGGTGCTTTTGCGGCCTCCCTTTGTCTTTCATGTTGTATTGTTCTGAGGCTTTGTTGTGGCTTCACCCAGATGGACAGTAATTCAGGATTTGTTAGACTTCCCACTCCAACTCTGGAGGTCCTTCTGCTTTCTGTGTCCTTCCAGAAGGCTTTTTTCCCCCCTCCAGGAAACACTTCCACATGAACTCTGTACACACTGCCACAGTGAGGCCATCTGGTCCACGGGGAGAGGGCCAACTACTAGCAGGTAACTTGAGTGCAATCACAGCTCTAAGTTTACTGGCAGCTGCTTCAGCTTGCAGACAGTGGAGACGCAATTAGCGTTTGATCAGGCGTTTGGTAAAGATATTACATTCAGATGCGTGCGTGTAAAGGGCTTTTAAGAGAGCGTTGTATAGGAGCATGAAATATAGGTGAGTGGTGCTGGAGTTGAATAAATGCAGATTTATTTATTTGTGAAGAAACATTTCATACGTTTAGAGATTCTGTGATGTTGGTCCAGAAGCAAAAAGAACTAAAGGCTTTAATGTGACTATCTAATCTTTTGATGTATGGACATTCTTTAAAGAACAATGAAATAATTCTTAAAAGGCATGAATGAATGGCAGGACAATAGGACTTGAGCAATCCATCACCAAGCCATCAGAACACAGGAAACTGAGAGCAGGAATGACTTTGTTTTGTGCTTGAAAGAAGTTGGACCTCCCCTTTCACATCAGGCACGCTCTCTGAACTCTCTGATAAGCTCAATCTGTGTTTGCAAACCAGCACTTACGCAAATAGGACATTATTTGTGTATAATTTGGTAATATTGTTAGATTTTTGGCTGTTTTTCTTTTTTTAAAATATTATCCTTTAAAAAATCAAAATAGGTAATATTATTGGAAGAATTAGTCTGTGGTGTTACTAGTCAGTCACTGACCTCACAACAGATTGTCGTGGTACATTGTGTATCATTTTAAAATATGACCCGTGTATCCCAGTATAATATTATTATTATGATTATTATCATTATTACAAATCAACATTGTCAGTTTAATTTATATTTATTGTATATTAAAGATAATTACTGTAAATACTATAATAATGCACTCCATGAAATAATTTTGCTCTCACTGCTCTGGAAACATCACTTATTAAGAAATATTGTGTCTATGTACAATAATTAATGTTTTGTTTTTAAGGGACCTTGTATGGGTTTGTCTTTAGAATGAACACTTGCTGTAGGTCTGTCCACATTGTGGCCCATACACCATGTTTGGTCTGATACACTGTTTGGCTTTGTCAGTAATATTAGCTTTCATGGCATATAGACTGACTTGTATGTTTGTGATTTGTTGATTTTTGCTGTTATTTCCCAAAATAGCTTCCAGGTTTATATTCTCTTGGCTGTTTGGTGATCAGTGTTTGGTGCTTTAAAACAGTCAGATCAACTTTCTACCTTTGTAACCCCCATCACAGAAATCCATTTCATCCATTTATTCATTTTCTGTACAACTTACACAGTGTTGCGAGGGGCCTGGACCCTATCCCAGGGAACAGGGGGCCTGGACCCCATCATTTCATTGTGAATGTTGTTCTGAGTGTAGGCTGATTTAATATTGTGATTGTTGTGGTGATGGTCTGTCCTTGTTTTTTCACAGGTGTTGCGTTTTTTCTGCGAGAGTTGCTCTGTGCCCATCTGTAGGGAGTGCAGTGTGGGGAGACATGTGGGCCACAGTGTGTCCTACCTGCAGGACGTGCTGCATGACTCCAGAGCGCTCACCATCCAGCTGCTCGCAGATGCACAGCAGGGACGACAGGCCGTGCAGGTTAGTCAGCATACACTTACAACTAGTAATTATTCATTTTAGATATTTTGTATATGTTCTCTCATATGCCCCTTGTTTTTTTTTTTGTTTGTTTGTTTAAAAAAAAATAATGTGTCATTATCAAATTATCATTGTTTGATTTATTATATGGAATGTAGAATTATTTCTATTTTCCTCTTTTTTTGACCATAATTGGAAAAGACCAGAATCACTTGTAGCAGAGCACATATTTATGTTTTTCAGTTAATACTAGCACTGTCTGTGGGTCTTTTATCTATAGACTTAATAGATTTACTCTTAAAGTGTACTTGCCTTAGAGGTACATTAGGTTCTCAGCGACTGGTTAATGTCACACAAAGTTATTCTTTATTTAACAGCTGTTCTGTACCATTGTGTTTGCTCTGTGGTCATAATAATGATTAAACTGTAATAAAACTAAAAATAGAAATGTTCAGTAACGTTTGACTGGCCGTGTATGTTCAATTACAACTGGAACAACTTGGCCTTATTTACACAGATAGTTGAATTGGTGTGGACAGATGTTTGCTTATGCTACAGATTTGACATCAAACCCTCCTGTTTATTATTCATTTATTCATCTCTAGTAAGCTCATTATCTTGGTCAGGGTGGTGGATCCAGAGTCTGTCCTGGGATGGGATTAGACCCTGGATGGGATGCCAGTTCATATCAAAATAATCAAAAATCAATATGTAAAGTAAGGCCTCCAGCTACTTTATACTACAGTGCATCTCATCCTCTTTGACTACACCAGATTGGTCAGTTCTTGCTGTGAGATGTTACTCCACTCTTCCACCAAGGCATTTGCACGTTTTCGATCACATCTGGGGAGGGGGTGGGACACATGGTTACACGTAATTTTCCACTGCAAGGACAATCAGCTGTCCTTCTTGTCACCCTGTAGCACTGTCTTAGGTGTCTTACATTACAGACATTGCATTTTATTGCTCTGACCACATCTGCAGTCCTCATGTCTCCCCGCAGCAGGCCTATGGCATGTTCACGCAGGTGAGCAGGAACCCTAGACATCTTTCTTCTAGGGTCTCTTTAGTGTCCAAAATTATTGTAACTGTGATCTTAATTGCCTACCGCCTGTAAACTGTTAGTATCTTAAGGACTGTTCCACAGGTGCATGTGCAATAATTGTTTATGGTTCATTGAACACGCATAAAAAACATTGTTTGAACCATTTCCAATAAAGATCTGTAAAGATTATTTGGCTTCTACAAACTGATCTTTAAAATAGAGTCTCCTGAAAAGGGGACGTTTCTTTTTTTGCTAAGTATATAAAAATTAAATGAACAACAATCAAACATATTAGGGGAAAATAACCTGGTTGCATAAATGTGCAAACACTTTTATAATTGGGGATGTGGCTGTGTTCGGAATGAACCAGTCACATTCAATCTCCTGTTCCAAAGTAATTATCAAACAGCTGTCCTCATTGAAATTATTCTGATTGACCCCAAAATAAAGACACGCTGCTTCTGTAGGATTTTCTTCAAATCTTCCTGGTTTCATCTGACTGCTGTAGCCATGCTCTACATAGAGCTTACAAAGCCTGTACAGGGTCTCACTGTTGAAAGGAATCGATCCAGAGAGGGGTAAAAAAAAAAAATTCCACAATTAGATGTACCATGAAGGCCATCATTAACAAGTGGAGAAAATGGAGCACCACAGTAACCTGATCAAGAACAGGATGTCTCCAAATGGATAAGACAAAAACTTACCAGGGAAGATACCAAAACAGCAACATCAAAGGAACTGCTGAAATTTCTGCACACCTCCTTTACATCTCTGGGCTATAGGGTAGTGGGAAGCTAGATGGAAACCCATTTTCACAAAAAGCATCAAAGTTTAACTTAATCACCCCAAAGCATGTGGCAAAATGGCTTATTGTCTGATGAGACCAATTTCAAAAGATATAATAATTCCAAAAGCATTGTTTCGTGCAAAAAAAAAAAAAAGGCTACCTAAAGAACACCATACCAATGGTGAAGCATGATGGTGGCAGCATCATGCTTTAGGGCTGCTTTTCTTCAGTCAGACAGACTCTTAACCAGGAAGACTGAGGGCCTATTTACACGATTTAAATGGCAAACTTTTTATGCGTTTTGGCTGTTCGTTTATACAACAACACGTTTTGGGGCCTGAAAACACAAAGTTTTGAAAACGGGTTTTTATCGTCTCTGTATAAACGTATTAAAATGAGAATTTGTGAAAACGATGGCGTCATGCGCTATCTTTAATTGTCTGTTTTGGGGTAAATCTGTACCGTTTTATTGGTAATAAAATATAGAAAGCAGACAGACTAACAGTGTCTCACTATTTGATTTGTATTTGCAGATTTTGATCCATTTTAGTACAGTGATGCTCAATTAGTAGTACTTACAGGTGCACTATTTAGATTGTTTTTTTTTTTTTTTGTTACTTAAAAATGACCGAGCTTTGTTAGAATTCTGATGTGTAGCAGAAGAAAAGCTAAAAGATGGGGTTGAAGAAGTACGTAAGATTTCCATAATGAGAAAATCTTTATGCACATTTCATGTGCTTGACAAGCATGAGTTTTCACTATTCCTTATGACAAGGAATAATTTTTTGAGTCTAGATATCGAGATTCTAAGTAACTGGAGACAGAACTGTTTTTGTACTCCACATGAAATCGTTTGAGAAATATAAACGTTATTGTCATTTTTATCCTGAAAAACCACAGCTCCCCTGTTTACTTGTATTTGTTTATTGGGATCAATGTGGCAAACACGTTGTCGTGAATGCTTATGTGTGCAGGCGCATAGTGTTTATTTACAACATGACATCACCAACTCCTGGCTTGGCATGTATATTGTAATACAGCGTGTTTTTTTTGTTTTGTTTTTTTTTAATCGTTTTTGCGGATCCGTGTTAATGGGGATAGTTTTGAAAACATCATATGTGAAACTTTTTAAAAAAATGTGTTTAGTATATCGTTGTCATGTAAACGTACACCGAGTGGTGTAATAAAATCAAAAGCTGCTTCAACAAAGTGTTTGTTTAGGGGTGTGCACACTTGTGCTACTAGGTTATTGTAAGATCCCCCCCCCCCACTAAAATGTTTGATTTTTATATGTTGTAATTTCACATTGAGGGTGGAAAAACTTGCTTTTGTTCTTGGTAAAAAAAAAAATTGCATTACAAAAATCTGCCATTTTAGCAGGGGTGTGTAGACTTTTTTTTTTTTTTTAATCCACTGTACCTAAGGACAATTTCAAGTAGTCAATACTTTTTTTAAATTTTTTATTTTATTTTTAAAGAGAGGGAATCACTCAAATACTGTATGTATATTTTACTGAAGGCTGAAAAAAGTATTTTAAAAGAAAGCAGTGGAACAGTGTTGCTCTTTTAGCAGGCTCTTGACCCCCAACCCCCCTCGTCGCTTCTCTTTCCCCTCTGGCCCCGAATAAAGCAGTACCGCGCGTCCTGCCTGCCCATATTCACTGCCCTGAAGGCCTGAACAGGATGGATCATTAGTCCAGCACTGTGCAAATGTTTCTATCACTCATGCTTTTGGTACTAAAGAATCACAGCAGGGGGTTGAGGGGTTTGGGGGGTGGGGCTGCATCCCCACAGAGAACTGTTCACATGGTGTGTGGTAACACTGAGCAGAGCTGATCGTCAGGAAGACCCAGCAGAGAGAATTTACAAGTGAAAGGCTGAACGCAGTGATTCAGTTTGAGGGGTGATGCCCCTCTGCAACCGAGCTGCTTGACACAGCACGTAGTGTTCAAAATCTTTTGGGTAATTATAATATAGAATTTTTTTTAACTGTTAATAACAAGTGCACTGCTTTTGCCATTACACAGATTTATTTTTTAAAGTGCTAATGCACAGATGATTAACTGTCTGCTTTAAGTCATTGTTTTTAGCACCTAAATTCACCTGGAAATCTGCCATACCACTGCTCATAGTGATGCCCTATAAGTCTGAATTCCTCATTGTTAAAACTGCCCTGCAATCTCAAAGCAGAGAGGCGGACTTGCAGCTGCATGTGGTCGATTGGGCTGTTATATTTTGTCCTAATCCTATTACTACGTGGTGTTAAATAGGAAGCCTCTAAACGTTTATGGACTTGAAAGCTCCTGGAGTGTGTTACACCATATTTAAAGTGCTTTGACCATGAAGAGCCTGGACCACCACAAACCCCTGGCCACTGTGACTAAATCAGCTCTATTTAATCCCATTTACTGGTTTTATGCGCTTCGGTTTGCAGACGTGTTTCCCACCTGATTTAAAATAGCAGTCAGGGATCTCTGAAACTGTTTACTCGCAATATGGAAAACGTGGGAGGTGTAAATGATGTTTTCTAATGCGCGAGTACTAAAGAGGACTGTTCAGGCCTCTTGCAGTGATGTGGAGTGTTGTGTGGGGAATTCATTTGTTTTTGTTTGTTTATTTGCTTGTGTACTGACTTACTTGGCTAAGAATTAGAGATGCGCCGATGCGGGACCTTTTGGACTGATGTGCTATTGTTCATGTACGTGTACATCTATAATGGGCAGAAACTGGGTGCACTCATTTCGTACAGCATTTTTGATTCTTTATTATAAAACACTTGAAAGGCATAAAGGCCTCGGGCAGCTTGTATGTAGGATGTGGAAATAAGTGAAAGTGCATATTTATGTCTTTGAATAATTTAGTTGGAAGTGTGATTGAGGTCACAGTTGATGGGCAGAGAGCGATTTGTTCAGATCCCCTGTCCCAGAGCATTGTACTGTTTGGACAGGGGTTAAGGGTCATGATACTGCAATTTGACCTCTATTTTCTCCTCTGTGTAACATCACAAAGGGAACCCTCATGCTTTCTTACATTTATTCATGTTTACTGGGAGATATTGGGGTGTGTGTGTGCACGTTATGCATGGTCTTAATACTGTGAACATCTTGACCAAGATAAAGCAGTTACTGAAGATGAATTAATGAATATATTTAGGGGTAATATTTTTATTTGTAAATATTATCTCTGTATTGTATAATGTAAATACACAATTCACTGTGTATGTATTATTTGCAGTTAACTAATTTAATTAGATTTCATTTAAGTATGTGGTGTATGGTTATATGTTTATATATTGTTACGCATGCTGTATATGATTTTATAAATTTTTCACTGATTAATCATCTGACTGAATATTCTTCACAGCTAAGCATTGAGAAAGCGCAAGCCATCGCTGAGCAGGTGGAACTGAAGGCCAAGGTGGTGCAGTCAGAGGTGAAGACTACCACTCTGCGTCACAAGAAAGCCCTGGAGGAGCGCGAGTGTGAGCTGCTGTGGAAGGTAAACATGCACTTGGTTTTACCGCTCTGTGGAGAACCCTGATCATATAGCAACAGTAGCTTTATTCACTTAAGGGAAATTATGCCTTGCCACTAAGGTTACACTGGTGCCTGGGCAAAAACTTATGGTATACACCACTCTGTATAACATCACACACATTCTTTGGGCTTTGATACCCAAGACCGTTTTTAACACCATGGTATCAGTCGTCATCCAAACCACTATATAACTACTAAGTCATACAATGTTAATCAATTTTATGGCATCATGAGCATTGGAATATTATTGGTCTTTTGAATAAATCCTGAAATACCAGTAAATCCCACAGGTATAGTTCACTGGGTCTTGAAGTCTTATTGAATTATTCTTGGGATTTCATTATATATAAATATGATTACCAGCAATTAGTGATTGTAAAAAAATAAATAAATCTGAAATGTAGTTTTTTTTCAAACTTGTTAGATCACAGAACAATAGGATACAATTTTTCCCCTTCACTGGTGCCGTTTCCTTCATGTCCCTATGCAGTTGGAAAAGATCCGCCAGGTGAAGGCCAAGTCCCTGTACCTTCAGGTAGAGAAGCTTCACCAGAACCTCACCAAGCTGGACAACACCATTGCCACAGTGACAAAGGTGCTGGAGGAAGGTCGCAACATAGACATCCTACTAGCACGCGAGCACATGCTGAATCAGCTGCAGGAGCTCAAAGCATTGCGGTGCATTCTGCAGCCACAGGAGGATGACCGAATTATGTTCACACCTCCAGATCAGGCGCTTCTGATCGCCATCCAGTCCATGGGCCTGATAAGCAGTGGGGCCTTCGCATCAGCCACCAAAGCCCATGGGGAAGGTCTCAAGAGAGCTCTGCAGGGAAAATTGGCTTCCTTTACAGTAGTGGCATATGACCATGATGGAGAACCACGGTTGTCTGGTGGAGATGGTGTATCAGTAGTCTTGATGGGTCCAGAGGGAAACCTCTCTAGTGCTGATGTGTCTGACCACCAAGATGGTACCTACACGGTTAGTTACCTGCCAAAGAGTGAAGGAGAGCATCTTCTTTCAGTGCTTATCTGCAACCAGCACATTGAGGGAAGTCCCTTCAAAGTCGTGGTCAAATCTGGCCGCAGCTACGGAGGTATTGGTCTGCCTGTTGCATCCTTTGGTGGAGAGGGTGATGGTGATGGACAGCTGTGTAGGCCTTGGGGTATCTGCGTTGATAAGGAAGGCTATGTGATCGTGGCTGACCGAAGCAACAATCGCATACAGATCTTCAAGCCGTGTGGCACCTTTCACCACAAATTTGGCACGTTGGGCTCACGACCTGGCCAGTTTGATCGACCTGCTGGCGTTGCCTGTGACAGCCAGAGAAGAATCATTGTGGCTGACAAGGACAATCACCGCATCCAGATCTTCACCTTTGATGGGCAGTTCCTCCTCAAGTTTGGTGAAAAGGGAACCAAAAATGGGCAGTTCAACTACCCTTGGGACGTAGCTGTCAATTCGGAGGGAAAGATTCTCGTGTCGGACACGCGCAACCACCGGGTACAGCTGTTCGGCCCTGATGGGGTGTTCATCAACAAGTATGGTTTCGAAGGTGCCCTCTGGAAGCATTTTGACTCGCCTCGAGGAGTTGCCTTCAACCAGGAAGGTCACCTAGTTGTGACTGACTTCAACAATCATCGCCTGCTCGTCATCAGGCCTGACTGCCAGTCTGCTCGCTTTCTTGGCTCGGAGGGTACAGGTAACGGGCAGTTCTTGCGTCCACAAGGCGTAGCCGTGGACCAGGAGGATCGCATTATTGTGGCTGACTCCCGTAACCATCGTATTCAGGTGTTTGAACCCAATGGCAACTTCTTATGCAAGTTTGGGACTCAGGGTAGTGGCTTCGGGCAGATGGATCGCCCATCAGGTATAGCCGTTACCCCTGACGGAATGATTGTAGCCGTTGACTTTGGAAACAATCGAATCCTCATCTTTTGAGCTAGTGTTCAATGTTAGAAATATATGGTGGCGGAGGAGGAAAAAAGAAGGTTTAGGTACACAATTATCAGGCGCAAACATGGCTGAATGTTGAAAATATGGCAGTAATGTGTAGATTCTTTTGTACTCATCTATATCTATTTATCCTGATTGTAGTATGATTTGCGCTGCTGGCGGAAGTGTTCATCTCGTGCACACGCCATTTATCAAAGAGAAAGAGTAGAGCAAAAAGACTGGTCGCTAGTAGTGTTGCTATTTTGCTCTTGATCTGAGTTTTGAAATCTTTATTTGTTTGATTTTTTTCTCAGGGAATTTTCCAGCATTCTTGAAACATTTTTCTCTCTCTGCATTATACCTACCTCATCTAGCTTGTGTATGAATGTATTCTCTTGTGTGTGCGCAGCGTCTGTGAAGTTTTATAAAGACGTCTACCTCAGTGCTATTATTATTTTTTATTTTTTTTGTCATCAGAGAACATAACATAAGAAATGAAGCAATGTTTGGTTGATATTTGCACAGTTCGCACAAATTTCTCCTGATTGTTACTGTGCACATAACACAGGCAGGACTCCTGAATGTTTGAGTACAGTGACCCAGTAGACCAGGGCTGCATGTCAGCGGGAACATTTGGAAACTGTCTGGATAAATCTACTGTTTTGTGTTATGTTTTTAAAATCGGTTTTCATTTGTCGTACCTCATCTACACTTCTTACCTCATAACCTAAATGTACCTCTGTGTACAAATGCCTCATTGTACATACCTCACTTTGTGTTGATTTCCTTTAAAGATGTGTAAGTCTCCTGAAATGCATGATGGCTTATAGGATGGCTAGTAAGGCTTTTTTCTGAATTACTGGTAGGTCTTTTAGTATATATTCATGCCTAGAGTTTGAGTAATGCAAGAAACTACTTGCTCCCTTTGTTACAGAAAAATAAGAAAGGGGCAGAGATCTTTGTATGAAGATTTGAATCGTTTTTGGGACCTTGGATTGAATTGAATGATCCCATTTTTGGTTATTTTTGTACATCTTATATATTTTAAATCTAACATCATCTAGCACCATTTAAGATGAAGTGATTATCAGAATTATTGGTTGGCACATTGGTTTGCTGACTGGCTGTTGCTGCAAGCTTGGATGTAATCCAAACCCTATAGGACAACATAGTTTAGTTTGATTAAAAAAAGTCCTTTCTGAATGTCTGAAATCTATTTATTGGCCAAGAAAGTGCTCTAAAAGTAAGAGCTGAATATGATCTCCTCAAAGACCATTTGCTCAGTCAGTGGAACACAGTTTGAAAGCATCAATATTCAACTGAGTGTGGTCTAAAATAAGAGATTATTTTTCTTCTTTATTTGTGGGGGAACCACTTTAATGATTTAATGGTTGCCTGCTTCTCTTGAATGTTGATCAAAAAGAAAGCATTTGAAAGCAACAAAAAAGACTAGCACTGACATCCCGAAAACAAACATTTTCCCCTTTATTTAACCCATCTACACAAATGTCATGTAATGAAAAACCCATCTGGAAACTACAAGGAAAGTTTCATTGAGAGACAATGAAGAATGTACATCCTAGAACCTGCCATATCCTGACCACATGCCCTTTCCAGGGCCTAAATCCCAAAGCTGATCTGTCAGGTGTTGCTCTTGTTTAGCTCCTCATCTGGATGGGCATTTTCTGTTTTAAGCTGCTTCTGCAGATGAAACTTATGAGAGCTCTTTTTTAAATGATGGTGTGTGTGTCTCAGGTAAAGACAAGTACATTCACAAGGTAAATGTTATGTTGGTTTAATTTGACATTATAAAGGCTCCACTTGTGCATTCCATTTTACAGCAGAACATTCGAATTCAAAAGTATCAAAAAAGAAAAAAAAGCACAGCAGCATTTCAGTAAACAAAACACCTAGTCCCTAATGTTGTAATGTTATACTGATAGTATTCTGCATCTGTTTGCTCAGTCAGATTTGTCTTTCTGGTGCCCAGAAGTCTACACGTTGCCAAATAGTAACCATTGGGAATGGTCAAGTGCCAAAATAAAGTGTATATGTGGGACACTTGCTCTGAGGCTGCTCTTAAGATTGGTTTCCTATCGAATCAGTTCATCAGTATGACTTCAACTCTATGGAGCACCATTTACACTGCAGTATCTTAATATGTATGTCAGCAGAGTGTAACATTAACTGTGCTGTTATATATGAAGGGACATACTTCGAAAGCCTAACTGACCTGCTTGTTCATTGGTCCAAATACAGTGATTGTAGATCAGTGGAGAAACTTATCCCAGAGTCACAGGCTGAATTTAGGCTGGTGGCGAGTTAAAACCATGTGCTAGTCTAGTTGTGTGCTAGAGCTACCATGGAACATGAACAGTGTGAGAATTGGGCAGTTATGAGAGAATTTGCTGCTTTGAAATCTTCACACTAATTTCAGTATTAGTCCGCTGTTTGATTTGTGACGTTTAGCTGCAGCTCTGTCCCTAGAGAACCAAAGAAATCTCTTTAAGAGAAACATTTGCATGCTTTAAAAGCCCTTGTAGGTAATTTTATTTGAAATGAGGTGATGAAGAAAAAGCAGACACTTATTATTATATACCAAAAAAATAAATAAATATATATATATATATATATATATATATATATATATATATATATATAATGTTCCTATGTTGTGGTGAACAACTTTTGACTACAAGTTTTCTATTAGTCATTGATGGATAGCTTTACAGAGCAAGGTACTGTGTGTGTGGTGTGTGTGAGTGTGGGGGAGAGACTAGGAGAAATTACATTCATATGCCTTAACACTGCTGCATTGTATTATATAACTTTACTTTCCTCTTCTGAAATTTAATCAAACTGGAAACTGCCAAAGAGTTTGCTCTGTTGCTTTTTTTTTGTTTTCCATTTGACACCCCCCTCCTTTAATCCCTCAATGATGTCCTCATAGGTTTGACATAACATTTACACTGAGCTACACTAAAATGAAATGTGGGTAGCAATGTCCAAGTAGAGTTGAAAGTTGAGTTGTTTTGATTTGTGCTTAAGAAGAAAACCTTTTCAGTCATACCCAGGAGCCATCATGTGTAGAGGCATAGGGCCTCCACCGAGCAGCCACACAGAACGACCATCCAGTAGGTCATCAGTGCATTTTCGATATGTGGTGGTTATTAGGGAAATCTAGTTTATATTATAGGAATAGTTTGTAACTTCTTAGACAATATGGTGCCAGAACAATGCAGTAAATGGGTGCACATGTCTAGAAGTTATTAATCAGGCTCAAACATTGGCCTTCAGTATGTCTAGTCACATCATACTGTGTCATGTTTGGACTTCTGGTCAGCGTCTCTACGGGTTTCCCACCAGTTGTGGTGTATTCCAGCTTTTGATCTGTTTCCTAATCTTGGAAAAGCAGAAGGAGAGTGTAAACAGTTCAGAAGTGCATGGTCTTTTTTTTTTTTTTTTTTTTAATTATTGTATTACCTAAAAAGAAAAAAAAATCCCCAAAACTCAGGTAGCTTTATAGAGATTTGATTCAAAGTCAAGATTTGTTTCTTACAGTAAATCCTTTGTTAGTACTCCATAGGATTTAGTATCTATTTTTTGTGTGTGCATTATTGTATTTATCTACAAAAAAATATCTTTGCTGTGTTTAAATTCAACAGGATCCTTCACAGCCAAATTTTACAATTTGCGTTCATTTTCAGACCCAGATTGAGGGGGAAAGAAATCATATGAAAAATAGTTCAATTAAATCAGTCAAACAACACTAATGCAACAATGTGGAGATATTTTTGATAAGTGTAAGATTACATTGGTTACTGTATTGATGAATGATGTATTCAGTGTTCAATATATTACAAATATGACATGTTTCCTCTTATCAAAATGTTTGTTTGTTTGTCTTTATGGCAACAATCCAACCATTTCTACTATAGTTTTCATTACACTCATCATAGCTTTTAATTCCTTGATCACACGTTTGGCTGTGAGACAAATGCAAAGGGACATGTGGAGAGATTGCTGCCTAAACTCAGCCCTGGCATCAGTTTTATCCTTTAAAATCTAACTATTAGGGTAGGATCAAAACAGCAAAGCCAGATTCCAGGTCTGTTGTCTTTTTAGGTGGATGTAACATTTACTATCCTCCACAAGGTCCTCTTTTGCTCCCTAAACAGTATTTACCATACATAAAATACTGATGGATTTTGGTCTGCTGCTGTACTTAGAGGAGGCTGTATGAATTATTTGGTGATCTACAGTCTTGTGCTTTTGTCTTTGTTGACTTTAAACATTTTCCTATGCAGATTCTTATTTTATGTTCAGCTCTTTATGCTTAAATAAACTTGTTGGGATCCTGAATGTGTGGGTGTCTTTTCTTTTGTCTTTTCTTCCTGTTTCAAGTGGCAGTACAGTAGAAACTCATTGTTCACACTGTTGTAAGTAGTGCTGAATTGTCAGTTTTTTTTTTAATTATTATTATTATTATTATTATTAAACTAATCTCCCCTTTAGTATGAATGAATGACATACCTTACCATATCAACCCTAATATTATCATTTAACAAAATCCAGCATGACCACCAGTATAGCAGGAGGAACTGGTGTCCCTGCATACCAAAGGGTCAGAGTTCATGGCAGAGCCCTGCCCAGAAGGTCAACAAAGCCAAGCTTCAAATTGCAGGGATGGCCAAGCAGATGGCCTCTTAAAATAACCGATTTAAACCACGTAAACACATTTTTCATGTTGGTCTCAGACTGTCGTTTTATCGTTCACTCTGAAAGTGCTTAAGTGTTCAGAATCTTTCTATTCCGATTTAAATGTTCAGATACCTGTTTAAAGAATTATTGTATTAAGGGACAGAAGAAAAAAAATCTCCAAAAGCATCAAATCACACATAGATGGCCTGGGTTTTTAAACAGCCTTTAATGATTGATCATGAGGTGAAGATTCTGGAGATTATAACTCCCAAATAGTCCACTGCTTTCTTAAACACGGTGTTCACAAAACAGTCACCAACTCCAAGCTGTTAAGTCAAATAATTTATCCAGGAATTTTGCAGTTTTATTGCAGAATTGATTAACAACTTTACATAAACCAATGCAAGGAAATTAAGGAACACATTTGTGAACAAAAGCGCTCTCTATTTAATGGAAACATCTAGAGTTACAGTATGAGCACAGGCATTGTGTCCTAAGTAGCTGAGCTCTTTTAAAAAGGTTGAACAAAGCCCTCACCCTCTCACTTTCTCTAGAAGATCATTGACAGAGCTTGTCAGTAGGAGAGATCTGGGTAACAATGCAGAGAGATGGGGGAGGAGAGGAATGAACACAGGGGAGGTGAAGGGATTTAGCATGAGAAAAGAACTGCCTATAGGGAAGAGGGAACTTGGCCACCCTAAAGAGAGACACAGAGAAAAGGGAGGGACCACACATGAGAGAGAGAGACACGCAGAGGTGGTTTTCCCGTAGTGGACTGCTCCCAGTACAGGACACCAATCAGACCACATTCCACAGTGGAATTTTAAGATGATTTTTTTCCTTCTTGAATTTTATTTTCTATGGGCCACAAATCTGTGAGAGATGCTGAACTGTGCATACATGCTGCTACATACAGTAAAATACAGGTAGTTACTACAGCTTATAGCGGTAGTTCTCATAATGTGGTCTGTGGAGGCTCTGGTGCCTGTGTTTTTGCCAAAATCACAACCCAAAATTATGATATTTACTATTAAGTTATTATAGTAATAATCCTGTTTAACTGGTCACTTGAATTTAATGTGTTTAATTCCAACCTAAATAACCAGAAGTAGACATGTTGTGGCCGTCGTGTAAGATTGTGTTCTGTTAGAAATAAGTTCTACGGCTCAAATAAATAGCCAGATTATTATTGTGCGCAATTAAACCATGAGCCCAATATTTGTATAGTCGGATTATTATTTCGTTTTATTTATTATTTACAGCCCAATATTATTTACAGTTCTTGTATTCACATGATTTAAAAAAATCATTTAAAAAGAAATATCTTGCAGAATAGTAATAACGCCAGTGACTTAACTTCTGCAAAATGCGGACATCCACAGAACACGAAGGACCTGTTTAGTTCAGGAGGCTCCGCATTACTGTTCGAGCTGCTGTTAAAGAAAATTCATCAACACATTCTGACGAATCAGATTCGAGAATTGGACAGCACTCTGACGATGTTATATACACAGCTGTACAAAACTGTACAAAACTAGGCCTGGCTGGATTGGCTGCTCTAAAGCCAGGGTCATGCTTGCTTGTAAGTACGCGTGAGTAGAGTAAAATGGCTGCCGAGCATCATGCACTGTTCAGATGCGTTAAAGCAGAGTAAATATTGCAGGCAGTGGCCTATATCACTATGTAGAGCTGAATCAAGGCCAATCAGGGTATTAACACAAATGGAGTTCCATATTATGAAAATTACTGAATGAAATACCTTTCACGTAACATTCAAGTTTGATCAATCTTTTAGAAGAGTAAATAGTTTTAAATGTAAGATCTTCGACTCGAAATGGAGCTCTAAATTCAATAACAGGTCTAACAGTTGCAAGAAATAATCTCTAAACATGTTGATGGCAAACATGTGAACGTGCCGGACAGACATATTTAGGCTATGACGTGCCAAACTGCAAATAAATAACACGAGTTCAACAAAAAATAGTGTTTTTTTTTTGTTAGTTTGTTTCACAAAGCAGAAAATGGGTCATATATTGAAATGCACAAACACCTGTTTATTGATCGTCGGATTTCTGAAATATTTCTCACTCCGATTTGTACAAATCAATTCATTCAGTTATGTATTTGCCCCCACTGGGTCTGCATCCGCCAATCAGACAACATTTCGCCAACGCCCACCGACCAATCAGAGAGTCGTACTCAACCAAACAGATTAAAAGCCGCACAGAGCTGCAGGCCGGATTAAACTCGCTTTGAACAGCTGCAGCTGCTTGCTTCTTCCTATTGTATTTCCCAGTTGGTTATTTGGCATGTTCCTGCTAGATTCAATGGGATAACTGATTAAAAACACACACGGTAAATGCTACACACCTACACCGTGGTATAATTCAAATGTATTCCATGTGAAACAGCGTTTTCCCAAATATAAACATCCGTGTTTTATTTGTCTCCCGTTTCCAGCGTGACTCCTGCGTCCAAAATAAGTACCTCAACCATTTATGAATGAAATGAACACGCTAAATAATTACTGTAGTCACTTCACCAACTTTTCTGAGAGCTTACTGCAGAGCTGCACCGAGTTTCCTTTTTCATCCAGAACTGTGAGCAGTAATACAGCGCATACACGCGTATATTTATCTTCACTGTTTCAAAATAAGCTTCTCCGACTTGAGCTAATGAATATTAATATCATTATTGTAAAGTAGGTCTACACTCAACACCAAACCTCCAAACCGAGGACGGACAAAGACTACAAAGCAGCGTAAACCAGCTTATTTGCCTGCAGGGCTTGTAGAGCTCAAGAGGATTGGTTGGCGCAGTGATGCACAATTGTGGCTTGATTTGAGAAATATTTCAGGAATTAAAAAAAAAAAAAAAAAGCAGGCGGTTTAGAAACGTGCCAAGTGATGAGTACATAATCCACATGCAGCTGATTCCACAAATAAATAAACCCAAAAGTAATTTATTATATGTGAAAATTTGTGTAAATATATTCGTGGATGTTCATTTATTTTTGTAAATCGTTTACTGTGTTTGTCAACGTTTATTTGCACGTCTGCGGAGGTGTGTGAAGTATAAACCAGGCCTAAATTGTCCGTAGGTATGAATGCATGTTTGCAGGACCACCAGGATGAGTACAAACCCCAAAGTCGTCTGTAGCACTGATACTTTGCATCAACACCACCACACGTGGAATAGGTTCAGTTACTAATGCGACTTTATGACTACTGTAGCAGTAACAGCGTTACACAGGCCTCGATTTGAATGTTTGTTGGGTATGAATCAGTGCGAAATTGATATTTTTGATACAATTTGTATCATATTTTTATGTACCATATCCAACATTAGATTAATTTCTTTTTGTTCTTCTGTTTTTTTCTGGGTCTCACACCCCCAGATGAAGTACACAAAGGACGCAAGCACACCGAACTTCGATTCAAATAAACTTCATGCTGTTGTATAAAATGTTAAAAACATCAAAACCCACATGCTAGTAGTTGCTTTAAAAACAAACACACCACATATTACTGTAAATAAAATTTATTTAAGATTTCATAGACCCCAGATGATGTGAATATGCATTTGAAGAGATGAGCTCTCAGGAAGCAGCTCTTCCCTGAACCTTTCCTCTGCATCCTGTCCTCCTCATTCCTTCATTCATCCATCCATCCATCCATCCAACCTGCTGCTGCGGCAGGCTCATAAATAAGTGTTAAAAAGGTGTTTATCATACTGTAGCGTGTGTGTGCGCATCATTTGCGTTGTACTTGTGTGAAGGAAGAGGGCATCTGTATAGGCTGCATGGGCTGCACAGACTGGAATGGCGGAGGCTTCGTGCGCAGGTCCGGAGAGGACGAGGGCTTCACTGACGGGAGTAACTGATTCCGTTTGATGATCTGGAGAGCCAGCTGCGTGTTACCTGCAATCACATTCATCATGTACTAAACCACGGACATTCACTACTGATCACAAAATTCAACTAATAAAACAAAATGATGGCTAATTCGGGAAAAAGGGGATGAAACATTGTTTTTCCAATATGGCAGTCTGGTTATTTTGACAATTAGATATTAAGAACGTACCATTTTGTAGCTCCAGGTAGACTGCCAGTAAAATAGCTTCTGGTGGAATCTCTTTGGCACTGATCATAGAAGCCGCCTACAAAGGCAAAAATAAGGCTGACTTTTTTTTTTATGTAAAATAAAGTTAAAAGCTTTTCAATGTAAAATAAACCAGCTATGAGGAACAAGGACTAGTCCACCAAGCAGATTGTATGCAGGTGTTCATTACCTGATGAAGGCACTTGCGTGCTTTCTCATATTCACTCCTCAGACAATAAGCACTGCCCAAATTAAAGAGCATCATGGCCTTGGCAGAGCTCAGACTACTGGGGTAACACAGAGGAGTCTGTTTCCCTGCTAAACACAAATACACAGGCATTTAGACCACTCACGAACAAGCAAACCCACAAATATCTGCTGTAGTGTCAAGAGAGTGATTTTAATCGGAAGCTAATAGATAATACTTACAAGATTCAACAGGCTCTAAATCTCCTTTATCTGACCCTGTGGGTTTAGAACATGTGTAAAAATTACAGGAACCATACAGAGGAAATATTCCTAAACGCTGCTACTCTTGTTTTTGTGTTAACAGTTCAGCTGTAATGCACGAGTCACACTGTGTTCACGTGAGTGAGTTTACCTTGGTCTTGTTCACTGGGAGATACGCCTAGTGAGACATCAGTAACGTTCTCTGGGTTGAGGTGAGTGATGGCGTCAGAGATCCGGTCCAGAGAGATCAGAGCTTCAGCAGCATATAAATGACCCAGGAACCTGAGGACAGTATACCTGTTACTGACTTTGAAAAACAACACAAATGGACTCTACTACAAGGGAATTAAATAGCTGAGAAGGCACAGATGCTTTCAGACGTTAGAAAATACAACTAATAATAGAAAGAAAAACAATAAAGAGGAACTTTGTGTTGTTTTGAGGATTTCAAAGACTTCTCATAGTGTGTCATGGTGTCGCAGCATCATCATCAACATGCAAAATGCTACTCCAAAGCTACGCCCCAGACAAGTTATACTGATAAAACCATGCTAACACAATGGTCTTTTATACAACACAGCAATACTACAAAGCGAGATCATTTCTCTGAGCAGAGAATATGAACTGCTATTCCTGCCAAGTGCAAAGCAGCATACCTGGTATTGTTCAAAAACAATCACTGCTGCTTTGCACTATTAACAGTTTCAGACCTTTATCAAACGAATCATTTGCTGCCATATTCATGTCGTCTTTCTCCTGACATTCAAATGAGAACCCATCAATTAAAATGCCATTACAATGGGAAAAAAATGGTTTCTGAAGTATAAAATGGAAGGTAAATTGAGAGAATTACTTGAGGGATCCTGACAGCTTGGGCTGATGTAAGAGTTTATCTGCATGGGTAAGTGCCATCAAGTTGTCCCCAAGGGCCAAAGCCACATACGCACTACAGGCTAAAATGCAGCACCTGTGATAAATCAAACAAACAAACGAGTAAGTTTCAACTACACCTTTAATTTTAATTTCAAAAGATTCAAAAGAAATTATTTGAGACTAGTAAACTAGAAAAGCATGCATGCTGTAACCAAACCCTTGAACAAGGGTAAATGCATTTATTCAAGGAATAAATTAGGCATTTGACTGGGGCCTAATTTACAGCCAATGAAAGAGCAGAGGTAAATGCCAGACATCTGTGATGCAAAGACAGTCGTAGATACCAGACATAACCAAGTCACCAGCTCAAACTCCAAATACTTCAATGTTTAGGTACAGTCTAGCTAAAGCTTAGGCAGAGCATGTTAGTTGACTCTTTAAATGGTAAAGACACAGTATAAACAGATGCGTTTATTTTCTATAAACCTGAAAGAGGAGTTCATTATGTTAAAAGGACTTGCTCTGTTAGAAGCTTTTGCTTGGGTACAAAATTATTTGCACATGTTCCTCTCTGTGTACAGGAGGTTTAGAGCAGGCGCTCTCTGTTTAAGCCCACTCAATTCAAGTGACCGGTCAAACTGAAGATCACCTACAAGATCTCAATAATAAATATAATAGCTCTGATAACAATGGGTTGTGATTTACTCCACTGTGTAAATTTCCTAAGCATAATCATAAGTGGAGGTGTTCTCAATAAAACCCTTCCTAACTCTCCATCTTTGTTCTGTTTCCTGTTAGTGCCAGATCTACTACAAGCCGATCATTAAAGGGGTTAAGGAGGGAGGGAAAGAGAAAAAGGAAAAAAGGAGGTGCAGGCTTCCCAGCAGTTGGCTGGAACACAAAAGACTTGCCAGATTCCGGGAAGGGAAACCTGAGTAGGTGGCTTGCGTGCTCGTAAACATGTCACTGTACCAGGGTGTCAATCCCGGGTCACACCTCAACCCGCCCACTCTTTCCTCTCTGCAGCCCCACGTCTGGACTGACAGATGATGAAAATAAATGAAAAATGCCCCAGGTGGATGGGGAAAAGGTGGAGACGGGGGAATAAGGGCAGAAGAGCGGTGCACAGTGGACACTTTTTGATCTTACCTGAGGTTCTCAACTTCCTGTTTTCTAAGAGGTGATGAGGGAGCAGCAGGAATGAACTTGTCTCCCTCTTGGCTCTTCCCACTGTAAATCAAACGACAGGTTGAAAAGGTTACTGAATCATCCCACTGTTAGATGCACAAAAATGAGTAAAGCATCAAGTAACTGAGTCCTAACAAGATGTTACTTATTGCGCTTCTGCTACTGTCCTCACATTAGTGTGTGTATGTGTGAGCGTTTATTTGTTAAATTATTAATCATTACAACATTGCTGTTCAAGAGTCTGCAAATGTGTGGACATGTAGAGTGGGTGACGTATACCTGCAGGCATCACTGTTCTCACTGCCGCTCTCCGTGCTGCCTGATTGGCTGGAGTTTTTAGAGCCATTCTCTGGTTTGTTCTCATGTTGCTGGTGCTCAGGCAACAGGAGTAACGCATTCCTCAAACAGATTGCTGCAAACTCCATACTTGCAACAGGGATTGCTGCTGACTGACCCTCACTACACACACACACACAGGATGTACCTCGAAATTACAAGTAAAAAAATTTTTTATAAAACGAACACAGTGCCACCTGCAGGGCAAAATTAAACAGTACAATGTTTCGCAGAGCCGCCAGAAAGACAAAAAAAATAAAAAAGTGTTCAAAACAGCAAACAAGTAAACATTTTAAAATTTGTGTTATACTAGATGAGTGCATTTCTTTTTAATTTCCTCTTCCCCTTGGAAACACCTTAATGAGAAAGCAGACCCATGCTTATTAACAGTGAAATTATAATATTTATGCACAATATCTTAAGAATTTTATATGGAACAGTCTTTAGACACCAACACTTCAATGTAAATGGTGGTGTTGAAAAATACTATGAATGAAAAGCAGATCTTAACATTACAAAATTGATTAAACATCAGACATCCTCACACCAAAAATCTAGATGAAATAATACAACAGGACAGCACACCTGTAAGTTGTGTTCTGTGTGGACTGTGATGCCAGGACAATCTTGCGATGATATCCCTGTCCTACAATGGACTGAACTATTCCCTTTTTACTGGGCAGACCTTTAGTTTCCTGCTCTGAACTCTGGAGAGAGGAAAATAAGCCCCAGGAAAAACAGTTGTTAGCACAGAGTCCATAAACTGATGATAATCCATAGCGTGTACATTTAGAAGTTAGCCTGTCTCACCCCTTTGTTGGCAGCAATGCAGCACTCAGCGAGCCGCAGCCAGAGACGAGGGTTTGAGTGGTATACTTGCACCGCCTCCATTAAACACTCAAAGGCGGCCAGTGGCCGGCCGAGGTGGAGAAGCTGAATGCCGCAGTTATAAAGCAGCTCATAGCGCTTATTTGCCAGAAGAGCACACATGGGAATACCTGCAAACTTTTTACCTGTAGGAAAAGAAAACAGGATTGACGCTTAATGGCGCGTTGGTCAAAGCATCAATCACACAATATACACTACAACCCTAAAGCAACTAATAACCGGCACACAGACAGATGTGAAAAAGGACTTGATACAATACTGACAAAAACTATCTTGGTTGCAGAGAGGAATGTTACATCTACACCATACAGAAAGGTGAATTCTCTGCAAAGTGAAATTTCAGATTGCAGTGACAGGAATCCAGTGTGGTGATGGAGAACCTATCCATGTTTAAACAGAACAGATTTCAGATGAGGAACATAATACTAGCTTGGATAAAATTGCCAAGGTAGCCAACTCAAGTGGCATGCTAGGCCCGCTGATCCCAACCCCCACTGAACACCTTTGTGATGAACTGGAACACCAACAGTCATATTACAAAATTTAGTGCAAAGCCTTCCCAGAAGAGCAAACGAGACTGACTCCATATTAATGCCCATGCTTTTGGAATGGGATGCTCAACATGCACATGGTCAGGTAAACTTTAAGCTGTATAGTAAATAACATTAGGTAGCAAATGAAATATATCGTGGTTGCCTTCTTATGTAGGAAGTATTCTGCCACTCACCCTGGCTGTTCTTCCCATCTCCTAGCTGTGCACACGTATGGTCATTCTCTTGCAGGGCTTTCTTAAAATAGAAGATGCCCAAGTTGTGCTTCCCCATAGCAAAGTGAATACATCCCAGATTATTCCAAAACATACAGCGCACACATTCACCTACAAAAAAAGAGGGAAATGTAGGATCAGAAACTGAGTTACCTTGAGAGAAAAATATTTTTAGCTCTACTGACTAAGTAAAGGGAATCAAGTATTAATTGTTTCCACTATGCTATTATAACAGAATATAACTGGCTAGGAAATATTAGTTTGAAGTAAGAACTGGTGAGTTACTACATCGTGCAGAGAAACTGAACACTAAGTACTGTGAAGATTTGATGAATTATATACCTGTCTTGAGGGGTCCAGGATGCTCAGCAATGTTAGAGCTATTGAGGAGTTTCACTGCTTTACGGTAATTACCTCTCAGATACTCAAAATTACTCTTCAGAAAGAGAGATGGTGCAGACTGAGAGAGAGAGAGAGAAAAAACACAGTAAAAGATGTCAAATATGCAAGACTTTTTTTTTTGGCAAAGACCTGAACTTGTATTCTATAAAAACTATTTGGCAAGATGTTTTCAAACTTTAGGTCATATTACTAATGCATTCCTCCACATATATGGTAAGCTAAAACAGCTGACAGATACATACTTTATGTGCAACACCATGCATAATACAGGAATGCAGCAATAACTCACATTTCCAGCTGTGTTCATAACAGACTTGATCTCTCTTTTACAAGCCTTGAGAGATTTCATCTGAATGTAGGCCCGCACTTTATACTGCAAGACACACATGGGGAAAATTAGGAAAACACAGAGAAAAGGAGGCCTGTATTTCAACTTAAAATGCTGACAAGTAAGCGAGTTTTAAGCACAGACATAAGGTCCTCAATAAAATCTACCACCATATAGTACAAACAGTAAACTAGTTTACTGTTCGCAATTTTACTTTTCTCTCTATCAAGCGTCCGTGATGGCCATCCCAGTACACTGACCTGTGCTAAAAAGGAGAGTCAACTAAAGAAAACCCAGGACCCTGCAGGTCAAAGAGGGTTTTTGCATTGTTCAATGTCATCAGGCATTACAAGATAAGACTCAGTGCTGTTACTTTGGCAAAGGGAGGTTGTACAAACTACAAAAAGCAGAGGTGCCAATAATTACAACACACACATAGTTGCTTATTTTCTTCAGGTTGTTTGGGTAAATAATTTACACCAATTAAATGTTTGATTTCACTCCATCTTCAGTGTGAAATGAAGCTCAATAACCACAAAGATTTTTCCATAACTGTTTTAAACCCATCTTTACCAAGGACGCAAATAACTGTAGAGCTGACTTTACTGTACAGTACTGTACTACCTGGTGCATCCGGGACTTGGCTGCCTCGATCAAGGCTGCATATTCAGCTTTCTGAGCAGCAGATTCTCTGGCTGTGCTACTCATACCCTGTAACAAATTAAATAAAACCATTAGCAAATGATGGCAAATCAGGCTACAACTATACTACACAGTATTTTAAACAATTTGTTTTAGCCTTTAACAATTACAGGCATTATACTGTAATTCTGCAAACATAGTAAATTAATGTAAATTAGAGTTAAAAACTGTCAGAAACCAGTCTAAAAACCAACAACTTAGTGTCTTAATAAAATTGTGGTTTTAGGTTTTATTAATTTATTTATTTTATATAAATATCCTTATAAACTACCAGCTTTCCAAATACTGAACCCTTAGGCAGAACTATACAAATCTTGCCTGCACATCACCACATGAAGACTACAAGTCTATAAAATCTATAGTCTATTACATCTAGAAACAATAGAGGCTATGCTGCCAAGCGACAATCTGAGAGGAACAAAATATGAAAAAGAGGAGAAACAAGAGAAAACTAGTTTTTAAAAAAGGCATAAAATGAGAACACAATTGTGTATTCAATATTTTGTTTTTTACCTCTCCTTTGCCATTTTTGTTGCTGCCTTGTACAGAGTGTTTCTCCATCATTGCAAGTAGGTGTAGCGCTTTTTCGGGCTGGAAGGTGAGCAAGTACAGATCCACCAACAGGAAGCACACCGCCTGAGCAAACTTCTCTTCTAGTACAGAGAATGCCATCAAGCCATACCACTCGACCCCACTGCACCAGTGCATAGTAAAGTGGGAGCACTAAGAATTTTAAACGACTACTCAATCAATTCAAATCTCTTAAAGGGCAACTCCAGTGTACCTCATGAAAGCAAATTAAGTTACTCTTCAGCAGTGTTATTTCTTAAGCAGGTCATAATTTCTGACTTTAAACCAAAGCAGTGTTCCATTTCTTGTGTATTTTATCTTTGAATGTCAAGGACAAACTGTATGGACAAACAGACTGTACTGTATGAATGCTCCCAGAAATGGAGCTGTAATCTTAATCACATAGGTCAGGCTTTTAAATTCAGACCACCCTGAAATCACACCTTACATTAATTCACTGAATGGAGGGTTAAATCGCATCAAGGTGCTCAGTAGTCAGTGATGCAGAAGGTGTTTATACACGGTGACTGGAGTGGCTCTTTAAAATGTTCTTTCAATAAAAAAAATTTTAAAAAACAAAAACACAAACATCTGCATATTGCTTTTTTTCAGCTCTAGGCTTGAGGATTCAATAACAGTTTGGGGAAAAATAGGTTGATATCAGGGAAATCTTGAAACCACAGGCCACTGGGTTTCTCCCCATGACTGGAGCTGAGCAACAGCAATATTCAGATGTGTGCACTTTTATTTTATCATGGCAAACCCTGTCTAAAGCTCCCACGAACATTTCTGTGATATTTCAAAGCATACCAAAAGGTTCCAGAAACTGGTAGAGTTTCTCTCCAATGGCTATTGCTTCGGAGTACTGCCGCATGTGGTAGTGAAGGATGGCTTGATTGTAATGGAGAATGCTGTTTTCAACATCATCCAAACCGTCGATATCTTCCACAGTGGAATGCACCTACAAAACAAATAAATAAATAAATCTTGACATTTAGCTACATGAGAGACATATCGCAGCTCAGCACAGTATTTTCTCACTTGATTTTTTATCATCATTAAAGACTGCTTCAAGGTGCTCGTGGTTGTCTGGCCACTTCTGTAAAACTCAGTGACAGCTTTGTTCATAGCAATCTTGTAGTCATCTTTGTTCAGCTCCTGGAGACTTTCTAGCTGCTTTAGGGCATCATCATAGTTTCCAGACTAGAGAGAAATCAGAGATGTTTTAAGTTACAGGTTACAGCTCAGGCTACAAGACACAGTAAGTAAGAACATTTGATTTATAAAGCACATTTGAAACAACAGAAGTTGACCAAAAATGTTGTACACAAATAAGAGCATATAAAATACTGCAAAGAGAATATGAAATTTGGTTAAGAGCATATAATACATAGGCATAATTTATACTATATTATAGACATACATTTATTTATACTCCAGATATAAAGCACTTAAGGAGACATGTATGAAACAACCACACAGATTAAAATGCTAATTTGTACAAGTGTGTTTTTAGTCTTGATTTAAAAACCAAGAGAGCGAGCGAGCGCGAGAGAGAGCGAGCGCGAGAGAGAGCGAGCGCAAGAGACCACATTTGATGGGAGTGGGAGGCTAGCACGACTTTAAAAGACCAGGCAATGTTTTTCCAGTCTTGACCCCGTGCCCACTGTAGACTGAGAATCCTGTTCGTAGGAGTGGAACTCAATGTGCCTCAAGGTTCGGTGTGTTGTACAACAGATCAGAGATACTGGAGGAAGCCAGATCAGTAGAAGCTTTTCAAAACCAATTTTTACTTTAAAATGGGATTCTACATTGGAAAAGGAGCCAGTTCAAGGATGCCAAAGTCAAGGTGATATAGTTTCTTTTATTGGTGATGTTGAATTAGCTTGCAGCTGGAATTTGCAACTCTAAGTGATCTAGAGACGCCTTGCAGATGCCAAGATACAGACATGACAATAATCTAAACAAAATGAGATGAAAAGCATGAATAACTCAAAGTCCTGAAAAGCAAGAAACAACTTCATTTCAGAAAAATCACTCAGCGTGATAATCGATAACCATCCGGGTCTTAATATCCTCAGTGCACATGCTGTGACACCGTAGTGAGCAGCGATCGAATAGAAGGAGAAACCCAGCTGAATAACAATGGTGCAGAAATGAAGAGAGACATTATCTTATTCAAAAAAGATTTCCCAATGACAGCATGTACAGTGAAATAAGACACATCAATATAGACCCAATAAATCACACATAACGGTAGTAACGGATGAATAGATGTTTTCCGATGACTGAAGTACAGCATTCTCCCAAACATACTCTCAAAGAGCTCAGTGAGGACACTGTGATATTTAATAACAGCCATAATGTGTGGGAAAACAAATACATACCGTAAATGCTTCAAGGGCATTTGTAGCCATTTCCTTTTCCTGTTCTGAAATTCCAGGAGAAACAATGCTGTCATGTTTAAAGTCACTGACTTGGTCTGAGGAGAAAAGATAAAATAAAATAAATAAAAAGTCAGTCAGTAAATAAATGCTGCAGTGAATGATCTGCTCTGGTGCAGCCTACATGTGCTAGACTAAACGAATGCAAAGTGTGCTAAAAATTTCACACACTTTTGAGAGAGAATGCACTCCTGGTGCAAGGGGGATATTGGCGGGGATTGGGGGTGATATTGGCTGGGATTGGGGGGTGATATTCGGGGATTGGGGGGTGATATTGGCGGGGATTGGGGGGTGATATTGGCTGGGATTGGGGGGTGATGCGGGGATGGGGGTGATATTGGCGGGGATTGGGGGGATATTGGCGGGATTGGGGGAGATATTGGCGGGGATTGGGGGATGTGGCGGGGATGGGGGGATATTGGCGGGGATGGGGGGATATTGGTGGGGATGGGGGGAGATATTGGCGGGAGGGGGGGAGATATTGGCGGGGATGGGGGAGATATTGGCGGGGATGGGGGAGATATTGGCGGGGATGGGGGGGATATTGGCGGGGATGGGGGGATATTGGCGGGGATGGGGGAGATATTGGCGGGGATGGGGAGATTGGGGGGGATGGGGGAGATATTGGCGGGGATGGGGGGAGATATTGGCGGGGCTGGGGGAGATATTGGCGGGGATGGGGGAGATATTGGCGGGGATGGGGGGGTGTGCCGCTCAGACCCAACCTGCTCTGCTATACAGGCAACACAACATACTAGCAACTACACATCCTCGAGCTATCCTCCTAGACGTGTATCCGGTCCTCTTTCCAAGCAAAACGCTAATGCGTCATTTAAAACATAATGTGTCCGTTAAGAATGAGAGTTTAAGCGAACAGTCAGCGCTATTGCTTGACTAGCTCGCTAGTTGTAGTTGCCATGCTAGCCTTGATGTTTAACTCTCTCTCACTCACTCACTCACTCACTCTCTCTCACACACACACACACACACACACACACACACACACACACACACACAATACGGCTTCTAGATGGAGAACGTAACAACCCCATAATCAAAGAGTCAACTTTTTTATAAGGCTACATTTAACAACTTTATACACCTGCTATTATGTAGCTGTCTGCACACAGTCTGTGCTCTACCTAGCCAACAGCTAACGTCTCACTAGCTCATGATAAAAACACAGCTTACCAGAGTTCGTTTCGGCCATTTCTCGAAAATGAACGCTGGTTTAGGTATTTATATATATTACAGCAACTGGTTAATACTTAGCGACTCGCGAATGTGTGATCTGATCTACGAAGAAATCTCTAATCCGCATTCGCTATGAACAGATTTCGCTTTACTCAGGACTTCGCCATTAAAATTACCCAGAGTCTCCCGCTGAAGTGCAGATCATTTGTGCGAGCGCCTCCTGTCGGCTTGGAAGCGCTAGAGCATGACACCATTTTGTGTAAAACCAGCCTTTTATAGCAACCACGAGATGGCGACAGTTACAAAGCCTACTCCAACACGGGTTCTGAACGTTATGAACATCATACAACTAAAAGGCGTAGTATTTAATTCAAATGTGCATAATATTTTTTTTGCTATTTATTTCAGCCATGGAACATTTTGTTTAATTTATTTCGGAACTTTCCATTCACAGAACACATTTTTAAAATAAATTTCTTTCAATTGTTAGAAGTTGACAAAGTTGCGCCAGCAACTTTAAAAGACCAGGCAATGTTTTTCCAGTTTTGACCCTGTGCTTACTGTAGACTGTAGAGATTCCTGTTCGTAGGAGTGGAACTCAATGTGCCTCAAGGTTCGGTGTGTTGTACATTCTGAGATACTTTTCTGCTCACCGTGGTTCTAAAGAGTGATTATTTGACTTACTATAGACTTCCTGTCAGCTCAAACCAGTCTGGCCATCCTCATCTGATCTCTCTCATCAACAATGCTTTTCCTCCCATGTACTGCTTACTGGATGTTTTTTGTTTTTAGCACATTCTTTATAAACTCTATAGACTGATGTGTGTGAAATGCAAGATCATAAGTTTCTGAAATATTGAAAGCAGCCTGTCAGGCACCAACAACCATGTCATGGTCAAAGAGATCACAAAGAGATCACTGAGATTGCTTTATTTTAATATGAAGCTCTTGATCTGTATCTGAATGATTTTATGCATTGCTCTGCTGTCACATGATTGGCTGATTTTATAATTGAATACATGTGCAGGTGTGAGTCCTATTACTATTAATGTGTATTTAGGCATACTTGTTTTGATTCGAGGTTTGAATTAAACACATCCATCTAGTCAAACCTTCAAATACCATAATAAATATGTTTGATAACACTGGGTTGTGATTTCCTCCACTAGAACCAACTTATCAATGTCTGTATCATTATCATTGGATTGCAGTTAAGTCGCTGTGAAAGACTTGCTTGGGACTTGGTCCCATTTTGTCCCTTATGCCTAAACAGAGTTTTTAAGATAGTCTAAACAGATCAGGCTAATCAGTCTGATCAGGCTAATTGTGATCAGGATATGCTTTCAAATAGTTAAATATTTTTTTAAAAGCGCAGAACATGATCTTATGCACACTACTACCTCAAATGACAAATGTGTTCACTTCCTACATATTCATGGATTCATAGGTTCTAGACAAAATATTATGATTTGAAAAAGATTTGTATATTTGGATATTCAGTACAAATATGGACACAGTTAAGACAAAATCATGACAAAATTATTAATATTGTTTCACATTTAAAATAAAACAATGGCCCCAATATCTTTATTGATCATGTAAAGCATGCAGTAGGATCAAGCTATTAAAATATTATCACACTTTCTGTGTTCTAAGGCTGAAATTTTGGTTTAAAAAGTTTATATGAATATATTTACCAAAGAATTGCAGTGATACAGCATTGGCAAGCTCATGTGGGAAAAATGCCATGGGCTTATGACTGCTTTCAGATCTAATTCATGTTTATTTCATTAGTGTGAAATACTGTGATTATATTATTCAATACTGATAACTAGCATGTTAACTATTCATTTGTTTGTTTGTTTGTTTGTTTGTCCTTCATTTAACTATGATGTCCCTTGAGATTAAATCTCTCGTTCGAGGGAGACCTGGCCAAGAAGGCATGCCATTACAGAGTAACAGACTTAAAACTCAAACACACAAACAGACATAAAAATACAGAAATAAAACCCCCCACGTAATACAAAATCCAGCACTAATATTACCAAAATGACAAGTAAAAATATACAACAAAATCTAAAAAAATCATAAAAAATTAAGTTATTATTGCGTTATATTAATTAACATACAAAATAACCTAATATATTATGATTAAACATTTTTATCATCTCTGCAGTCCTCAGCTCAGTGGGTCACATAAGAAAACATTAGAAAGGCCATGTGTTGGTTTGTTTTGTGTTTGTTTGTTTTATTTTTGAAAGAAAAATGTCTAAATGATAAAACATGGAGATAGTACTGTTATTTTTTAGAGACATAATTCAAGATTGCCTCAGTTTAATAGCATGGCAGACAGGAGCATGCTCACTGACACAGCTGTGAAATACACATTGATCCACATGGCATACAATATTTAGTAGGATGTAATTAAATTATTTTAGGAATAACTATTATAGTTTAAAGCAGAAAGCAGAAATTCATCATTTTAAATTTTTACTGCTTTGAAAAAATAATAATAATTTAAAAATATATATATATTTTATATATACAGTGCCTTGCGAAAGTATTCGGCCCCCTTGAACTTTTCAACCTTTTGCCACATTTCAGGCTTCAAACATAAAGATATAAAATTTGAATTTTTTGTGAAGAATCACCAACAAGTGGGACACAATTGTGAAGTGGAACGAAATCTATTGGATATTTTAACTTTTTTAGCAAATAAAAAACAGAAAAGTGGTGCGTGCAAAAGCCTGAAATGTGGCAAAAGGTTGAAAAGTTCAAGGGGCCGAATACTTTGCAAGGCACTGTATATATCCAATAAATAATATATATATATACATATATATATATATATATATATATATATATATATATAATTTTTTTTTATGTGTCACACACCCAAGTGACTCTCCTGAGAATTTAATGGACTCTTTCTGATGACTCTTTCACATTTGTGTGTGTGTGTGTGTGTGTGTCTGTGTGTGTGTGTGTGGCCTACACTCTTAGAAAAAAGAGTTTTATTCTTATTTATTTATTATTTATTGGATATTTTGAACAGTCTCTGAAAGGGACACCACTGTTGTAGGGTTCTACATAGAACCTGTAACTGTTCCCTCAGAGGAACAAAACAAAGTATACTTTAAGGTACTAGATTTACATGTGTAAGTGTATAAATTGCAGTAATAATGAACAGAAAAAATGCCTGGTCTACACATACACGAGGTGGCTCTAGTTAGTGAATTATCACTGGCAAAGAGGAGAGTCCTTCTCTAATTGATAATGTATTAGATGTGTGTAACATCACATTAGCACTCAATAATATGTCCCATTGCTTTAAAACACACCCACTGCGTCCTCCTGCAACACTGAAATACCCACCAGAACAGTATAAATTTGCCACTGTGACTTAAATTAGTCTTAATTGAGCTAGCTTCAAAACGTCCTAATAATTGACAGTAGAGAAATAGAGATTGAGAAGAAGAGAGATGATTGATTGCCTGTGCATATCTGGTTATTTGGATCCTCCATAAATATGCCCTTTTGGGAATTATAGCATTTTACCAATATGAATAATTTTGTTTGGTCATTTCCAGCTAAATTGGTCTGGCCATGGCAGAACTCCAAGACACAACAAACAGATCTAAATGACCACAAAAGACAATTTTTTGCTTTGTTTATTTTCTCTGATAACATGATGTATGAAATGCATCGAGTGGTCCAATAAACATTTCCACTGTGATTATTACCGGTGTAGACATTTCTCTCTGTCAAGACTTCATAAGCTAGAAAATGTGAAGCAGGCACCTGGGAGATGAGGAGGGATAGTGGCAGCTCTCCTAACACTTTACTGCGTAGAGTTTAAAATAACGACTGAAAGTGCACTGCAGGGAGTCAGATCCAGAGTCATCCAGTTTTGGAGGACTGCAGTATTGCGCAGTTTAATGTCTTCTCTGCTTTAACACACACAGTTCAATTCATACGGCAATCACACACACAATAAAAAGCAGTGCTGTGACCCTTTGTGATTTTATTGATCTACCTTTATGTATTTTTAACAGAAGAGGTCTGAGGATACTGGACATCATCCATCTGCCATTTTAATTTTCATGATTATTTTCATTTTACCAGAACACTTAAAGACCCTTAATCTCTTACCTAGTTTTCTTTTATGTTTGGGAGGCTGTGCCTGCAAAGCTTGTAATATACTGTCAAGGCAATTAAGCTGAATGATTGGTATTTGCAGTAGACAAGGAAGTCTTAATGGAATAAATGTGAAGCTTTTATTGGGCTCAGAGGGCACAGCAAGAGCAGAAACAAATGAGCATAGAGAGCTCAGCCTTAGCCTTTAGGAGAAAAGTGTTCCATTAAATACACAGCTGCTTGGAGACTAGCAGAATCGTTCAATTGCCAAAGCTACTGTCTGTGCGTAAATCATGTTCAGCTAAAGTGTGGAGACAATTGAAAAATCTGAAGTTGGAAGTGTCTGAAACACATGACTGCTGGGCAATATCAGTTATATATTCCTGTTTGGTCCTTATATACTCATAATTGACTCATAAACATATAAAATGTGCCGTGTAGTCGGTTATAGTCCAATCTGTTAATCAGTAGTAACCAATAGTCCAACCTCATGCAACATTTGTAGGAATAATAGCAAATAAGAATATATATATATATATATATATATATATATATATATATATATATATATATATATATATATATATATATATATATAAATTGTTTAATTTTCTGTAACAACAGCTCTGACAAGAGTGCAGGCTCAATCAAAGGTTTATTAATTTATTTTATTTATGCACTCAGTTTAATATGTTATTGCTTCGATAGTAACAGCTCATTCACAAGGACCTGTATGGTCGACACTTCACTATAATCTAATACTAATAACAAAGTGATTAAAAGCATGCAGCTGTTTAACATTAAAAAAAACATAATAAAGTCATTGATATGGTTACGCTTTTTGTAAGGACATGCTTATTTACCACTTATGGGTGTAGTCTTCTGTGTTTGTAACAGTAAAGTTTTACACCTTAGGAAAGTCTTCAGGACAGAGGACTCTGTTATTTCTGTTATTTCTCTATAAAATAACATGCTGCAATTTCGTTTGTCTTATTAACTTATAAATATGGTGGTGAGGGGATGACTGTTTACAGCTGCTATTATGTTTACATTTGTTCTTTACATTTAGGTCATTTAGCAGACACCCTTATCCAGAGTGACTTACAGAAGTGCTTTGTAGTCTCTAGCCCAGACAGGGAGAGTCATGCCATGATTTTATGGAGATGCCAGTGATCCTGACCCTTTCTGCACTCTGGACCTGCCTGATCCATCCGGATGCCCTATGAAAAAAAAAAACACTGAGATTGAGACTATAATAAATTGAGATGGATTACCATGAAATGGTTTTGGACCCGTGGATTCCATTGGTGCATGGATTCACTGTCACGGTGGTTCACGGTATCCGGTTACTATGGTCATGAGACTGCAATTACCACATACAAATTTGCACTCAGGTCTCCTTTGAACAGTGGACTAGTTCAACAATGTCTTCATGTAAAAACCATTAATTAACTTTCTTTTACTTTCACACTATCCGTTGTTACCCAGATGAGGATGGGTTCTCTTCTGAGTCTGGTTCTCCTCAAGGTTCTTCTCCTCATATCATCTTAGGGAGTTTTTCCATGCCACCATCAGCTTTCACGATAGGGATAAATTCACACATTTAAAATCTGTTTCTGTAAAACTGCTTTGAGACAATGTCCATTGTAAAAAGCGCTATACAAATAGAATTTAATTGAATTAAACCAAATTGATAAATACTTTCCTTGTACTCTGAGAGATAATAATCATGTTGACTGAATGTAAATTAAAACAGGAATTAATTTGACCCAAGGACACATAACTAAATTCACTAAACTATAAGCATTTAAAAATTATGATTTGCCATTTAGTAATAGGCCAACTGCTGTGGTGTAAAAGAAATAAAATACTTCAGGGTGTGCTGTTATAGAAAAACAATCCACTTGGGTGGTAACACATCCCATCACCACAGTGTTGATAACAGCACATCCTGTCACGTCCTGCTTCACATTCTTCAGAATGCTTCAGAGTAATACAGGAGTAGACTGTTAATCAGAGCAAGAACCTAACTGCAGACAGAGCCTCGCAACCTTTATTACAATTGGTAAGATTTTGATAACAATGATTCATCATATAAGTCATGTATTTATTGTGAGTAAGGAAACTATTTTAAGTTAAATCATGCAATAGGAGCATGCAATCAAGTGACGTATACAGTCACAAATAGACAGAATGTGAGGAAATAGACTTTCATGAGGAGCAGAAATCAATTTAATCTGTTCAGTGTTGGTGCAGTAGGTTCTGAGCCAATTATCAAAAGAAACCAGCTCAATCAAATGTAAAAAATTGACTATAACCATTTCAGCCATACTGACCCAAATCAGAAAAGTTAAACCTTCTGTAGGCACATACATCTCCTGATTCCATTTCTGCTACACTCTTGTCCCTTGTGTTGACCTGAACAGTGTATCGGAGATGGAAAATGCACGTCACTTGCTCTTAACTGTATTTATTCTCTTCTCTCAGACGTTCATCTCCTCCTCTTCAACCTTCCTTCCATCTTCACGATCCTTATAATGTCTCCAGTGAATAAACTTATAATAATTCATAACAAGAAGGATTATACCATATAATGAGTCATATGAAATGATGCTGTTATTCTGTTTGCTTGTTCTTTTGTAAATTTGTTATGTTGTCATTTATTGCCAAACCAAACATAAGAGCGTACAGTGAATTTTAATATGACTCTCAAGACTCCAAATTAATTGCATGCATCAAGGTGGCTGGAATAGTTGAATGAGATGTGCTAGGACTCTATATAAATTCCACCCACTGGTAATGGCATGCTATGAATTATGTATTGACCACTGGCTCATGAATCATAAAAGGAATGGCTACAGAACTTGCTCTAGGCACAAAAGTATTCAGAAATGCCCAAGTTACCCCAGTGTAACTTTGCATTAGACATACTCACTGGTAGCCATGAATAGTATTTTTGCATAATAGTTTTCAGCAGCACAAACACCAAAAAAAACAGTAGGGATTTTATTTCTGTGCATATCAATTTGACCTTTGATCCCTAGTCAATTGGAGCACATTTTGCCAAACAGACTGAAATTTTAACCATATCCACATCACCCACACTGCTCATACAACTGATATGTTTCTTTTTATATTGTTAACTGTTAATGAACTACCTGCACCTCAGTCTAGTTGCAGAAGTCACAGAAAAACCCTGCAATGGGTTATTGCATATTAAGGGTAGAGTCAGGAAAGTGACTAATATGTAATTAGTTTTCCTTTTCCAGTATTAGCATGAAATTTGTTTTATATTTCATTGACATTCTAATAACATCTTTCCCTACATACATTTCCTTCTAATTGGACAATAGTCTTTAATGCTAAATGTCAAAATCTGAAAACACTATTAATTACAACACACACACACACACACACACACACACACACATACACACACACATACACACACACACACACACACACACACACACACATGCACACAAAATCAGCATGTATCTGCAAACTAAGCCTTACAATTTGGCACCCTTACATTTTTTATTTTATGATAATTAATTATTATTAATGATTACTTTCATGTAGAATAGTAAGAATGTTATTTTTTAGTGATTGTCTGTCATACAGCCAAATTTGATCATCTGAAATGTTAAACACAGGATTCAGACAACTAAAACTAAATCATGGGCTTCATTCAATCCCTACATAAACACAGTCTCATCTCAAATGTTTCCATTTCCAGTAAAATAGTGCTAAAGTGACATTTTGTTGCACACTATGTACTTATTCTGATATAATTAATCTCATTTAGTTCTATATGTGGTTAGAATGCATTGATTGGATGCAATGTTCACATGAACAAGATTGCACTGGAAAAAATGGTGTTAGATACATGATCAAATAAAGGAACTCCAATTGCCACCAGTTTTAATAAGAGTAAGCAGCCTGTGTTATGCTGTTTGGAAAATTTGAGAAGTAATTTTCTTATGATAAACAAAAACAATCCTCCCAACACTATGATGATTAAATGAGCGTTAAACAAGTGCAGGTGAGTGGAATTAGTTAAACAGAGCAAAATAAATAAAATCAGTTTAAGTGGTTTTGCTAAAGTTACATTTTACATTACATATTTGTTAAATGCCCTTATCCAGAGCAACTTTAATTTATCTCATTCATACATCTGAGGGTTAATGGCCTTGCTCAAGGGCCCAACAATGGTAGTTTGGTGGTGCTAGGGTTTGAACTCATGACCTTCTAAGCAGTAGACCATCTAAGCAGTAGAACAACACCTTAACCATTCCCCTTAAAATACTCATTATTTACAAGGATGTCCTATTTCCTGTTTTGCCTGCAACCCATATTATTGTTGATCATGTGCTTAGAAAAAGGTCATAATTGCTTTTTAAATATAAAAATGCCCAAGAGACAGAGCTAAACTCTGCAGTTGCTTGATTTCTTTATTCTGCTTACTTTAATGTGTAAACTGCATTCAGTATATATTCGTTAAAAATACATTATTAAAAAAAAAGACACAGCAATAACAGTGTTATGATGACATGGTTTTCCCACTGTATCACCAAGCTCATTCTTTTTTCAGACCACCTTGTGATTTTCAGACCACCTTGATGTTCAGTTCTTGAGTCTTCTTCCAGCAGCCACATCTTAGTGAGGTCAACATTCCATGTTGAAGATATTTACTTGAATTGAACGTTGATTGCAACATTATACAACTTGTGGATGTCTGAATCACCAAGATTTTAAAATAAATAAATATAAATAAATATATAAAAAAGCAATAAAAAAAACATCAAGGTATAACTTGTGAAAGCTTAGTTTTTTGTGTTTTCACTTTAGTATATGTTACAGTATATGCATGCATTTTCACTTTATAATGAACTTCATGCAGGAAAGCTAATTACCCTAAATGGTAATCCATGACAGTCAGTCAGATAACAAATTTAATTTTACATTTATTGCCACCTGACCTCCAAAGTACATTAAACAACAATAAAATACATTCATTCTTTTTTCCCATCCCTTCTCCTATATGTGTCACGTCGCGGTGAACTCGCGACTACAGTTCCCAGAGTGCAGTGCGACCTACAAACATGGCCGACGAGAACTACAGTATCCAGTCATGTACACGCTCACATTCGCGCGGAGTACTGTTTGCGGACTGATTGAGTACTGCACACTTTCCACCACTACTGGAGAGATATGCTGGAGAGCAGGAACGATGTAAAAGTTTCCTGTTACAGTGCTCGCTGTTTTTTGAGAGCTACCCTGACATGCCGGAGGTCCATAAAATCACGCACTTCATCGAGCTCCTAACCGGACATGCCCTGTTATGGGCTACGGCGGAGTGGGAGCGAGGGGGCGGTGCCAGACCCTCGCTAGAGGACTTCCTCTCCCGCTTCCAGCATGCCTTTGATCATTCCCCTGACCTTGCACTGCGGCTGGACTTTCTGGACTCGCTGCTTCTATTGCAGCGAGGGCACCCACCTCATCGGTCAGTACCCCCACAAGATGCCACAATGCACCATGGGGAGTGCGGACAGTTGACCGAACACACATTCTACTTGTATTCGTGTTACCTGTTAAAATAGAACATTCAGGGCGGTCTTTTGTGCTTTCAGCACTGATCGAACACTGTACATCACAGTCTCCACCTGGCATCCCATCATTCTAGGTCTACCTTGGCTGGAACTCCACAACCCCAGGACTCTTGGACAGACAAGCAAGTTACCCAATGGTCCCCGTACTGCCTGAGCAACAGTTTGAAGACCCTTTGACTGCCACGACAGTCGAGCGCCCCATGACTCTTGTTCCAGTCCTGGGTCCTCCCAAATATTGGGACTTCAGCAAGGTATACAGCAAGGAGAGAGCAAGCGGTTTACCACCACACCATCCCTATGACTGCACAATTGACCTCTTTCCCGGAGCCAGCCCACCTTGAGGTCGTGTGTACTCTCTCTCACAAGCTGAATATAGAACCATGGAGGAATACATTCAGGAGACCCTCCAACAGGGGTACATTAGGCCCTCCTCGTCCCCCGAGTCCGCCGGGTTCTTCTTCGTGGAGAAGAAAGGGGGGGCCTACAACCGTGTATTGATTAAGGGCCTAAACCAAGTGACAGTCAAATACCAGTATCCCCTGCCACTCGTTCCTGCAGCCCTTGAACAGTTAAGATCCACGACCATTTTTACGAAGCTGGACCTGTGCAGCACGTACAACCTGATCCACATCCGGGAGGGGGATGAGTGGAAGATGGCATTTAGCACCAACTCTACTAAGAATACTTGCTCATGCCGTATGGGCTTGCTAATGCCCCCTCGGTGTTCCAGAGTGTAATTAATGATGTCCTGAGAGAGATGTTGGGGAGGAGTGTCATTACATACATCGATGACATCCTGGTGTATTCGGAGTCCCTGGAGGAGCATATCAACCATGTCCGACAGGTGTTGCACCGCCTACTGCAACATCAGCTTTACGTAAGTCCGAGAAGTGTGAATTCCACCAACACATGATCTCCTTCCTGGGATACATCATCAGCCAGAAGGGGGTCACCATGGATCAGCATAAGGTCCAAGCGGTGGTTGAATGGCCCAGGCCCTGAACCATCAGGGAGTTGTAACAGTTCCTCGGCTTTGCGAACTTTAACTGATGGTTCATTCGTGGTTTCAGTCGATAGCACCAACCCCTGACGTCCCTCTTGCGTGTCAAGCCCGGGCAACTAATTTGGACCCCAGCCGCAATTTGTCCAGAAGCGATACCGCCTGGAGCTCAACACATGGGCCCACACAGCACTAGCGACAGGCCACCCATGAATACATCGCACCCATCGACTACTGGCCGAGAAGCACTGGTGGCCCCACACGTCTAGGGAGGTACAGCGCGTAGTGTCCATGTGATCTACATGTGCTCAGGCTAAGGTACTGTGCACTCTGCCAGCCGGTAAGCTTATGCACTTACCTATCTCCGCACGCCCGTGGTCCCACCTGGATGTAGACTTCATCACTGACTTGCCGGAGTTGCAGGGGAACACCACGATCCCAATGATCAATGATCACTTTTCAAAGTCCCTGCTACTCATTCCACTGTCCGCCATCCCGTCTGCCTTTGCCACGGCCGATTTGCTGTTCCAAAATGTGTTCAGGTACTTCAGGATCTCGGAAGAGATTGTGAGTGATAGGAGGCCGCAATTCATGTCAAGAATCTGGGCCAGCTTCATGGAGAAGATGGGTGTCACCATTAATCTCACCTCCGGTTACCACCCCCAGGCCAAGGCACAGGTAGAATGGGCTAACCAAGAAGTCGCTAGATTCCTCTGAACCTTTTGTGCCACTAACCTGAAGGATTGGGGCCAATTTCTACCGTGGATGGAATACACACGGAACTTCCTTTCAGTTGTATTGGGCTACCAGCCACCTTTATTTCCCTGGAATGCCAACCCGACCGACTTGCCAGCCGTGGACGAATGGTTCCACCGGAGTGAGCAGGTCTGGGAACACTCACATCAACATCTAGTGCATCATCACCGGAGGGATCACGCCAACTACCAACCCGGGGACAGGGTGTGGCTTTCCACGAAGGTCCTAAAATAGCCACTCCCGGGCAGGAAACTTAACCCCCAGGTATATCAGTCCCTTTCGAATCAAGGAACAAATTAATGAGGTCATGTACCAGCTGCCGAAGCACAGCTGCATCGCCTCATCATTCCATGTCTCTCTACTTAAGCCAGTTATACCAGGACTCTTAGCCATGGTGGTGCCAGGTGACTCTCCACCGGAACCGTTAGAAATTGACGGCCAACCAGCCTACCACATCCGAAACTTCCTAAATTCCAAACACTGGAGAGGTAAACTTGAGTACCTGGTGGACTGGGAAGGATATGGCCCAGAGGAGCAGTGCTGGATCCCGGATATTCGTTCACCAAGCCATTGTCTTTGTTCAGGATTTCCATGGTTTTTGGATATATTGCCTGTATTTGGATTACAATTCCCTGCATTGCCCAGTTTGGATTGTTCGCCCGATCACCTGACTTACTTCTGTCTTCCGCGTTCGTCTTCCACCTGACCCTCTCACACTAGTTCCATTCACCTGCACTGCTTCCAACCAGGTAACATAACAATATGTATTTAGTTGAGTACAATTTTATAAAATATGAATATGAAAAAATTAAAACCCATTAAAGGAGATTACAGTCTAATATCAAAAAGCTTATTCTTACCCATAGTCCTATGGAGCCCCTATACTGACATGTGAGGCGCTAGGTAAAATGAATGCTATTGTGTGTATGTCCTGAAGCCCATGACAGATGAGCACCTTGAACAAACAGCTATATTTGCTTTGAATCTGTCATATCGCTTAATGAGGTTAGCCAGTCTCCATGAATCATAAAGTAAATATGCAACTTTGGGTCATGCAACAGGGAATCACCTACCATTGACAGCAGGTGTTAGTGTGTGATGTTTGATAGGATACAGTGATACGGATCTGCATTTGACTCCATTGCATAAATTACGGTGGCTGTGTACTACCCTACTACACAGTAGGCAAAAAGCAAGATGCTGAAGGACTAGTATGTTGTATAAAACAGAAGGTGAGAAATACCCTGATAACCTATTCCGCTGAGTTTTTGCAGTATGGACCCACAGGATTGTAGCTACTGTGGTCTCCGATAAGGCACTGGGGCTGGCATGGAAGAGCTGTCAGAATCTGCGCCACGTAGTATGTCCGGAATGTATTCATGCTTACCACTTATACTGATCAGTACGTACTGTATCAACAGCCGAGCAGTAGGTACTGAATTTAATGCAGTAGCCGGTGTGTCATAATGTACTGAAATTGTGTACACAGACCTGATGCACAATTCTACTCTTGATAGTTTGTTTAGATTGAATTGTAGCAGCACAAAACATTACAGCAAACTTTTATAGCTTTCCAGAAAGTCACAGTTCATTTATTCATTCATTCACAGGTCAGTATGACAAAATACAAGTCTACAGTGATGTTGAAGATACCAGCCTGCCAAATGTCCTTTAATTATACACGTAAATCATATTAGTATATATGGTAGTATAGTAAAGTAATTACTAATAGATTATGCACAGTGGCCAAAAGATGCATAATGAAAACAAATAAAAAATATAAAAGTCCAACAACACAAAATAAAACAACAGCTTTATTGTCATGGCAAAAATTAAAAACTAAAGCTATAAAAAGTCAAATAATGTCCAGTGTCCAGTTCTAGACAGAAAGTGTATGTATGTTAGAGATGCATCCTCTATCTACTTCTCTGCTGTAAATGATCTGCTTCTCCATGTTATGTGCAAGATCTGTATAGAAAGCCATACATGGAAATAGTAACAGCTAACTGAATATTGTGCTTATATATATAAATAAGCTTACATGCATAGGAAGATGAGAGAAAGACAGACATGGAGATCACATGTTATTCTTCCAAGTGAAATTGCCATAATTTTCCCTCATGGTTGGTGGAATGTTGAACATTTTATATTTCTTTTCGTATATTCCTGAATCTATATTCATTTATTTCTGGTTCTCGGTCAACCAGATAAATGTCTGATACAAACTCCAAACATACTGGTTGATTATTTTGCATAAAAATATGGTACGTACCATACCATACTCTGAAATTCCAGACACATTCTAGGGTAAGAAGGTAAAATGGCTTAACAAAAGTTCATATGTGCTATATAAAAGATATCAGTAAAGCAAAAAGAAGTACAATACAGCAAAGATGGCGTAAAGATTTCATCATTACAGATGTCATCATCAGATACGTCAGTGTTAATCTAGAGATTTACATCCACAATCTTGAACATCAAAGGGCATAAAAGCCCACTCTCTGGAAACACCATGGGATTTGTGGTTCAGACACATTTGGATTCTTCCCACTGATCTAAAAATAGGGTGAAGACTTTGAACTATCTTCTCTCTGACGTCTGAAAAATCCATAGTCAGGTAGAAGTACTACTTTATTGACATCTATTACACTAGTAAATTTAATAATGAAAATAAATATCTTTTGAACAACTACCTGAGTACTTATATAATAATTTTGGAAATTATTACTAAGTGCTTTTAGTCATTAGTCCTCATCTTGCTTGACTTCCACATTGTTGCTGTGGAGCATGAAAAACTAAGAACCCTCTTTTAGTTCTCATCATATTTCCAAATATCACATCACATTTCTAGCTATATCACATATACATCCATTTTCTATGCAGCTTATCCTACAGGGTCGCCAGGAACCTGGAGCCTATCCCAGGGAGCATGGGGAACAACGTGGGGTACACCCTGGACGGGGTGCCAACCCATCACACAACCACTGACATTTACACACCCATTCATACACTATGGACACTTTGGACATGCCAATTAGCCTACCATACATTTCTTTGGACCAGGGGAGGAAACCAGAGCACCCAGAGGAAGCCCCCACAGCACGAGGAGAACACACAAACTCTGCACACACAGGGCCATGGCAGTAATTGAACCCCCAACCCTGGAGGTGTGAGGCTAACCACTAAACCATTGTGCGCCCGTTGTATCACATATCCTTAATTTTAAACTTCTCCAGGTGTCTGTACATCACCCATTTTCATTCAATTATCAATTCACTATTCTTTTACCTAATCTTGTCTGAGTATTTTACATCTACTAACAGATTCCCACTCTTACATCTGTGTAACACATAGTGCAGGTCCATTTCTGACAACCGAGGCTATCAACATTGCATCAAAGCCTTGGTCATTTCTAAGTTTACTTGCTGCCACTTCCTATTATCTGCTCTTCCTGTTATGTGCTACTGTTTCTCAACAAAGAATCCATTAGCTCATTGAGCCAGTAATGTACAAAATAAAATAAAAATGTCTTGTTTTCCTTTCTCATTTTTACAACACTTCCACATCTCTATTAATAAAATGTCTTGTATCGGTTAAAACACTTCTTGAGAGTTTCTGAAATAGAGTGTGAGAGCGAGTGGAAAGTTAGATTGATGAATGAATGATTTAAAGTTAGTTGTGTTCATTCTGTTAATTTATATTATCATTTGATGGTTCAAGTACAAAAAAATAATACATTCAAAGAATTGTGGAAAACCTTTTCCATCTCTCTTTTGCTCTATGCAGGTGTGTGTGAGACAGATATGGGTCTGCTGGTGCATTTGTTAAATTGTGAGCAAAAGCACAGGGAGTTATTCAGTAGGTTTTACTTTTACAGCTGCTCATGCAGATTTTTGCCTTATTAAGGTGACAATTCTTTTCTCAGAACCAAACAAATCATGCAGAACGGGTACATATATAAGGCCAATTTGCTGAATTTATACAGCTCCTTTGTTTCAGGGCATGAAACCTAAAGACTAGTTCACAACCTTCAGTTGCAAGAATATTCACTGATATATTAGCTTTAGGAACATTGGCCATTTAAAAAATTAATAGGAGTCTATAATAGTAGTCTATAGTAAAGAAGAAGCTTGTCCAAACCTGAGTCATGATGCTTAGCAAAGAAAGAAAAATGTAAAAAAATAAATAAATAAATAAAAAATAGAAAGAAAAATTTTATTTGAAAAGCTTCATGACATGATGTACAGACCTCCATCCTTTTGACTTTTAATTCTATGGTGGGAATCCCTCATACAATATTTATTAGGGTTGGTCAGGGCATAGATGTCTTAATGGCCCTTAACTGAATCTTTTTCATAAGATCTCAGAAAAAGTTCTCCTTGTGGCACAAAGAAAACATGCTCATTTCCCCCGGAGCCTGTAATGTGTGTAACGTCAGTAAGATGCATCTGGTGTTCCCTGTACTGTATTGATCATGTACATCCTGTTTGCAGTAAGTGTGGGAGATGATTAATATTTTATTGACTATTTACACACCAATGTGCTCTCATTAATTCGCCTTCAGAACCCACACTAGTGTTTTACTACAGGTAATATTTGATATCATATCTCGAAAAGAACGACATATTCATTAATACCGTTCCAGTAATAGCATCCTATCTGGACCTTTTGATTGATTTTACATTGCTAATGGCCATTTGTATTCAGCTGGCTGCTTGTGTTGTTTGAACAATTATACACTGATGTTTACTTTCAGCGCTAACAACCACATGGTTTGTCATTGACATGGTTGAACAAAGAAAGAAAATTAGTTCATGCATCCACTACCACAGAGAATTTATAATCAGTTAAATTAAATAAATTAAATGTATACTGAATATGCCATATTTAATCTTATTTTCCATATATCTATATGAAAACACATAATTGATACTGTTCTTCATTGGTGTTGTTTTTTCTTATGTATTAATATGTAGTATACTGTAGCTGTAATTGAGCAGCTTGAAATATCATTCTTCTTTAATTCATTCATCTTCACTAATCCTGGTCATGGTTGAGGTGGATGCAGAGCCTATCCTGGGAACAGTGGGCTTGAGATGAGCATACACCTTGGATAGCAGGACACAAACATGTTTACTTTCTCATTCACGCATTTTGTGTACTCATTCACACTTGCATGTTCGGAAGCTGGGAGGAAAGCGGCAAACCTGAATGAAGCAGAACATACAGAGAACCCCCTCACAGACACTAACCTCGAGCTCAGAATTACACTAAGTGGCAACACTACCTGCTCTACCACTGTGCTGCCCCAGTTTTACTTCTTTCCATTGTCTTATAGTTCACAGAAGAAGAGATTTTAGTGACATAATTCATCCAGACACAGTAGTGAGGGTGCTGTGATGCATTTGCTCTTCTGCATCACTAGCACGTTCCTATTTCGGGTCTCCAGTCATGGGAATTTCATAAATGAGCACTGAATGCACGTAATATTTCTAGACAAATACTATGTTGAGTTCATAATAAGCAGGCACAAACTAATATATGTTATTGGTAGCTACAACATGTACATACTATGTGTGCATGGTGCATTAGAAATAAAATTAAGTGTGTGTGTGTGTGTGTGTGTATTGGATGGAGTGGAATACAAAAGATCAATAACGGTGAGCTTCTTGACAGCTGTTATGAATTTTACTTTTGCATCACCAGTTAGTGAAACGCCAATGCGCCTGCTTTAATTTTTATAATAACTGTCACCATGTGCATAAATTGAAACAGCTGCACTGACAGACTCACTGTTTTTCTGTGAATGCCAAGACAATAACTAGCATTTTAGACAACAGGGTAAGCAACAGATCTCAGAGTTTATCATTTACATATGGTTATATGCTAAACATAAATACAGTTAAAATGACATCAAAGAAAACATCTAGTTCTCTGTTAGAGTTACAGAAGATTTTGTTGCATTGTATCTCTCAGCTGAAGCACACAATGTACACAACCCCATTATAAGAATAGATACTTCTCATTTTTGTTGAAGCCTAAATAAAAGCATGTGACATATGTCAGTGTGTGGTATCAGAGATTGCTGTCCCGTCATACGCTAGTCTCTTATTGTTGCTGACGTTTTGACATTTGTATTCTAAATACACTCACTTGTGTGAAAGTTGAATGAAGCTTCTCCGCGATGTGGCAGTTCCTTGGCAGTGACTCAATCTGTTCTCAGGCAGACAGGAGGGAACATATCTTAATATCTTTGAATGTGTGTATATCAGTAGCCCTTTGAACGTTTGTAGCCCTGTTGGAAGTTAGTGTTGCTGTTTAATCCATTTAAAAATGCTTACAGCTACAGATATTGATGTCAGTCGACTGTCAAGTCTGGCAATTAATAATTGCTATACATGGTAATAAATGGTGAAAAGGGGCTGTGGGAATCACTGATATTGTGCTGTAATTGCTTTAAATGCTTGATGTTGTCATAAATTGAATAAAGAGGCTCTCCTAGCCTCTGTTTTTTAGCGATCAGTGACCAGCCTCTGTGTATGTTCTGCAGATTTTTAATGAGCTTGTCACATAATTACTGCACTTGAAGCCTTTCATATGAGATATGCCCTCTCAAATTATCACTGAGATGAATGTTATTCCTAATAATAGAGTCAGAGCAGATAATAAATCACATTGCTGGCTTTAGGAGATGATTCAAACTAGGGGAGCTGCCCATGAGCATGTACTCGAATGAAGTCTCAACATGGGTATAAAGAAAGGCCCATATAACCTACAGGTACAGTATTATAACCTATAAAACACCTACATTTAAAAGTCTACAGTGAGAACATTTTTCATAATAAGTTAGACTATTTCAAATTATGGACGACTATGTCAGCTTTTAATAACTCTAAATGGTTCATCCCGTTTGTTACTTTTCATTTGTAAATTTACTCTTATTTTTTCGTGTCCATCTTCATCGAATTAATAACAAAGTAATTGCTTTCACTCACAATAAAGAGTATGTTGAAATGTATTTTAAGGTTCATTTAAAAGTGCTTTAGTGAATCAAAGTTGGTATCTGGTATGGGCAGCACATTGCTGATTGATGATTTGAGGGATCTAAAATATGTCTAGGAATTCTTTTATCTTTTATTTTTTAAAAAGGAAGAAGACCATGAAGCTAATTAAAAAAATTAACATGTAGAGAAATTAAGAGCCAATGTAAAGTGATTAATTCTGGTGCTAGTGAATGTGAGGCAGCCTTCTGTGACCTTTTGGGCAGGCCAAATTAGAAAGTTTTGTTGTAATCCAGTCTAGTCTACTTAATTTATCAAGTTTAAAACTTGCCATTGTGCATCCATAATGTGCAATTTCTCCCCACTTTAGCCCTAAGGCCATATTTACCTCTCTAACTTCTACTGTGCAAATAATAAAAAAGGGGGGTTTGGAACATTAATGGTTTTAGCTTCATAAACTTACCCTGCTTTAAACATTTTCTGGAAGGGAAACCCTTTATAGTATAATTGTATTTAGGAACTTCATGGCTTCCCCCCGAGAAACATTTTTTTGCATGTATTTTTCTCATTTGTAAGTCGCTTTGGACAAAAGCATCTACTCAGTGAATAATGTAAATGTAGAAACAAACGAAAGAATATTAAATGTTATTTATTTATTTGTTTCGGGTGGGAATATCCAGAAAATTATACTAATGAACATGAATATTGCAGGAAAAAATACTGAATTAAGTCTTTCAAACTCATGTTCAAAAGTAATTATCATACAACTGTCATCAGTTACACTATTCTGATGAACCCCAAATAAAGAGCAGCTGTTTCTATAGAAATTTCTTGACATCTTCTTTGTTTCATCTGACTGCTGAAGCCATGGTCTATAAAGAGCTTACAAAGAATGCATGGTATCTCACTTGTGGAAAGATTCTGACAAGGAGATGGGTAGGAATTTCCAAACCGCTAGATGTATGATGGAACTCAGTAAAGGCCATCATCAACAAGTGCAGAAAACGCAGGACCACAGTGACCAAGAACAGGACAAGACAAAAACTTACCAGGGAAGCTGCCAAGAGACTTATGGCAACATTAAAGGAGCTGCAGGAATATCTGACAAGCACTGATTACTCTCTGTTTGTGACAACAATCTTTCATATTCTTCACATGTCTGGGCTAAGGGGTAGGGAGGCTAGACAGAAGCCCTTTCTCACAAAAAACATTCAAGCTGGAACTAAATCACCCCAAATCATGTGGCAAAATGTCTTATGGTCTGATGAGACCAATTAAATTCCAAAAGGTATAATAATTCTATAATTCTATAAGCTATGTTTGATGCAAAAAACAAAACAAAAAAACAACAACCCCAAAACAAAACACATCACCAAAAGAACACTATACCCATGGTGAAGCATGGTGGTGACAGCATCATGCTTTAGGGCTGCTTTTATCAAGCTGGAGGGAATCATGAATAGCTACCAGTCAATTTTAATACAAAACATTCAGGCATCTGCTAGTAAGCTGAAGATTAAAAGGAATTTCACCTCTCAGCACAACAGTGACCCAAAGCACACATCCAAACCAACAAAGGAATGGTTTAACCAAAAAAAGATAAATGTTTTTGAATGACCAGTCCAGACCTGAATTAAACTAAAAATCTGTGGAGTGACCTGAAGCAGGCTGTACCCAGGAGATGCCCTCACAATTTGACAGATTTAGAATGTTTTTCAAGAATAGAGTGGGAAAATAGACGATTACTCAAAAAGACTGAGTGGTGTAATCAAATCAAAAGGTGCTTCAAAAAAAAAAAAAAAAAGTACAAGTTTAGGGGTGTGCACGCTTATGCAACTAGGTTATTGCAAGGTTTTTATTAACCGCCCCCCCCAAAAAAAATTGCAGTGATTATAATTAAATTACATTCAAATTACTGTTAGAGTGAACAATGTCCTCAAGTACTGTAAAAAAGTGCATGTAGTACATTACTTTCACCCCTGCCTTTCTCCCACTTGTCAACCCATGTATTATTACCATTTCCAAGTGTTGAAGGATCTGTCATTAAAACAACAACAACAAAAAAAACTATTCAGCTCCATTTCTCATGCCTTCCAGCTGGCCACATACAAGAGAAACACCATATATGAATCTCTCTATATGTTAAGCATATGTATATGTTGCAAAAAGCCTATTTATTTATTTATTTATTTATTTATTTATTTATTTATTTATTTTTATGTTTGTTTCATTTTTATTGAACATTTCTCCTGAACACTTCTGATGAACATTTCTACAGAACATTTCTACATTTAAAATAAAAATAAAATAAAAAGCCTATTTATAATAAAAACCCATTGATTAATGTTTCCAGGTAATATCTGAAGCAATTACAAAATTGCTTAAGCCCATAACAAGCCATCAGGAGGTCCATACTTACATTACTCATTCTAATAACGACATATCTTATATTTATGAATTACTGTAGTTACCTAATAATTCATAGTAATTACTTAATAATATGCCTTAAGATGACTGACAGAATAATAAACTGAGAATTTATGGGGTTTATGCTTCTGAAGAAAGAAAACAAAGCACATTCTTTCACTACTAATCAGCAGAGGCTAATTCATGGGGCAGGTGGGGCAGATAAACAAATATAAGTCCTCATACACAACACATTACATTTTAAATATCATGTAAATATTAATTACCTCTTTTGAGTGAGCAAAAGGTTGCTGTTTGACAGATATAAGCCTTTGATTTGCTCCCTTTTCTAGATGTTGTGCAATCATTGAGAAGTGTGCTCACTGTCTTATTAAGTTGCATGGATGTTATTATTGTGATTTTTATACCTAGTGGTCAGAATGGGAATAGCAACAATTGTAACAACCATGTTGGTGGGATTAGTAGAGGATAACAGTTAATGGGCTTGCCTAAATGGGTTAGTTTAAAAATACTCTGGGCCACCAAGATATTGTTTTATAGCAAATAACTGGATTAAAATTAAATAGATTAAAGTGCAAACTTTGTGTCTATGATGTGCAGAACCATTTCTATTTTAAGATATATTGCAAAGATGGTGAGAAAAATGTGTCTCACTATTCTTATGCTTGACTATTAAGTTAATTTTGAGAAGTAGCTAGGCTGGAACTTGTGCTGAAACCTGGAAAGCCTGCTTAATGACATTGTGCCTCGCTATATCAAACACAGTTGAACAAAAATGCATCTAAACCTACTCAAATTGAGCTGCTAGACTGTATATTGGATGACACGATGTTGTTGACTCCAAACTGCCTATTACAGCGTTACTCACTAAACTGTAGCCTATAACAAAAGTCAAGTACGATAGCCTCTCAACTTAATTTTGTTTGAGGCTACGTTGTTACTAATATCGGCCTGCACCAACAAAATTTATGGGCACAAGCCGTTGCTAATGATAATAATAATAATAATAATAATAATAATAATAATAATAATAAAGCAGTAATTGTTGAAAAACACTCTGCTAGACTCAGCTTCTTTGTGGAACATCTTCCCTCTTGTTCACACACCTCTTCCCTCTTGTGGATGACTGATTTAACTGTAGTCCACTTTCTATTCGACACTCCTACATGCTCTCCTAATTGTTCACTCAATCACTCGCTCTCTCACCCTTTCTCTATTTATGTACTCAGAGATGATATGTTGAAACAGACATTACTACAAAGAGAGAAATGTAGAAATAGCTGAACATTCAGTGATCTGTATTGTTATCTTCTTCTCATTTCAAGCTTATTGGCCAGCACAGTCTACATCGTTTTGGAAGACTGCAAACATATATTCAACTAACAGTTCAACCTGCATCGTCTTACATTGTCTCACAGTGAGAAATGTCTACTTCACTGCCTATTGCTATTGTGCTGGATGTGAAGGGTATACGAGCAGCTTACTACAAACTTAACAACGATTCATTACCACTCAGCACCTGCATATAGTGACCACTTGTGTATAAATGATAGATGATTCATAAACAAGGGTTTGCCCACATAATGCTGGGGACAGCCTTCAACATGTTTTTGACATGAAGTGATGAGTGGATGAACAATCCTCTGGCTAAAAACTGCTTAGATAAATGTTGATGTTGTGTTTACATAACATGTCCGGGGATCACTGTTGTTGTGTACAGTCAATGCGGAAAACTACTGTCACCTTCTTTACGATATTAAAGTAGAAGCATAGGTAATAACTCAGATTTTAATTGTTCCATATTAACTTGACCCAGTTATCAACATAATAATGTCCTGTTTCATTTGTGAGATATTATGAATAATAAATTTTTTTAAGTGTCGGCTATGCTGCAATGTTTAACTCTCCTTCAATGTGCTGAGGTTTGGCCTCAGGTCTAGCCTTTCCTCCAGTGCACATTTAGTGAACAAAAAGCAGTTCTTAAACCCTTTTATCAAACACATGAACAGAGCATGGGTCAGATCAGATGCAGTCTTCCCTTCCCATACAGGTTGAGTTTGAAGAAGATGCTAAAGGTGTTAAAGCAGGTGATTAGACTTTTCTGTGCCCACGGCATAGAAACAGATTATATTTATAGTAGCTCTACCAACTGAGAGGTTTGCTAGAGGCTAGTTACACCAAATGTGAAAAATGGTAAAACGGTGAAACAACAGAAGTGGAAAATTAGGTGAAGAAATGTGATGAAAGTCTATTGATCAGAATACTACAGTGATAGAGTTTTGTTGGCAATTTCCAATGAACTATTTGTTGCCACTTTAAAAAGTACCACTGTGCTACATAGCAGATACAATGAAATACAGCCTGCTATGCTACAGTGGCACAGGACACACAGAGCCTCGAGGCAAGCTATTAAGTCCTAGGTAGGTTTTGCTCTGGCTTTTTCTTTTTATTGTTCTCCTGTGGTTGTTCTTCCTTTATAAATTGATAAACTATCTCAGAACAGAACCATTATGTGGCAGCCATGAACATGTTGGTTGATAAACACTCCCATAGTCTAGCTTCCTGTAAGTTGACTCATATTGTTCTATTTAATGTCACTGTGCTTTAGTATTTCTTCAATTCAGCCCTTCATTTACTCTATAGTTGATTCTTTTTTTGATGATGCTGATTAAAATATTGCAAGCAGACAAATGCTATGCTACTGATACTACTATTACTTATACTACTGCTACTTTATTATTATTATTATTATTATTATTATTATTATTATTATTATTATTATTATTATTATTATTATTATTATTATTATTATTATTATAATAATAACCCTGTGTTTGTATTTTCCATCTTGTGACAAGCCCCTGATTGCTAGACAAGAAATTCAAATCAGTTTACAACTGAACTGTGCGTTTGGTCACTATAAATACAGCATTTTTGTGTGCAAGACATACTTTTGCATTACTGACTTTTTATTTGTCTCTAAACTAAGCCAGCATAACCACTCTCTAATTCCCATACCTTCTTTTAATCAAATCTTAGAGGTTATAGGTCCTGTGCCATTTCTTTTGATCCACCAGTTCAGCACCTAACTGGTCAAAAGCAAGACTTTAGTCATTTATCTGCATTCAGAAGAGGCTGACCTGCTAAAGGTGACTCCATTGGAATTGGAAGGGCAAGGGGCAAGGAAAAAAGCTGGGCAAGGAAAAACGCTAGAAAAATACCCACACAACCATTCCACAAATTCCCCTTAAGAAAAAGATACTACTCACTCAAAACAAGTAACACACAACAACTTAACAGCTTCTTTCCTATAATGGTGTATCTACCTGACAAGTCACACAAGATTAACTGACACCTTATGTCATCTGCCTTGTCCTTCTGCCACCTCACAGAGATAATGACACTACATGTAAATCTTTCTTGCATGATATCAACTTGAACTGGACTTCATAACCTTAATTTAATATCACACGACCACATTAAATGTGCAAAACTAACAAATGAATGAATAAATAAACAAATAAATAAATAAACGTTGTTGTGGCCTGTCCAGTCATGCTTCCTGTCATTTTACATTTAGTTCGCTGTGCAAAAAAATAAGCCTATATCAGTGATCCCCAAACCAGTTCCTTGAGATCTACCTTCCTGCTGGTTTCATCTCCAGCCAAAATCTTACACACCTGTTTTAGTTGATCAAGAACTTCTTAAGGCAATGATTAGATGGTCAGGTGGGAACGATTATGGTTGCATATAAAGTCTTCAGGAAGGTAGATTTCCAGGAACAGGGTTAGTGACCACTGGCCTACAACATGTGCTATTTTATAAGCTGCAGATTAATGAAGGTGGAAGCTATATTGTTAATTAAAGACAAACTTTGCAGTGTTTAATTGGATAACTTAATTTAGGATTATTCTCAAGCAATTTACTGGCCATGTACTAGATTAAAATTAGATGTTTACTTCAATGCTTGCCATCATTTCATTTATATATAATGCGATTAGTCTTTTGTTTTATTTGTTTATTTTAAATTGTCACTTATTTTATATATCACAGCTAGAAAACATGTAGTAGACTTCATCAATCCAGATCCTCAGACAGCTCTACTGTCAACCTCAGAGGCATGAATGAACCACACATGGATAATTTTAATAAAGTGAATGGGACAACTATGAATATGGAGAACTTTCCCTGCATTTCAACACACTAGTAATTTCAAATGTTTAAAAATTTATTTATTTATTTATTTATTTATTTTTGCATATTCACGTCACGGGAATGTGATCACAAGTGTGCAAGGTTTGCCTGCTGTTTGTTGTATAATGCTGCATGTATGTTGTGTTCTCTCACTCTGACTACTTAGTAGTGGGTAAATTTAACAAATAAAAGCATTCTAACATAGAAATCTTTCTGTACTTATACAGACCAACAACTCCACTCTTCATATAGTGGAGTTGTTGAGTGTCACATAAAAGTCACTACCATCCTATTATCACCAGACTTCTGATTATTCACCTGTTCACAATTACACACACACACACACACACACACACACACACACACACACACACTTGAATAACCCAGATGTTAGTTTTTTTCAACCTTGCTCTGTATTATCATCTACATGTTCTCAATCAGCCCTTCCTCCAATTCCTAAAACATAAACCTGCACACACACATCCTCCCATCTGCAGTTTATGACATTGAGTCACAATGTGGTTTTGTCTTCTTGTTGCTTTGAAGAACAGAAAATATGGCAGTGACATAGTGTGGGTTTTGGGTCTGAGATGGTGAGAAAGGTCTGTGAAAGCAGGCATATCTCTTGAGAAAAACTCAGAGGGAAGTGTCAAGCTCTTGTGAATTTTTAAATCAGGTAGGGAGGAAGTAGGTGAAGCTGTACTGAAAAAGTCCTCCCGAACCTCAGTCTGTGGAATGAAACAAAGGGCATTGCCCTGAGAAAGTCCACCGGCTATGTCCATACTGAATCAGATATAAATCAGTGTGTTTGTGTGTGTGTGTGTTTTATAAAGAAACAGACACAGCAGAATAATGAGTGATGACCTCATAATTTAAAACTAAGTAAAACTAATATATATGAACAATAAATACTTGAATTGTGAGTAAACAATATTTAGATATAATATATAAAATGCGTCATTTTAATTGGTTTATTGTAGTTGGTTAATCTAATAGTCTAGTAAATTTGACTCAGTGGCATTATTGCATCAAGACGAAAGAACTGTTCCTTGCGCAGACTTTAATATTATTATTCCATATTATAAATTATCATAAATGTGATTGCTTTTGAAATGCTGTACTGTCTCAGATACAGCTCTAAACAGAGCTGAGAAAGTAGCTATTCTTTATTTACATCATCAACGAGGTTTGGAAATGGCTTTTATAAAATAACCCTCGACAGAAAACAGTGTATTTCAATAGAAAAAAATAATACTCCCTTTAATCGATGCTAAATCCTGGCATAATGTTGTATAAAAGGCCTCAACCATCATTAACTCAGTTTACCCTAGTGCACAGATTAGACATATGATGGAGTAGCTGTGGTTTCACTGATAAATCAATACTCTTCTCCTTAATCCTTAACATCTCAATTGTTGCAGTCTGTTGCATCTGCTTCCTGTATAGCCTGTGGACTGTTGTAATCCTAATATTGTTAGAGAACTCATTCTTCCCTCTTCTATAAACATTATGCAAGCAACCAAGCAATAACACAATCACATGGGATTTGTGTTCGAATTCTAACAAATCTACTTAACTTAGGGCTTTCTACCTCTTGACGGTCCACTCAGGCAGTGTAGAAGAGTGTACTTACTGTGCTTTAAGGTACACATCTGATCTCATTCTCATGGGAAACGATGGATGACACATATCCTTTGGCAGATATTTCCTTTGCTATATAATATACCATTCAAACAGGTATCATTCAAACATCTGGATAGTGGTTTAAAAAGACATGGTTGTAAGTAACATTCACACCAGAGGAAGTTTCTACTTCTCTTCATATTCCCAACTTGGAAGAGCTAAAAGACAGTAATGGAGTATAATTTGAATGAATTTCCCAGGGACCGGAGTAGAGGAAGAAAGAGTGAATTAAACTTAAAAAAAAAGAGAGATGTAGTGAGTTTTCTTTTTTTCTTCAACAAATTGCCTTCATTGTTGAAGTAGATGGTTGGGAATGTGTTATGCCAAATTCTGTCTTATGTCAGATGAATTACATCCACATGGAGTAGACCGAAATCTGGCTGCATGGATCACCAAATATCTCACTGACAGACCACAGTATGTGAGGCTCCAGGACTGTTTGCCTGATGTGGTGTTTAGCAGCACGGGAGCACCACAGGGTACAGTGCTCGCTTCCTTACTCTTCACCCTGTACACAGCAGACTTCAGGCTTAATACAAGCAATTGCCACATGCAGAAATTCTCTAATGATACTATCATTGTTGGATGGGTATCCAAAGAGAATGATCAGGAATACCGGGAGGTCATCGCTGACTTTGTTAACTGGAGTGAGTTGAACTACCTTTGCCTCAATGCCAGCAAGAGAAAGGAGATAGTGGTTGACTTCCGTAGGAGGCTGCCCCAGACTACTCCGGTAAATATCCAGGGTGTTGACATACAAATTCCTTGATGTTTACCTCAACAATAAACTGGACTGGTCCAAAAACATCAAGTCCTGTACAAAAAGGGCAAAAGTCATCTCCACCGGCTGAGGAGACTGAAGTCTTTTGGTGTGTGCAGGCCTTTTTTTCAATACAAATCCATTTTATTTGTATAGCGCTTTTAACAATGGACATTGTCTCAAAGAAGATTTACAGAAACATATAAACACAGGATACAGATTTTAAGTGTGTGAATTTATCTCAATTGAGCTAGCCAGTGGCGACGGTGGCAAGGAAAAACTCCCTAAGATTATAAGAAGAAGAAACATTTAGAGGAACCGGGCCTCATCTGGGTAACAATGGATAGTCTGAAAGTAAAAGAAAGTTCATTATGGTTTTTACATGAAGTCTTTGTTGAACTAGTCCACTGTTCACCAAAGGAGACCTGAGTGCAATACTGCATGAGGTAATTGCAGTCCCAATGCCATAGTAGAAACCATAGTCCCAACAACCACAGTGAGAATTTCCTTGTGGAATTGAGGTCCAAAACCATTTCCATGGTACTTCAAGCTGTACCATTCTAAACAATCCCCAGGCTGTAGCCTCCAGTTGATCAGAACTCTATCCAGAGGTAGGGCATCCGGATGGATCAGGCAGGTCTGGAGAGCAGAAAGGGTCAGGATCACTTGCATCTCCATAAAAAATGTCTCCATATATATCTCCGTTTCAGCCTAGACTTAAAGACAGAGACTGTGTCTGAGTCCGGAACAATAATTGGAAGGCTGTTCCATAACTGTGGGGCATTGTAAGAGAAAGCCCCCCCTGCTGTAGCCTTCACTATTCGAGGTACCAACAAATAGCCTGCACTTTTTGATCGAAATAGGTGTAAAAGACCAAAAGTTTGCTCAGGTACTGTGGCATGAGACCGTTTAGTGCTTTATAGGTCAGTAGTAGTGTTTTATTATCAATGTGAAATTTCACTGGGAGCCAATGCAGTGTGGATAAGATAGGGGTGATAGGGGTCTTATTTTCTGGTTCTAGTAAGGACTCTTGCGCCTGCATTCTGGACTAAAGGGAGCTTGTTCATGTACTTACTGGAACATCAGGACAGTAAGGGGTTACAATAATCCAACCCAGAGGTGTCAAAAGCATCAACTAATATTTAGTTAGCAAAGCTGGTGTCAATCATGTGCAACTCCTGTCATCCCCGCATGAGACATTGGGGTCCCTGAGCAGCTCCTTCAGCTGCACCCTCAGTGTAAGAATGAGCACTACCACAGGTCCTTCATTCCAACAGCAATCACACATAAAGTCAGACTCTTTAATGCAAAAACAACATAATGTAGTATTATTAGCTGTTTTGCAACATCAGCCAACACATTCATAATATTCTGCACTATATATATTTATTCATTTATTACTCTTTGCTCACGCTCTACTGTGACCTGTACAATATTTGTCAAGGTGTTACTCATCTGTATATATTCATATTCTTATTCATTTGTACATAAAATGAGGCATTCATAGTGCACCTATTACTATTATTATTACTCTTACTTTTAGTACTCTGATTTTTCTATTACTATTATATATGTTGCTGTTGTTGATGTTTGGTTTTTTTTTAGACATTTTTCTATTCTATTCCTATTTAATGTGTATTTTCTTATTTGTTGCGTGTAATTGAGCTGCTGTAACAAGGTAATTTCCCCAGTGTGGGATCAATAAAGTGTATCTTATATTAACGTATCTTCTATTTTGGGAGCGTTTGTAAGATACTTTGAAGTGTGCCTTGAATTTCTTGTTGAACAAAGGTCATAGTGCGCCGAATGAGTCAGGGTGTAGTATTTGTGAAACGCCCTGCAATTCTTGTTCCTGCCTGTAGAAAACATGCCCTGACAATCAACAGGCACAGCATCTAGAAGCATCTAAGTGCATGGACGTATCCACATGGCAATAGCAATAAAGTGCTGTTGAAAAGGCTCCTACTTCTCTGACTCACACTCTCTAAGTAATTGCGACTCTCATGTGCCGGCATTTTCTACCCTCTCCAAATGATGGGCTCTATAATTGGGTTATTTAATGATGTTATTTCCCCCACACAGAGACAAGCAGTTGCTCTTCATTCAACTTACCCTGACTGCTATTCACAATTCTTTTATTGTTATTATGAGTGGAAAAAAATGTATTGGTCTAGGTGCTGCTGCAAGAAGCACTGCATTTTCTAGCTATATATAGAATATATGTTTTCTAGCTATCTGTAGAAAAGGACAATGTATTATGTCATGTAAAACAATGATCATGGTAGTTTTGTTTGGGAAAACAGGGACACTTAATTATAATTTCACATTTGTATACACACAGATGTATATATTAGATGTGTGAGTGAGCCAGTTGGATTGAAAATGCATGAAGGAGCACAAGCTGTTGTATTAAACTGCATGATGATATCAATTCATGGCACTGTAATCACGGATTTATTCTCTATGTGTGCTCGATTAAAAAATTATTTTAATTTGTTAGTTATAATTGTAATTAGTAAAATGCACAAGGTTGTCATTCACAAGATTGAAATGTAATAGGTATTGATGCATCTTTGAACATATTATATCCTTACATTTTCAGCTGTTTTTCAAGAATATGTTCCAGAATTACAGTTTTTTTTTTAAACTGTAAAGTAAAGATGAGTGATGATTGGATTTAGCAAGTATGAATTTGAATTGCTTTCCATCCTGCACATCCTTGCATCCATGCACACAGGCAACTAATAAAAAGTTAACTGAAAGTGAAACATTATAAAGTTAATTTGGAATGAATATTATCCAAATTACTGAACACAGGTTTCTAAACCCAGCCCACCTAGACCCACCTAGACCAGTTTCTAGACTGACTTGTGGATAGTTCAGGTGCAATAACACTGGCTGCAAATAAAAGTGTGCTTTGGTACAAACCCAAAAACCTGTTCCATAGGTGCTGAACAGCCTGAGTGTCAAATCCTATCTTCAAAAAAAGCTTAACACTAACAGTTTTCCCAAAGCAGAGAAGAGTGTGCGGAATATAATATGATATAAAAGAGAGCGATGGAAGCTTTTTATCCATTCTATTCCCCATTGACCTTCATTTCACAAGCAGTGCTCTCTCTCCCTCTCTTTTTGCTCATATTTTTCTCTTTCTTCTCTCTTTTAGACTTCCCTAAATGTCATTCCAACATTTGGACTTTGGGGTATACATTTAAATGTGTCTGAGGTGATATTTCTGTCCCCTCTGTTATATTGTTACTAACTATTACAAAACATATCTTATATATTCAGTCATCGAATGTTTTAGCATTCATGTAGTCAGTGGTGGAGTTAGAACATTCTTACTGGCGGGGGTGAGACACAGAGCTATAATGTGGGGTGGCAGGGGAGAGACATATAGCTAGTGTTGAGTGGCCAGGGTGAGACACAGAGCTGTACTGTGGAGTAGCCAGGGTGAGATACAGATTTGTAGTATGGAATGGTCAGGGTGAGACACAGAGCTATACTGTGGCATAGCCAGGGTGAGATACAGAGTTGTAGTATGGAGTGGCCAGTTTGAGATACAGAGTTGTAGTATGGAGTGGCCAGGGTGAGATACAGAGTTGTAGTATGGAGTTGCCAGGGTGAGATACAGAGTTGTAGTATGGAGTGGCCAGGGTGAGATACAGAATTGTAGAGTGGAGTGGACAGGGTGAGACACAGAGCTGTACTGTGGCGTAGCCAGGGTGAGATACAGAGATGTAGTATGGAGTGGCCAGGGTGAGATACAGAGTTGTAGTATGGAGTGGCCAGGGTGAGATACAGAGTTGTAGTATGGAGTGGCCAGGGTGAGATACAGAGTTGTAGTGTGGAGTGGCCAGGGTGAGATACAGAGTTGTATTGTGGAGTGGCCAGGGTGAGACACAGAGCTGTAGTATGGAGTAGCCAGGGTGAGATATAGAGTTGTATTGTGGAGTGGCCAGGGTGAGACACAAATCTGTACTGTGGCGTAGCCAGGGTGAGATACAGAGTTGTAGTATGGAGTGGCCAGGGTGAGATATAGAGTTGTAGTATGGAGTGGCCAGGGTAAGACATAGGCTGAGACACAGAGCTGTAGTATGGAGTGGCCAGGGAGAGATACAGAGCTGTACTGTGGCGTAGCCAGGGTGAGATACAGCGTTGTAGTATGGAGTGGCCAGGGTAAGACATAGGCTGAGACACAGAGCTGTAGTATGGAGTAGCCAGAGTGAGACACAGAGTTGTACTGTGGCATGGCCAGGGAGAGATACAGAGTTGTAGTGTGGAGTGGCCAGGGTGAGACACAGAGTTGTAGTGTGGAGTGGCCAGGGTGAGACACAGAGTTGTAGTGTGGAGTGGCCAGGGTAAGACATAGGGTGAGACACGGAGCTGTACTGTGGCATAGCCAGGGTGACATACAGGAGTTGTAGTATGGAGTAGCCAGGGTGAGATACAGAGTTGTATTGTGGAGTGGCCAGGGTGAGACACAGAGCTGTACTGTGGTGTAGCCAGGGTGAGATACAGAGTTGTAGTAGGGAGTGGCCAGGGTGAGACACAGCGCTGTACTGTGGCATAGCCAGGGTGAGATAGAGAGTTGTAGTATGGAGCGGCCAGGGTGAGATACAGAGTTGTAGTATGGAGTGGCCAGGGTAAGACATAGGGTGAGACACAGAGCTGTAGTATGGAGTAGCCAGGGTGAGATACAGAGTTGTATTGTGGAGTGGCCAGGGTGAGACACAGAGCTGTACTGTGGTGTAGCCAGGGTGAGATACAGAGTTGTAGTAGGGAGCGGCCAGGGTGAGATACAGAGTTGTACTATGGCGTAGCCAGGGTGAGATACAGAGTTGTAGTAGGGAGCGGCCAGGGTGAGATACAGAATTGTAGTATGGAGTGGCCAGGGTGAGATACAGAGTTGTAGTATGGAGTGGCCAGGGTAAGACATAGGGTGAGACACAGAGCTGTAGTATGGAGTAGCCAGGGTGAGACACAGAGCTGCACTGTGGCGTGGCCAGGGTGAAACATAGGGTGAGACATTACATGTTTCAGCCGTTGCTAATTTCAATAATTAGGTTAATCCAACTGTTGTGTTTGCAGTGTTTAAAAAAAATACTATATAGTACTAGATCTTTCTTTTTCTGTTCTTTTTGTGTGTGTGTTGTTGCTTTTTAATCATTTATCATTTTCAGGAATGGCTCTACCTTTTCCTAATAGTACTTTGAAACCTACAACACCAGCAAAAACACTGTGTAAATGCCAAACCTATTAATAAATGGAATGTTTATTAAAGCAATCAGTGGAAATTTATTAATAAAGTTCATGTTAATGTTACGAAGTCCTCTGTGAAATGTTAATAAGGTCATGTTAACTGATAATGAGACTGATCATAAGATTAAGACTATTAACTAATAACTATGAGGCAAACAAACAAACAAATATAAAACTTTACCAATATGGTCCATGATAATGTACAAATATAATCAATGTGTGAAGTCCAAATTTAGCAGCTGGAACTAAGTTTTAGCTCAATAAAACACTTTAGTGAACCAGCTAAAGTTGTTTAATTTGTGTCTCTGTAAAACTAGACATACAGAATGTTACTGATATATTTTATATATCATACCATCTCAGATTGTCATATGTGCACTCTTTCACTGATAGCTGCTGTTGCTCACAAATCTGATGAAATAGCAATCGTGTAGGATCCCTTCAGAAATCAAACAGTCTGAGCAAAATGGCTTATGGCAGCGTAATAAATCGTATTAGATTGATTGTTGATTTGTAAAAGCAAGTGCATAAAATGGAGTGCATAACTGCATAAACCAGTATTTAAAATACAGGACAATATAGTATGCAAAACCCAAATGAACCAGTTAGTTAGCTAATGCAATAGTCTGATTAATTCTCATCCAATATATAAATATGTAAATTTATTCTGATCACCTTTCACCACATAGCACGGTTATCATATCCGATCTTTTTTGTGTGGCTACATGTCTTTGCTTTGCCTTTTGTGAAATCAGTGGTGCAGCACAGTTAAACACTGTATTACCAATTAAAAAAAATATATGTTTCTATTAGGGGGTTGCCATATCTTAGAAGTATGAGTTGCATCCCCCGTTTCAACTCAAGCTTTGCTACCCTTTGTCTTGACCCATTTGAAAATTAAAGGACAAACTCATTTATGGATACATTGCCAGAAATCACATGTTTGTATGTCTGAATAGTGCTTGTTCTATAAAATTCCAATTAAACAACAACATATCAGTTCTGGAGCGGTCACTGGGATGGCCAGTGATATTCCAGGCCACCCCTTAACTCCACCCTCAGTCTTTACCATAACTACTCTTCTTGAGCTTGTTAAGACTAAACATTATATTATTATGACATAAATTCATTATATCTAAGTTAAAGAGTTATACAGTATCTAATACTAATGATTAGGTGTTATGTTGAAAATTATTAATATGTTCATGCCACCAAATCTTGATCTTTTACTGGTTTTATTGTAAAAGTAAATTGGTTTTATGTGAGAAGCAAATTATTTTTCTGCAAATCAACATTTTTAGTGCAAAAGTAGGATTTTCACCCCCTTTTCTTTTACATAGCTGTCTAAATAATGAAATAATGGTAGAATTGTCATCCTAAAAGTGTCATACTTTAGTTGACATTTATAGTAGTGGAGTAGCCATATAGTCAACTCTGATAGAGGTCACTATGTGTGTGTGTGTGTGTGTGCGCGCGCTAGTGAAACACAATTCTGTGAGTGACAATGTCATACTGTGTATCCTGTAAAAATAAAGTATTCCATTCTGCGTCAGGCTTGCGCAAATGTACACACATGCACATATGCGTGCACACGTACACACACACACACACAGAGACTAGGCAGTAATGCTTCTGGTGCTGTGCAGGCCGCACAAAGCCAGCCCCCTGCAGAAGGGTATATAAGGGCCGTTGTTGCACAATGTGCTGAAGTTTTTCTCATTCATATTGGTTCAGCACGGCACATCATCTCACTCCATCTCCTGTCTCGCCTGCTGCTCTTCTCTGCTGCACAGCCTCAGTCTCAGTGCAAGGTATTTGTTTTACTCTCTTTATCTTTAGAATATTGTGTTGAATTAGGTGAAACAACATATATTAGATTTTTGTTTTCTTCTTTTAACCATTTTCAGTTCTTGAAGAAAATGTGCTTTAATAATTCTTTACTTTTTTTTTTTTTTTTTTACAATCAGACATAATCGGAATAGTGTGAGAACATTAATCTCATATATTAATTCTTCTAATATCATATAAATTATTATTCAGACAATAGATTATATTGGTTATACCGCAGTTGTTCTAGAAAGGCTCATATACCTCATATGCTCATTGGCTGCAGGTCAGCTACTCTTTGAGAAATAATAATAATAATAATAATAATAATAATAACAATTATAATAATAATGTTCTAAAAAGTAATGAAAATAAAGATACCTAATGGGATTATGAAAAGAAAGCTAGGCTTTAAAGACAAAGCCTCGATTCTCATTAAGGGCATACAGTATATTAAGAGGGGTCAATCCATAGTCCAGTTCCAAGTACTGACAATCCAATTGTTACAGTTATGAAGTTATATTTGATGTTATATGAATAAGTCACGTTGGTGTTAATATTATGTGAACACTCTAAACCTTACTTGGTGATGTAGTGATTAGGGGAAATAGGTTATTATATTTATAACACAAATTGCCAGTAAAGGACATTTTCTCTGGGTTTGTGCTTCAGGCATGAACACTGGAATCTGTGTGTTACTGCTGCTGGTGGCTCTCTCCAGCAGCAGCTGCTTCTCTCACCCCACACACTTAATGGAAGAAGGGCGGTTGGATGGAGGGTCTGTAGATGCACACACACGCCACACCCTTGCAGTGCCCCCCAGTGGCCAGCTCACATTATTGTCTAAAACGCAGGAAGAGAATGTACAGGAGGACGCTGTGCGCAGGCTGAATGAACTGCTGGCCAGACTCATTTCCAGAAAAGGTAGGGTAGTTATATGATAGGGTAGTGTCATTTCTTTTCTACATGCCATTCATATTCATAAATATTCTGATGATAGTCATGCTTTGAGTATTAAATGAAAACCAACAGAGAACATTTATCATCAGACAGCACTTATATGACCTTGTTACACTTCTTCCATGTTACAAATGAGCATTTTTCTACATAAACCATATTTAGATGTTTTTTAGTCATTTCATAGCATGTTATACATTGCTTTTTCCTGCAACCTGTAACCAGAGGATTCACCCATCTCCTCGTCATAGGTTCATACCGCAGAAGCCCATCCATCAACAACAGGTCCAACCACAGAATAAAGGACAGAGACTACCTGGGCTGGATGGATTTTGGCCGTCGGAGTGCTGAGGAGTATGAGTACTCTTCATAATAACCAATCACCCAATCATCGTTTTTAAGAAACCAACCAATCAACCAACCACGTGTACAGAGAGATCCATTTTAATTTTTCTCCCTGCCAATCATGCCATTGTTGGAGTGCCCTTTCTTCATCTTATTTCTGATGTAAATTTGTATAATGAAGATGATGCAATATATGAATATGTATGTGAAACTCATATGGATTTTACATGCACTCACATTGGGGTAGGGGGGGGGATACACAGGGACGGACAGGTAATGTGGTCTGTTTTATTTATTTTCTTGTGTATGATTTTCTTCTAGCATTAGGAATGTGTTAGATGTTTGAGAATAAATAATTGCCTTAACTCATTCATCCAGCTGTAGTTTCTCTCGTTTCCAGAAGTTTGTATGATGCCATCACGCTAAAACATAATGATTTCGACAAAACCAGAAGGACAGCAGCGGTACCACATCCCACATTTATTCAAAAGCAAATGTGATGCCATGGAAACAATGATTAGATGAGATCCTATTAGCATGCATGCTAGAGCAGAAGCTTTAACAGCTCTAGAGAAGGTTGCGATAAAGATTGAGAGACTTTGGTATTCTTGATTACTACTTTACTAATGAGATTTGAACCAAACCACTACGGAATTACATGAAAAACATTACTGAAGTGACAGATTAAAGTCCTCCACATTGCAGTGGAGACCAGCATAACAATGTGTTTAGTGCTTAGGGGAGAGAGCTTACAGTTAATGACTACAAAAACACATTCACTTATTGATCATTTGAAGTGGCAGCACTAGTGTATATGGCTTTCGGCGATCTCGCTCTTAACAGCCTTAGGGAAAGCTCACTGCGCAGGCAATAAAAGGCTTGCTTTTACTTGTACAAGCGCGGAGCCGGAAACAGACAGACTAGGACGTAACCTCATACTGCCTATTATGTACACCACTTGAGTTAGCACATAATGGATGAATTGCAGGATGGCAAATGAGAGAGAGAGCAATAGTTTATAGAGAACAAAAGGCACCATTATGCCACAGGTGTGCCTCAATGAGAAGGGTTTCATTCAGTTAAGACAATAAAAAGTGAACCAATAAACCCAGACAAGCACACACATACACCCACACATGCGCAAACACATGCATGCACATGCACTTATCCTGACATGAAAAGACCTGCTGCCAGGGCAATTAGATTTGTTACAGTAATTCAAACACTGCCTCTGACTGTACTCACCATAACACACATACGACTACTTCCCAGCATTGTGACTGGCACGAAAAAGTAATTATCTAAGATGCTCTAGAAGAATCCACAAGCACATCAACATCCTGAAGAACAGTTTCACAACAGTGTGACGGTGGAAAATAAGACAATCACTAAAGATTTACTTGGCAGTGAATTCCTTGGGGAGCTCATTAAGGTATCAAAATAAATCGGAATCAATTCCCAAGCTATGCTTTCCACCATTGTCACTGAACTTTTTGGTTTCTCTGAAAAGCTTAGGTGACTGAAGAGACGTTATTACATTTTAATTGCTAAATTTTTGACCAGGGAATGAAACAAGTACAGGGAAACTTAAGTATGGGGATGTTGTCAAATTCCTGTTTCAAATATGGAGCAACAACTGTACTAATTATTATTCATAATTTACCATTCAATCAATCAATCAATGTCAATTAACCAACCAACCAACCAAATAAATATTCTGCTAATTCAGACAAACTAAGAATTTGGATTGCTGGTTAAAATGTGTTTAATGACTCTCTAGATTGAATGCTAAGGCAGCATAAACACCAAAAACAAACCTAGTTACGTAGGTAACTAGGTATATAACTTACCTCAACATGCTTGTTTAGATTTAAAGATGGATTTTTAAAGGCTGATATTTTGTTTGTATGTGGGAGGCAGATGACACATCTTATCCTGTATGAATCAATGGTAAAAGATTTAAAAAAAAAATCGCATGGCATTTGAGATTTCTAACAATGACTTCAAAGGTCAAAATGAAAATGTGTAAATACAGAGTTTTCCCATCCATTTTCTGTACCGCTTATCCTACACGGGGTCACGGGAAGCCTGGAACCTATCCCTGGGTCTCAGGGCACAAGGCAGGGGACATCCTATCCATCACACAACAGACAATTTAGAGATGCCAGTCAGCCTACAACGCATGTCTTTGGACTGGGGGAGGAAACCCCCCAAAGCATGGGAAGAGCATGCAAACACGGACAGAAGCAGGAATCAAACCCCCAACCCTGGAGGTGAGAGGCAAACGTCCTAACCATGAAGCCACCATACATTCGATAGAGTTTTTTTCTGTTAAATTAAGTAAGTGCAAATTTTACAATATAGTACTTCCATACAGTAATAATGTATGTTCTTTAACTGTTTTTAACAAGTGTCGTCCACCACTATTTATCATCATACATTAAATCAAATAGTTTTCACCCATATTAAAACATAGCTAGGTCAACCATTATGTACATGTAATTCAATCTCATCATAAATAAACTCTTCACTGTGGATTACACTATAATGTGAATAACCTGTATAAGTAGCTGCTACTCACAAGCATTAAGTGTATCACTTTGATGTTATAATATCATAAGCCTCCACTCACCTAACACAAAAAGGATGATGAATGAGAGCTGTGAAGAGGAACTGGCACTTAGGAGAAATTACTGACGTATTAACTAGTATATTTTAACTCATTAACATATGTCCCTGCATTAATTCATGTAATGAGCAGTAGATGGTCAAAGCCTTGCTCCTGAGGGAATATCTCATCTATCTTCCTTTATTCCCTAGAGGTCTCGAACATCAAATGCCACACTAAAATGCTCAATGACAGCCAAGAATGAGTGTGTCATTCACATTCCCACACCAACTCCGAGTGCTCAGTGAATTAAAAAAAAACTGATCATCACTGATAACAGACTGATGTTATGCCTCTGATTTAGGTCAGTTTCTGGTGTAGGTTGTAGATTAGTGCTCATATCCAAAAAGAGTCGAGATAGCCCAAATGAGTCCGCTCTGACTGTGAATACCTGTAACATCAAATAAAATGCTCTCTTCAGACAGATCAATATAACGAGTGTAATGAAGTGCATTTAAACATGACACTACGGAGGGGGGAGACAAAACAAATGTATTAATTCATTTATTTATGAGCTTTTCTGTATTCGAAGATCCTGAAAACAAATCAGGATTTTGCTGACACTTTCTCTCACATCTCTCCATTTATTCAACCATTTATGATATTTTGTATAAAAACATATTTCTATCTTTACAATTTACAGTGGACAAGTGGCAAATCTTCCCTTTATGCGGTCTGCGGAAATAAAACTAGTAACTGCAACGAACGTTGAGTCACGTATGACACCTCAGTGATTCTGCAATACATTCAACACAAACATGTTTCAGTCAAGGTTAAGTGCATACACCTCTTTAAACAGACAACCTTCTGGTGCAACCAAGAACATGATTACAAAAAAAAAAATAGTTCTGACCAAAATGAATGGCTGTATGTGCTTTCTAGAAAACTAGACACCATTTCTAGACATCATTTCTCGAGATTTAAAACATCCTTCATATATTCAGCACCGCATTGCAAAAATAAAAACGCTCCAGTTAGGGCGACACCAACACCTTAGTTACAGTGTTAACACCAATGTTTACTGAGGCAAAGTCTTCAGAATGAAAAAAAAAGTCACTCAAAATAGGGTTGAAGAATAAAATTATTGACATCAGGCACTATGATAACGCTGTCAAAAGGACAGACTCACACAATGCAATTAAAGCTTACAGTTCAGTCTTTAGAGAGCAATGACCTCTCAACAAAAACACACACTTTACAGCTTTTAAATAAAACATAATACTGGTCAGAGTCTTCCAAAACATCTGCAGAGTTACACGGTTTCCATCAGAAGCACTGGACTCTTATCCAGGAGGTTGTAAATATACTGCCTTTGAGTATTTCATACGTCATTAATCGATTGCATTTATTTAACATACACTTAGAAATAACATTGTGTATCCCCCCCGAATCTCGGATTCCTTACAGCTCTTCATGACAACTCTGGTCAAAGTACAGTACAGTGTGTGCCCTTTTGTGCTACTACAGATTTCCTAACAGCGCCCATTTTAAAGGGCTATTCATATGTTTATTACACTGTAATAAGCATTACACAAACCATTTGAGGGATTTCATATTCTGTAAATACACAGCTACATAGGGATGTTGTAGGCATTTACAGGGATAATGATGTGGGCAAGTAAAACTGCTTTTTTTTTAAAGGGTATTAATAATTTAATACAAGATTGTTTTGAGGGCACAGAAAGGGGTGCAATTAGTCACATTAACTGGGGTGCTTATGCACTATTGTTCTGGCTAGGACTAGTATAAGGATGTTATTAGTGTTTCAGATTTTCATACAAAATGCCAACCAGAGGAGCTTTGAGTTCAGGAAGACCACATTAACCAAACAAGATTACAGGGATATGGTCTTTTAGCACAGTTATGCCAAAGTAGTCAATATCAAAAAAGTGCTTACAAACGGACCTTATGCTACATTTTCCTCTAATGCGGAAGTGCAATTATTCCACAATTTACACAGTAGGGGATGAAAGAATCAAATACATGCTGTGGTCTATCTGGCTAAATTGCACTGTTTGTGTGACAAAATAATAGTAATAAAATGGTATTACAGTTACAGCTGCTGTACAAAATCTATACAAATCTCTTTTACAGGCACAGTTGAACTGTCAGGAGAATAATGTATTTTATTAAATGTACATACAGAGGTTGATTAACAGAGAGGCAATGCTCACTCCTCACTCAGGCTAGCCTGTCTAGGTTTGGGGGGTAGGAGCAAGTCTTCAGAAGGGGGCCCCAATCCCTTCATCGCCATACTGGCCCCTACCATTACCGGATAACTCCGGTTTCTCCGAATCCCGGTCAGTCCTGCTATGGGGCTGGGTAGCCCAGGTTGGGTCCCAAAAGAAGGCGTGGCTAAACCGAGCCTAGGACCTGGAGTCAAAGCTCTTGGGCCGAGTCTGAAGCGCTTCACCTTGTCCAAAAGCCGCAGATTGTGTATGCTCATCTCTGTCTGGCACTGGGATTCCGTGTGCAGCTTGGCCTCTGCTCCTCGCATCTCCTTCAGAATGGAACTGGCGGGCCGTGAAGCCAGGAAGTTCTCGTAAGGCGAGTCTGAAGGGCTGTAGTCCATAGGCAGCACAAGGCTCCTGGGTTTGGTTTGGGTGGGGGAGTTTGGAGGTGTCGAGGGCATGGTGTCTAGGCCTGGGGCAGAGGGGAATGTTCTTGAAACAGATTGTGAATTGGTAGATGTTCTCCCAGCCCGATCCCAACTGTGAGGGTTGTATACAGCTGCAGAAATCCCACGGTCCTGTAGGAGGTGCACCAGGCCCAGAGAGGTGCTTGTGGTCTTGGTGTGCTCCCTCAGATTAGTGAAGCTCTCAGCCAGGCTGAGACGGCGTGGTGTGCAGGGGGTAGATGCTGGAGTAGAGTGCATGCTACTGATGCTCATCACACAGGGGGCAAGGGACGGACCTGCTACCATCACACTGATATAGCAAACAGAAAAAAAGGACATTAGACTGATACTTCAGGATTCATACAGAAATATGTTGCTGGAAATAATTTAAACACTTTCACACAGGTGTCATGCATCACTCCTCATTGTCCTGCAGTCTAAGACAAAGCAAATAATTTCAAACTCATTAGTCAAAATACCATAGAGCACAACGCAAGGCTGGGAAAGTTGTTTAAACCACATTAGCAGTGTCACATGTAACCTTCACACTGCCACTCAAAGATGAATGAGAAGTTAGAGGCACTTCCTCTGAAACAGTCAGACTGGTTAAGTTTGGTTAGAAAGGCATGTCAACATCATGTCTGTGGCCCATCATGCTGGTACCATGAGACCACCTGAGTGGGTGTGGTTCAGAGAACCTGCTCTAAGCCCAGAACAACATGGTACAGTGCTGCTTCCTCCTCCTCCTCATCACATGATCTGCGGAGAGTCAATCGTATAGGATGTGTGGCTGCTACACAACACACTGTCTCTGATCACACTACACATTTAAAAAGATCTTCACTGTTTGTACGTGTCCATTATGAAATTGAGAGGAAAACAAGTATAATAAAACAATCGACACCTCTGTTTGTACAGAATTCATTTCTCAGGACAGTATTTGTGATAAAGTATTAACATGCCTTTTTTCTAATAAAAATTTATATAGCTATAAATCTGTATAGAATAAGAAGTTTTCCAGCAGCGATAATTCCTGATGTGTTCTGTGATATTTACTATTGGATCAAAAATTCATTTATAGAAACCTGAACTCAAACAACATATAAGCTACTATAAAGTGGGGTGTTTCACAGACTGTTGCTGTCATAGCAGGCAATTTCTTCAGTCTGTGGGATTGCACATTATTTTCTTTTGATTAGAAATTGGGTCTCTAGCTTGCATCATGTTGACTCCGTGCTGTATTCTCTGGGAGCTTTTCCTTCACAACGAAAAGTAAATGAAGCGAGAGATTATTGCAAAACCATTCATCATTTGTCATAAATATTTTTCTCCTAGTGCATACAAAAACAGAGGTCTTTCCTGGTAGGATTGTTGTTGAAAAAGAGTAGGTAGCTTGGGCTGGAAGTTTCTCAGAGAAGGAGGGAGAAAAACACAGGTATAGAACCTGTGAATTATCCCAGCTATCTGTGTTTTGGTCATCGGCTGGTATGAGTGAAAGGAATACTTGAGTCATAGGCACCCTCTAGTGGTGATAAAGAGATGTGCGGCGCTCACCTGGGTGTGACTCTGGTCAGCTCATCAGATGGGTGGAGTATCCGGCAGGTAGTGAAGGTGTAGGTAGAATTTGTGTGAGACAAACATTTACCAGGAAAATGCACTGGGAACAAGAGAAATACATTAGTGCACATCTAAAACACACACACACACACACACACACACACACACACACACAATAGAATGGTTTAAAACTGCATCAGAAATTGAAAACTAAAACATGCACTAACTCCTGTAATAGACTCTATTAGAAAGAAAAACTGAAACTTGAGATAAAAAGATTGGATCAGATACATGCAGTGGATCTTTTTTTGTAATTAGTACTGTCCTCGCTTCGATTTATTCTGATACGGTTTTAAACAAATTCACAGAATAGGACAGAAGGATAGGCAAGAAGCAGGATCATTAGACAAGTATGATTTTCAAATCACCACATACAGATAAAAAGTGGAGCGATAATATTGCCAAAGAGGAACAAGTACGCATCTGCATGCTTGCAAGACAGTAAATGAATATGCAATGCTATATACAGGGTGTCCCAAAAGTCTTCATACACAGTATACAAGCACCACGGTCAATTGTGCCATCATCAGCAGATGCTTGTGGATGTCCACTTCTCGTGATCCAGAACACTCCGTCGTTTTGAATTTGTTAATAAGTTGTGTGAAAAATTTTGGAAGATATTTTGTTAAAAAGTGTTCATTTGTATGAAGACTTTTTGACAGCCTGTGTGTTGTGTGTGCGTGTTAGTGGGGGGTGAATATGACCTACTGACCAATGATAAGTGCTTCAGCAGCTCTCTCTTGGTCATGTGAGTATAATCAGAGCGCACACCATTTTTAATAGAATGTCGACACGCGAACATGTAACATACATGTTTATCTCCATGACCTTTTCCTGCATGCTAGCCATGCATGAAGGTTCACTATGGTGAGTATGCGCGTCTGGTTGCATACACACTCACGTTCTGTAGCCCTTCACTATCCTATAGCCTGTTCTAAAAAGGTTATATGTGTCCCTTTAGTTCTAGAAAAGTGCAAAGTAGCTGTGAGTAACAGGATCACTGGAAAAGGATTGCTGTAAAGTAGGTACAGTTTGCTGAGGCAAGATTCCTGTGTAGCTGGTGGGTCACATTCACACTCACTAACATCGTAAAAGTGAAGCACATCACTACGAAGAGAAAAGGGCATTTTGGTAGATAGTAAATTATTAGATGAGTGCAGGAAATGAGAAAGCCCATGGTAGCAGTGGCACAACTTGTATAATAAACTCTAATAACCACCTGCACCGAAATCTCTCCTCACTACCATCATTAAGCTATAATATGTGGGAAGTCAAAACACAAGACTGGAAGCGTAATTAATCCCCCAAATGAAGGTGGCTTACAGTGCATTCTTTAAAAGTTCTTTCAAAGACGCCATTCTCATTTCAGAGCACAAAGAGAAAAGAAATGATTCGTACATGAAAATGAAGTACATGTATAACAACAACCAAAGAAAAAATATCACTATACTCAAAACCACGGTGACGGCACACGGCAGGTAGGGATGAGGTAGATGTGAGCTCACTGTACGCTGTGTAACAGGAGAGGGATCACAGATATAAGACACATGACAAACAGGCAAATATCCCCAGCATGCTGCTACATTCCACTAGGTTTGGCTGGGTGCAGGCAGTGGGTGGGGTTTGTGACAACCCTCATGTCAACATTAAAGACACTCCCTCACCAGAGGTCATTTCCTCCTCCTCATCCTGTGCATCTCCTCCCATCACATGAAGCACTGGCTCTGCCCCTCGTGTCTCGCCTTGGCGCTGCTCCCCCTGCCGATGGAGGTTGGAGCTTGGTGAACAGGGCAGTGAGCCCAGGCCTGAGGTAGAGAGAGTGGGCTGAGAGATCTGATGATCTCCTGCCTCATCTTCCTCCAAGTCTGTGAACTTATAGACCTCCTCAAGGTCAAGCTGGAGATGGCGGAAGCCTTTGGTCACTACTCCTGGCCGAGCATCCAGAATGCCACCGAGGTTCGGCTGAGCCAACTGCTGCCATGCATGCAGAGTCGCTGACCCTGAGAAAAATCAGACACAGCAGAGATCAGACAGAAGCACTTAAAAATGCTGCACTGCAAGTATGCCTTACCTATACTTATTCAGAATGGTAACGTTAAGGGTAATTGAGCATAAAAGTCCTGAGATCAATAATTACCCCATGTACAGATTATAGGAAAGACGATGGGAGACGCAAAATACTTGAAAGTTTAGAAGAAATTGGCTCACAGTGGGTAAAATGTTTCGCAAATGTCTGAGCAATAAAGATTCAAACTTATAAAACAGGTCTTAAAAAAAATAAAATAAAAGGAGGTGAGAAATTTTCAGATTAAAGGGAAGCTAATTTGCTTCGCTCAACATCCCACGACACTGCATAAAATGGAAGGATATTACACTTGTAATATCCTTAATGACTACATCCTCAGGAAATTCTCTAATTATTGTCTATGAACAGGCTTTGGGATGACGTACACAGCCGCTGCTGTGCGTAATGGGAGATGAAAGGATTCCCTGGACAGAGGTTGTATATTTGATTTGACAAATCAGTGAAACCCAGGAACATTTTGCTGGCTTACTTGTAGAACCGATTTAAAATGAATAAAAAAGTAGTGTCTTCCTGAGAGTCAGTTTACAGCAATAGCATTTGATCTAAAACACACATACATTAAACTGCAACTGAACATAATCTAATATCTACTGCCACTAATAAAGTGACACAAAAACAATGTTTTGTATTATTCAGCTAAACAATGTTAAGTGCCATAGATTGTCAAAGTTGATGCTGTTTTGATCACGCATGCATTGCTCTGAGGGTTAAGGGATAGACAGTAAAGGGAAGGGGGAAAAAAGAGAGAAGAGGTGGACTGTAAGAAAATAAGGGCAGAATTTATTGAAGAACTTAAAAACAGACTGAATACAACATAAGACGCTTACGGTGGTTAAACCGCAAACTGAAATGTGACTGAAGGATGAAATAATATAGAAGAAAACAGGAGGAAAAGGGAAAAGAAAGAAAAATGGACTATACCTAACCAACCAGAGAGCAAAGTCATGCTGAAGACTATTATATGAAAGGGAGTCAAATGAAAACTTTATTATTTATATTTTGTGTTATTTATTGCTGATAGGTGTCACAAAAGTGGATAATTTTTCTACACAAGCACAATTTAATTTAACGCAAGTGCTCCAGTGCTAAACAAGTGTCTGTATTCCTCTAGAAAAAGGTTTTCATTTGACTCAATTACACTTAAATATACAATTATCACTTTGATTCATAATTGCTTTTACTTAAAGAGAAAGAGGATAAAGAGATGAAACTAGCAGCTGGTGGGAGTAGCGAGCTGAATTTTATAAGTGGCATTATTAATTCTACTGTTCTCAAGCACTGATGACATATTACTGGATTTTTATATGAAACTAATCGCATTAGTTAAAGACAAAAACACCCTTCAACTAACAAGGATTTACATAGTCAAACATATCAGACCTTTCACTATCTTTGATCAAAAAAATCATAATAAAAACTATAAAGTGCAGTTTCTCTCTATGTTGCACACGTTACAGACAGAAAGCCATATAATAGGAGTGTGTGCATTCACACAGAGATTGGCTAAATCTCGAGCCAGCAGCGCGGTTGTGCGTGTCTGAAATAGAAGGAGTGCTGTGTGGAGAGGTCGTCTGAGTGCTGGTGTATTAGAGCCCAGAGTGTATCTAAGAGTTGCAGGGCCACCGGCCTGCCTTTGTTCTGGTCACCTTCCAAAGGCTTGACGATCTGAAGTTTCTCGGGCAGGTAGGAGCGACTGCTGTACACAGAGTAGACAGAGTGCAGAGTGCCCAGAGATGGGATGCTGTCTGAATGGGTGAGCGAGCCTCCCCCTTCTCCATCACTGTCTCCACATGGCTCTCTCTTCTCCATGGCTAGTGCCAGCAGCTTGCGTTCTCTCTCCTCCTCAAAAAAGCGCCGCTCGCTCACACAGTTGTCACGGCGAAGCGAGAGCCTCCGTAACGCTGCCTCCAGGTCATGAGATCCAGGTGTGCCTGGAGTACCGGGTTTCTTGTTCAAGTCTTCTGAACTGAAGGATCAAACGAGAGAAAGATGATAAATGTTACTTCACCAAGGGAGAAAAACTGGGACGGGGATTAACAATATATATCTGAAATCATTCTCTCCTACTTACGAATCCTGTGGAGTGTGGCTCTCCAGCAACATGCTGTTGGTGCGGTTGTCCAGGACACTCCCTTCTCCCCCATAAACACTGGATCTGGGTGTGCTCAGACAGCTGGAGTGCCTAGAATTCATGGATGACGTTTGATTGGAGCCTGGGATATTCATGGGGGAGGGGCAGAGTGAGCGCTGGCGAACCACCTGGTTAATGTTGCGCACTGTTTGGAAGACTCGCTTTGGGTGTAATCTGGGGAAAAAAATGCACAATAAACCCACCCCAGAGGTCACAGTTTATTTTTGTGTGCATGTAACAGACAAAACTGAAATCAAAGTTACACCAATAACTGACTCCAACCACACTCTATACCAAATCTATACTATACTCTATAGAAAAGAAACTAAAAAGTATTTTAGGCATTTGAATAGTTACACCGATACCTCTGATCTTCGACTTCCGGGTCAGACATCTGAATCTCTTTCCTCATGGTCCCTTCAATTTCAGCAGCTAAGGAGTCCTGTTCCATACATAAAGCGTTAGACACTGGGAATAGGTGTTTCTGGTTCTTATGTAATGGTCGTTTACATCATCCAGCTGGCTAACCACAAGCAACAGAAACTGTTCTGACATTGTACAGCCTCAGGACAACATGGAATACAATCAGCCTCTCATACTTTCTTCTCTGCATTATTATCTATACTTAGATGGATCCACAGTAACATGCAAACTCACCTGGAAGCTATGCAAAATCATAAGTATAAATATAACCTATCTAGATCTAGAAAGAAGTCATCACTCCAGTGACATACAGTACCTTGTAGAAAGTCTAACAGGCATTGATTTCCGTTGATTTTAAAGTCTTTTTTGTCATTAGTATAGTATTATAGTAAATAATCAGTGTTTTTTTCCTTCAGAGAAGAATATCTCATTTTTCCTAGTATAAGAAAATGCCATTTTAAATAAATAATAAAAAAACAACAACAAAGTCCTACTGTCTGAGTCTATACAGTAGCAAGCTATTACCTTTACACTTATAAAATCAGCCTATTCTGGAACTTTCTCTCTTTCTCACCATGGGGAAAAAGCCGAGGGAATGAAAGCGGCGCGGCGTGCTTTGAGGCACCGTCTTGTTCCTGAAGTTCTTCAACTCCTCTTGGGATTCATGCAGCATCTCCATACACTCTGCATACTTATCCTCCAGCTCCTGCAACTATAGAGTGTAACAAAGAGCCAAGTGATCTTATGAGACTGTATCCTACCAACGCCGTTTCTCCACCTTCTAAAACCTTCTGAGGTTTGAACATGCAGCTTATTCTTGGTGGCTAAAGTGCTGTGCATTTCAAACTGACATTACCTCAGCAGTGAGTTGTCTCTGGGCATCCTTAGCAGCTCCCAGGTGCTGCGTGAGCTCCTCATTTTCTACTGCGTACTGCAACACACACATCCATACACAAACACCATCTACTATAGCCCGGTAAGATGCCCAAACAGAATAAAAAAGCACAAAGACTGATGGAGGAGCAGACTGTAACCCATCTATAAAGTCAAGCACTTACACATTTAACCTTTTTCTGAAGGTCCACTATCTGAGAGAGCAGGTGTGTTATCTCTTCCTGCTGTCTGGAGGCATCTTCTGTCTTCTTCGCCAGCTCCTCCGCAAGAGACAAGATCTGTAGGTTAGCATCCCCTATGAGGAGAAGAAGAAAACTTACTCAACTTTCGATTCAACTTCTTTGTTGATAAAGACCTCATTAAAATCTGTATCTGAGGTTTCATATTTCACTGACAAATTCACATTACTGAATGATATTGCACAAATATATCACAGTAAGACAGTAATGCCTTAAAAAGGAAAAAGAGCAACAACAGGATCATGAATCAAACATGAGGAAGAATCTGTTTTTTTAGCCAAGATGGAATTTATTGGTTCAAATTCGGTGTTCGATGGAGTAAGACGTTTGAGTCTCCTGCTGATTTCGATCAAAAATTGTAATTAATTAGCACTTTCTTTTGTAATATAATATTTTTTATATATAATTTATATATAAAATATTATATACATAGTATATTTTGACTTATTCTACTTCGTTTCCTTATTTGTACTTTTAACTCGGTTCGTTAAAGATGTCGGGGAAAAACTTGAAAACCGGTGGTAGCATTCAGACAAAACTGAGGTCTGGAGGGCGCACCGCGAGCGCGTCTCCTCGTGAATCCGCGCCCGCGTCTCCCTCCCTCCCTCCATGAACCCGCGCCCACGCCTCCTGCCCAGGAATCCGTAGCTGCGCTCCCTTCGCCCTGTGAACCCGCGGTCTCATCCGCGTCCCCGAGTGGTGGCTCTGACTTCGCCGCATTCATTGAGTTGCTGGCTGTAATGAGGAAGGACAATGCTGAATTTAGGAAGGAGTTTCAGGATCATCTGAAGCACCAGGAGACTATCCATGAGAATCTTCAGAAGACTCTCACTGATGCGCTGTCTACTATCCAGCTTGACCTGCAGGCCATGAAAACACAGCTGGCTAGTGATAAAGTCGCTACCGAGGCCACCATATCAACACTGAAAGGTACTGTGGGGGAAATGGGGCACACTCTCTCTGGATACATCGCTGATATCGTTCATATGAAGACTACTATTGAGTCTCTCACTGCGACCGTGACTCAATTAGAGAATAAATGTGAGGATCTGGAGTCGAGGCCACGGCGCAATAACATTAGGATAGTCGGAGTTCCAGAGAGCGCTGACACCTGTTCAACCGCTGCAGTAGCGGCCTTGTTAAAGGAGGCGTTTGGTCTGGAGAAGGAGCCGGTTCTGGACCGGTCCCACCGAACCCTTCAGCCGAAGCCGAAGTCTGGTGAACGACCACGAGCTATTGTATGCAGATTCCATTATCACAGGAACTGTGTTGATATTTTACGCCGTGCGAGAGAGCGCCAGCAGATTAAAGTGAGGGATCTGACCATCTCCGTGTTCCCCGACTACATAGACAGCCCGGGCCCGGGCCGCGTTTAACGAAGTTCGGCGTCAACTTCGTGATATTGAGGGAGCTCGCTATGGAATACTTCATCCAGCTCGGCTTCGCATTACATACAACGGTGTCCAGAAGGACTTTATTTCAGCGGAGGAAGCAGCAGAATACGTTAAACTCTTAAAACCGGGGTGAACTGCATCACCTACACAGTGTATTGTTCCTTATTTATTTGGTATTTATTTTATTTATTATTATTATTTATTTATTTATTTTCTCTGATAATATTCTTTATTCTAATTTATTCTCTATTCTTTATTCTAATATTATTTATTCTAATTTCTATTTTATTATCATCTTGTTATTCTCTCTTGTATTTTATTTTAATATGCTACACTGTGTAATATTATTAGGTATAAGTCTTTAAAAGGTATGGACATTATATTTGTTAAAGTGCGCAGACTATTTAGTAGATTTGAAGTCAGCAGGGGACTTTTTTCGTACTGGAATTTTTTTTTTAGTAATTTTTTTTTTAGCTTACTCTAGGTCCACTTTGTGGACAACCCTAGGGGTGATACACTGCTTTCTCCTTTTTTTATGGAGACTTTGGGTGTGTGTCCCTCTTCAGCTCCAATTCACTATTTATATTCTTATTTTTACTTTAGTTTTTGGGTTTTATAATTTTTATATAACTAGCAACAGCTATTGAGTAGCCATGATGAGCCGGCGGGGGGGAATTTTTTAATTTTATTTTATTTTATTTTTTAAAATTAATTAATTAATTAATAATGATAATTATTGTTATTATTATTATTTTTTCTCAATGAAATATTTGGGGAAGGGAGGGGAGAAAAGGTAAATGAATCACATGAATATGAAACACATGAAAATGAATTATATGTAAATTAATTACATGAATATGAATCACATGCATGAATATGAATCACATGAAAATGTATCATATGTAAATGAATCCCATGAATGAATATGAATATCATATGTAAATGAATTACATGTAAATTAATGACATGAATATGCATGTAAATGAATCACATGAAAATTAATTACATGTAAATGAATCACATGTATGAATATGAAATACATGTAAATGAATCATATGAAAATGAATAAATAAACAAAGGCAAAAAAAAACAAGATGGTGTTTATCTACCAGCAATATACTTTAACATTAATATTTTAACAAATATATTTTACAGAAAAAAAGTGGAAATGTTTTTATAGCCTTGACTTGGACATTTGCCTGCAAAAACACACACACACAAAAAAAAAAAAAAAAAACCCACACACGGTCTGAATATTCTGTTCTGATTGGCTGGAAGGTGTGCATTCAAATCATTTAATGCACAGGAAGCTCCAGTCAGTGTAATCACTGTTTTAAATTAATGCGCTGCCTATAAAAAAAATAATCATAGAAACCTAGAGTTACAGTTGCATATAGTAGATAAACTCACAGCTTCATTATTAGTAGAGACGCAGCACAGACGCAGGCAGTTCACACGCAATCCACTCTTGCTCACTCTCTAAAATAACCATTTATTATAATTCATTCAAATAAAGGTCATCTTATCACACTATTTTATCTCTGTGTATGACTTGAAGCAGGTAGAATTCAAGACCTAACGACCTGTATATAAAATAACTAATGAAAATGGTCTCAGTTGTTTAGAGGTAGGTGATTAAAGTGACGAACTACCTTGCATTATGTGGTTAACATACACCTTCCAGCCAATCAGAATGAAGTATTCAGACAGACAGACCATGGTGCATGTATAATATACCCACACACGTACAGTGCCCTCCACTTATATTGGCACCCTTGGTAAATATGAGCAAAGAAGGCTGTGAAAAATTGTCTTCAATTTTTTTTTTTTCCCCCTTTCCCAAAACCCGCGCCCCCCCCCGCCGCCCCGCCCCCCCCCCCCCCCAACAGCGGGGGGGGGGGAAGGGGGGGGGGGGGGGGGGGGCCGGGATTGGGGGGGGGGGGGGGGGGGGGGGGGGGCATTTTAAGCTTTTATTAAAATTATTATTATTGTGGTTTTTTTAATACTCTGATGCATGGATGACAAACAAAAAACATCTTTGTTAAATACAAGTGTGCAACAATAATTGGCACCCTTCTAATCAATACTTTGTGCTACCTCCCTTTGCTAAGAGAACAGCTCTGAGTCTTCTCCTATAATGCCGGACTATGTTGGAGAATACACGACAAAGGATCTGAGACCATTCCTCTATAGAGAATCTCTCCAGATCCTTCGAGGTCCACACTGGTGGACTCTCCTCTCTATTTCACCCAACAAGATTTTAATGGGTTTCAAGTCAGGGGATTGGGATGGCCATGGCAGGACCTTGATTTTGTGGTCAGCAAACCATTTTTGTGTTGATTTTGATGTACGTTTTGGATCATTGTCTTGCTGGAAGATCCAACCACGGCCCATTTGAAGCTTTCTGACAGAGGCTGTCAGGTTTTCATTTAATATCTGTTGATATTTGACAGAGTCCATGATGCCATGTATCCTAACAAAATGTCCTGGTCCTCGGACAGAAAAACAGACCCAAAACATAAAAGAAGCACCACTATATTTAACTGTGGGCATGAGGTACTTTTCCATATGGTTACCTCTGTGTGCACCAAAACAACCTCTGTTTTTTGCCAATAAGCTCCATTTTGGTTACATTTGACCATAGAACCCGATCCTATTTGAAGTTCAAGTAGTGTCTGGGAAACTAAATATGCTGGAGTGTGTTTTTGAATGAGGCTTTTTCTTGAAACCCTTCCAAACAACTTGTGGTGATGTAAGTGACTTCGGATTGTAGTTTTGGAGACTTTCTGACTCCAAGATGCAACTAACTTCTGCAATTCTACAGCTGTGATCCTTGGAGATTTTTTGGCCACTTAAACCATCCTTTTCACAGTGCGGTGAGAGAATATAGACACACGTCCAATTCCAGGTTGATTCATAACATTTCCAGTTCACTGGAACTTCTTAATTATTGCCCTGATGGTCAAAATGGGCATTTTCAATGCTTGTGCTATTTTCTTATAGCCACTTCCCATTTTGGGAAGCTCAACAACCCTTTGCCGCACATCACAGCTATATTCCTTGGTCTTACCGATTGTGATGAATGATTAAGGGGATTTGGCCTGTGTGTTACCTCATATTTATACCCCTGTGAAACAGGAAATCATGGTTGAACTATTTCCTGTTCCTAGTCACCCAGGTGTACTAAAAAAATAAAATAAAATAATAATAATCATAATAATTTCACAAATTATAAACAAGTAAAATATCAATGGGAATATACTTCAAATATTTTTCTCATATGAATTCATTTGGTGCCAATAAACTATATTTAACAAAGATTTTTTATATATAAACCCATGTTTTGTTTGCAGTTGTTTGATATCCATGAGAGCAGAGTATTTTTTTTATTTATTTGAACAAAATATCAAAAGTTTAAACAATAGACACATTCTCATAGCCTTCTTTGCTCAGATTTACCAAGGGGGCCAATATTAGTGGAGGGCACTGTATATAAATAAATTAATCACATTTGTTTCAAACATACAAATAAGAAAAAACCCAACCAAAGTACTTTATCATGTTCTTTGGAAAGATGCTGAAAATAGCTCTGTGGATGTATAACCCCGATTTTGACCCAATTACATTAACAGGACAGAGCATCAGCAACTCACTGCACTAATGATGTCCTGACTGACAATCAGCTAGACAAGAGAAAAGATAAGATAAACCTTTATTAATGACTCAAGGCGGAATTAAAGTGCAATAGCTGCATGATACAGCATTTCACGAATAATCAGGTAGAAATTAAATTGACATATGACAATATCTTTGCCTTAATATGATAACTATAGGATTTAGAAAGCAGGATTTGGAGCCCTCTCTAATTCAGAACAGTTCCGTGTGCAGATGGTAGTCATAGGCAGGTGTACTCACTGAGCTCTTTCACACAGTCATTAACCAGCTGCTGTTCCTTCTCCTCATACGAGATAGTCTCCGTCTCCAAGTGACACGCCTACTCAAACATAAACCAAAAAAGATGGGGGTAGAAAGAAAGAAAAGGAAAAAAAAAAAAGGAGGGATCTTGTGTTACCAACAATACAGGCATCATGTTGCACTTTTTTGTGAGTGAACTTTCGGTTTTTGTTGTCTGGAGAGTTCAAGAGTGCCATTAGATCTGTAATTAAACTCTACACTGCCGCAAAAATGTAGTGGCACCGATACCGTATATACACCTTGTTATGGAATGTTTCATCTCATGACAAACTGAAAATTAATGTGCTACAGAAATAAAACCAAATAAAGAGATATTTCTCTCCAAATAATTAGAGGGGGAAAACAATAATTGAATGTGTATGCATTCAAGAGTATGAGGTTGGTAAAGTGTGGAATTCCACCCACTCTGGGTTCAGATGGTCACCTCTGAAGTACAATTACAGCAGGTAAACTGCTGGCCTAAAAGCTGGCTGAATGTGTATTTACTTGATTTATTGAAGTACATTTGTAAGGGGGAAAATGAGGGGGAAAACATGCTGTGTATGAACAAAGAGGCAGGATTTGGCAGACCTTTTCTTATCATTTAATTTTCCTGTAATATGAGCTGTGCATTGCTACATCGGTGCCTCACCTCAGATCGCAGCACAATGTTCTCGTCCTCCAGGTCTTTGAGCTTCTTCTGCAGTGAATCCAGAGGGAAGTAATTTGGCACAGACAATGAGGAGTCATTCCGTGGAATACTGACAAAAAGATATAAAATAACCTGTGAGTCTGACAGCTTAGCATGTCTCTAAGCAAAGCTTAGCAAATAACAAGAAACAGAACTGGAGAGAGAAACTTCCGGGAATAAAGGAATAAAACAATACAAAAGAATGCTGTTACAGAATTATTCTACAGCAAGTCAGTGTGATATCGGGGACTCCTTCAATAAATGTTTTTTTTTTCTCCATTAATTAAAAATAGGTCTCCATACAGGAAGCTCATCACTGAGGACATTTATCTGTATAATACAGTTCCGGTTAAGGTTGCAGCCATATTCCGTGTGTTGATGATTACACGCGTACAGGCATCTGAAATTTCCTGTATACAGGTCTGTTACAAGTATGCTTGAGTTGCCATTACTAAATACCTAGCCTACAGCTAAGCATCGGTCAGCACCCACAATTCCCTACAGACTGAGCATGCGCAAACATCTCCTTTCAGTGGATTTTCTGGATAAGTTGTTTACATGCAACAAATTGAATGAATAAATGAGTGTGAATCAGAATTTGGGGAATAAGAATATTGTCTTAATCCAAATTGGGCATTCAGACTGCGGCATTTACACGACTCAATAATTCGAACGTTGACAAATTCCGATTAACGTTGGAACATTGATGTGCAAGTAACCGTAGTCACTGCTTAAATGTTATACTTTGTACAGTAAAGAGCACAAGGAAAGAAGCCCTAACAAATGTCTGCTGAAAAGCTTGTGCAACTACAAGAAAACAAATACATGCATTAAAGTCAATGAGGGCTCTCTGTTTAATGTACATTCACTACTACAGTTTTACTAGCACTACAGTGACATTAGCATGATTTAGAATATAGCAGAGGAAATAGGCTTTCTGCGTTGGTGTACCCGGTGTTACACGGTGTTTGGCCACACGCCGATTTCATCACTTGCTTGCCGTGGCACCGCCCTCACTGTCGTGTGAGTTTTTTATAGTTATAAAAATTATTTAGTTCAGTTAGAGAACGGACACTGCAATTAAAAACTGAACGGTCTTCTCAATTTAGCATGAGCCGAGGCACAGATAAGATTCATCATGTAACAAGAGTGAGGCGAGCTGACTGACCAGACAATGGCAGAAGATTTGGTTTCAAAAAGTTCTAGGTTTAATATAAACGAGTTTTCCTTTGTACTGTTTTTGCTGTTGTGTTTTTCATTAAGAATAATAATGAACCCACCATTCAAGCAATTGCTGCCACTGAATTGCCGCCAATTCGAACAGGAAAGTAAAATATGAGGGGGAAATGCCTGCCATCATATCCCTAGTCTGAAGTGATCCGATTCACTGTCCAAACTTCACTACAAAGGTGTAGAAGCTCAATTCCAGCAGGAGTGTTTATGTAGTGAACATACAAATGACAGTAAATGGTTTATATCAGGGATATTACTGGCCACTAAAGCAAGCAGGAGTCCATTAGCTTTTTATTAAATCCAATTCACAGGCACAGCACAACATTTCTATAAATTCAAAGCCTAAAGTGGCTCATTAGGCAAGAAAGAGATAATTGGTTATATTATCTGTTATAATGCAGTAGTAAATCACGATTATTGACACGATCATGAAAACAAAAGCCCCTAATAATTAGAATGGTAGGAAAAACGGAGCTGGAAGTTGTGCGTGACAGAGGATAGCATGAGTGCGGAGTACAGAGGGGAGTTAAACAAACAAACAAACAAACAAACAAACAAGGGGGGGGGGTGAAGAGTGGCTGACGGTTTAAAGACTCACGGGGTAGAGGTGACAGACTCTCCCTCGCTCTCCTCAGCAGCACTGGTGTAGAACTGGAGCAGTTCATCCTTCATAGAGAGATCATGACGTAGCTGAGAAACCTGCAAATGCACACACACACACACACACACACACACATCATTGCAACAGTACAACATGTCAGCTTGAACAACTACAACATAACCCAAGAACAAGTCATGGCATGGCTATACTAATCCATATAGAGTTTGAAAAATATTTTTAATCTGCTCAGTTAATCTGCTTGCCTACAAGCACTACAATTTTGTGTCAATGTAGATTCTTCTTGTTTTTACTAAAGATATTGTAGAACTGCCTTGGTTAGTAAAGGAAAATTGTATTAAGCAAAATTTTATTTCTTTGCTGCAAGTTATGAAAACTAAAACTGATCTAAAGATGGGAGAAGTCGATGGGATGGGGGGTGCAAAAAAGTGATTATCTGGGTCTCACCTCCTCCCGTATGTGCTCCACTTGCTCTTCAAGATACTCATTTCTTTCACTTAGGGTTTTGTTTTTCTTTAGCAAGGACTGACCTATGCGTGCTGCTAACTCCAAGTCTCGTTCTTTCTGCAGAGAGAAGAGAATGAAACATACTGGCTGTATTGAATAAAGCCACACATACTGACCAGTACAGTAAGTTTTTTTTAATGGTTTATAGGTACAAGTCTTATTTTTCCATTACATAATAATATAATATAATCCAATAATATAATGTCAAGCTCTACCTCCCCTCATTCCATCACAGCAAACATCATTTCCATGTCTTAAGTATATTATTTGATAAAAGGGAAGAGAAAAAAAGGAAAAAAAGACAAAGATTACATGCAAGCACCCTGCTCCATATAGGAAACATCAACACCACTGCTTTGTGGAGCACTGAGTGCCTTGACTGTTAGACACTAGCTGGCAATCAATTTAGTTTTATCTGTATATTGCTTCTAACAGACAATTTCACAAAGCAACTTTACAAAAAATCCTGATGTACGTTAAGATCCCAAAAGAAGGAAAGACTCCTTCAATTTACAGGATGAAGAAACCTTGAAAGGAACCAAACTTAAGGGAACCCAACGTCTTCTGGGTGATCCCAGATAGTGACAAACACTGCATGTATGCATGCACGTGTGTGTGTGTGTATATATATAAAAAAATTTTGGCTAGAGATCTAATAAAGTTGGTGAAAAATATTTTTTATACAACCATTACGGTCTATTAATTAGATTGGACTAGTGGAGTTCCAAAAACGCTGATATTTAGTAACACCACACAGGGATGTTTCACGGTTTATCACTTCCTTCGCTTGTGTGTGTCAGGTTAAAATTCAATTTCAATCATAAGCCAGACTGAATCCAGCACTACCAAAACGTTAGTGACATCATCAGTGAACATAGCAAATGATACATTTGTCATGAATATAACGTCTGACTTCAAATAAGAAAGCTCATCAGTTGAAGAAGAAAATTAATAAGTGAAGCCAATTTCAAAGCTGGATGACAGGCTATCAGTGAGTGTGGGTTCTTCAGGATCCATTTCCATTCATTGGCCATAATATGTCCAAAATGTCACTCAGTATTCATTTCTCATTTATAAAACTGTTGCACACTTGCTCGTTCGATATCGCTTAAACAAAATAAGTGCTTACGAATCATTAAAACAATAGTAATGTGAGAACTAGAGCACACAACTGCCACTGCTCCTCTATTTTTAAAAGCTCGTAGCTGTCAAAAACCTTTGCACCATCCTACACACATCCGAATAAAAGGCAGAACACAGCCTTGACTAGATTACCTCTTCAAGCAAACGTGTAACAGCATCTATGTCATTGTATGTCTTAGTCATCTGGCCCACTCTTTCAGCACACATAACTGCACAGAAAACAGAGAGAGAATTAATGCAGTCAAAATCAAATATTAAAATGCACATATGATACTGGAGACTATTAAAATATTTATAAAAAGTTCTTCATATGAAAATGGTTGTAGGGTAACAAAAAGGAAGGCAGGCTAAAGATGACTGAACAACCAGGCATGTTCAACACAGGCAAACCAGCCAGTATACTTAAGCACACACACACACACACACACACACACACACACACACACACACACACACACACACACACACACGTAACTATACATTGCAGTCACTATTACTTACAAAGAGCAGATAGTTGTTAGTAATCTGAAGGTTGAGAAAGTATAAAATATCTGAGACTGAAGCTAAATCACAATACAGACCATCATACTAATTTATAGAATTGACATATTTACATGTTTCATGAGGAGTGCATTAGAGGCAACAATTAAACACTGTGGGTATACTACTGGCTTACATAGAGCAAATCTGACCAGCTGAAACATTCACTGACAAACATCATATACACAAAACACATGTGGCTTCGATAAATATAATGGTGGGAAATATAATTGCTTTATACAAAGTAAAACATGGCTTTCTTAATCTGCTAGAGAATAAATGTTTTTTATAATATATATATATATATATATATATATATATATATATAAATATAAATCAATAAATCTTACAATCTTTCTGACAAAGACCAGATGCGGTGAACACCACACTATTTTTTTATTATTATTTATTTTATTTTTTTTAGGAACACTAAACAGCTTATTAACTACCAGAAAACTAAATATTTCATTAACAACGTGATGAAAGGGAAATCCAAAAGGTCACCTTTACCAAAACACTCTCAGGAACTACATGAAGTAAAGACAAATGATAAAAATAGGCTACTCAGGAATCATCAAGCATTATCAATCAGATACAAATCCAAAGCAAGGCCAACCCGGTTAATCATTATAAACCATATCTGATAAACATTAAATCTCATACTTCCACCCAGCACACTAAAACACAGGCGATGTCACAGTGTGAGTGGGAGTGGTGCAGATACCAGTGCAAATGAAGCACTCGATCATTTCTGATTAAAGCATTTTTCTATGCTTAGTCTACGTACAGTCAGTACAGTGTCCTAATGTGGCCAAAACAACTCAATTTAAATGATATGGATCCCTTCATAAGGTAAATGATCACCACCGTGTAGTAATGCACTCGAAAAATGGTGCATGAACACAGATGTGATACTGTGGAGCAAAAATTTAACTAAGCGAGTTAAGTGACATAAAAATTGTTTTTATCATACAGAGACTCCTAAGAGGCCAAACCTGTTCCAGTGTGTGTTTGGACACCAGAGGTGTAAACACTATAACTGATATAAATGAAGCTGGAACACTATGCCTGCTTGAGGCTAAGTCATTTTCACAAGTGGTATTTAAAAAAAAGAAAAAAAAAAAAAAAAAAAAGAAAGAAAAACAGTACCTTCTTCCAAAGTATAAGGTTCCCCATCTTCCCATTTATCATCAGTGCAGTTTAAATCGGTGAAGCTAGACAGAGCTGAATAATCCTGCACTTCAGACGAGTCATACTCATAGTTTTCCTCAGCTGAGTTGTCAGGAGGCAATTCCATGGTCTTAACAGCCTAGGAGTACAAAGCCAGGCCACTCGGCCGGAGATCCGGAGTCTGCATCAAGACCATTGTCATGTTTGTCCATTTATTTTCCTCAGCGTAACAAGCCTCTCAGATATACACACAAAACACTGCCCAGTACCCACACCTGCCAACAGGCTGTGACTCCATGCAGGCCACTACCATTTACCTAACTAAGAATCTAAGGGGAGCAGCACATATAATCTCAAATTAATTTAGTAAAATCTAATTCACTGACTAAAAAGTAATGCACAAAACATTTCAACGAGTATTTCAAGTGCTAAGACTTGCATAGAGGGTATATTACAAACAAGGAAGCATTTGCCTAACTAAATTTAAATTCAAACACCCCCGCTTTAGAATCCACAATGGTTTGCTCCATTAGCGTAGCATGGCAACCTGTTAAGGCGTAACAGAGCTTTCTTTGGCTACACCTGTAGAGTAGGTGTGGCTACCTGATATCATCAGGTGAGTCTGTTTTCCTATAGCCATGCAAAATGCAAACACAACAGGGAGAGGTACAAACAGCCCTGTGCATTAAATGAATATTAGCTTTAAACGAATGCTAGTTAGACTGCCAAAACATTCCTCATCACTCATCTCATCATACAACACATTTTCCTGAATTAATGGGACAACTTGACATTCCTTAAAACTTAAGATCATAATTAAACAAGAACTGAACATGTCACACAAGCACTTCATGTACATGCACTTCTTTTTTTGAAGTACAAATCCAAGTACTGTTCCAGTACTTTGTGGGCGACAGTGGCTCAGGTGGTAGGGCGAGTTGTCCGCTAATCGTAGGGTTGGCGGTTCTATTCCCAGCCCACATGACGAAGTGTCCTTGGGCAAGACACGGAACCCCAAGTTGCTCACCATGGCAAGTTATGCTATGTAAGTGCAGACCATTTACCAAGCAACTTTTTAACTGTAACTGCATTTCCTCCATATGAATTAAGCTAATGTTTGTGATGCTATTTGTGTTCAGATTTCTGGTCGATGAGCATTCACTCATCATTGGCTCCACATTTCTATGGAAACACTGTAGTCATGCAAGTTTGAAAAGCAGAGGGAAACTGTGGCTATGGTGGTGAATGAGAATGCCTCACTTTTGTGTGGCCTCAACAACAAACAATCTATTCCAGTCATGCTCTCTACCGTTTCCCAAAAAAAAGAAGGAAAAAAAGAAAAAGAAAAAGCCACAGAATGGAGATGAGGGGGGTGACCACACTGAAGGGGAATCTGTGAAAGTCAAAAAGGGTCAGTGTGAGCCCCAAACTCAATGCAAATCGAACAATCCTCCGGTGTGGGTCAATGGCTCCATATGACATGAATGAGGAGCACTCTCCCACGCTTCATCACAATAAACACAGAACAACTAAAGAGTACAATAAACCTTTAAACAATGCTGCAGTCAAGTGAAGCTCAATTATTGTCTCATAAGTATTTGATTCATGTTCATAACCTTCAGTTACTGCAAGCAACCTTGGGGTAACCATAGAAAATCAACTGTCCTTTTCCTCTCACATTGCTAATCTGACAAGCTCATCTCGATTTCTCCTTCACAACATCAGACGGATTCGTCCATTTCTATCCATGCAGGCCATTCAGGTGCTGGTTCAGTCTCTTGTCATTTCGAGACTATACTACTGCAACTCACTCCTGGCTGGTCTTCCTCTGAGCGCAATTCAACCTCTACAACTCATCCAGAATGCAGGTGCACGACTGGTTTTCAACCTTCCTAATTTCTCCCACACCAGCCTCCACTGGATTCCCGTATCTGCCCGCATCAGATTTAAAATTCTGATGCTTACCTACAAACCCAAAAATGGACCAGCACCAAAAAAAAAATAAATAAATAAATAATTGTCGTCTTTGTGTTTTTCTTACTATAATACCTCCCAACAGAGTTATAAGATGGTATTCTTAGTCTGTGACCTAGTGAACCAGTATTGAGATTTATTTATTGATGGAGACCTCAAAGCACTTCTGTAAGGGCGCCTGCCAAATGCCGTAAATGTATAGCCAGTCTCAACGTACAAGCAAACCAACGTCAGGCCTTTCAGGAGAGACGAGGAGCATTCTCAGATGCAAAGAATTCATCTTTATTTTTATTCATCATATTAAACAGACACCACAGAGAGAGAGAGAGAGAGAGAGAGAGAGAGAGAAGAGAGAAGAGAGAAACAATGACTTATACTGTAACACTGTGCAGACAGGAGACAACCACTTGTAGAGAATTGACAGCTTTGTGTCTGCCCAGACCTAAAATATTTACACAGGAAATCACTGATAGAGTATACTAACTTTTAAAGAAAGATATTATATATATATATATATATATATATATATATATATATATATATATATATATATATATATATATATATCTCAAAAGCCACTGCAGGAAAAAACAGAGAAAACAGTTAATTTAATTTAATACAAAACATAAATAGACTGCTTTTTATTTTTGTTTGTGTCTTGGTGTTCATAACAGTGCAAACAACATTAAACCTACTAAAAGAAGACATGGTGTCTAAATGTTAAATGGTTTTAACCATTTAAAACTCTTTTATGACCTTAACAGTTCTACAAAGCACTGGTTCTCATTCACACACACACACACACACACACACACACACACACCAATAGTAGCAGAGCACTAGGGAGCAACTTGGGGTTCAGTGTCTTGCCACTTGTGTGGAGTCATGTGGGCTAGGAATCGAACCGACAACCCTACCATTAGTGCACAACCTGATCTGCCACCTGAGCCACAGCCACCCATATTGTCTATATATTAACAGCAGTGAGAAGTCAGACTAAAGAACTAACTAGTGACATTAAAGCTACTTATGGCCAAGACTCTGAAACGTTTGAAACGTGAAATGTTTCTGTACATTTACTAGCATCATTTATAAGACCTTATTCTACAGTGCAATACGAATCTAACAGGAACAAAAAACCTCAAGTCATCTATGAAACCTGCTAATATATATTATAAGGCATCAGTCAAGCACGCCTCTTATCCAGATTTCACTCTGGTTACTGTCAACATAGCGTCACCTTCAATTAGTTAAGGCGCAAACATGAACATTTAAAATAGCTCTGAGCGTTAGCAACTGCCTCAAACAAAACTTGAGCAGGCTGCATTGTGTCTGATGCAATACATGGCTGTGAGGAGAGTTTATTGCCTGCTGTAGTGATGCCACTGAGCATCCTCAACCTGTGTCCTCTTGCCCTCTTTATCAATTCGGTTTACCCCATTTGCTTTTTTATTGATATTATGAACATTTCAATGAATCACTCATACCATTATCTTTTTAATCACACTCTTTCTGTTCACTCTTTACTTCTCTCTCTCTCTCACTCCATGTGACTATTTATTGTTCATATTCTCACAGCCAGTTGGCCCCATAGCCCTTCAAAACAAGCAAATGACCATCTGGTCTTACCATCAGCGCATTCTTCATAATACCAGTCCAGCTCATAGTAGTCAGCCTCCACAAATCTCTGCATACTCAGTCTCCTTCAGCTGTGAGTTGCAGCTCCTGCTGTCCAACACCCGAGGTCACAAATTCACACGCGCTCTCCCAGCGGCCCATTCTCTCCACCACTAAAGAGCCTATATTGAGTAACAGCTAACAAATGAAGCTGCATACAGCATCCCATCCAGAGTGGTATGGGGAGAGATGCGTGAATTATGAGGCTGCAGTGATGATCAAAAAGTACTGCACAGGAAGCCTTCTTACACAGTATGACTATAGTCAAGGTTGTATCATGCACACCGAGGAGAGGCAACTTCCTAGTTGTGTAGCCAATCAGACTGTGTTGCGTCAACGAGCGTCAGTAGTCGATCACCCACCCCCTCCTCCCCTCTCCCTCCTGCCAGAGCTCGCTATTTCCATGGCACCTCCCTCTGGAAGGGTTACCATAGCAACTGGCTCGGACTCCGGCCTGAGGTGGCGTATGCTGCCTAAATTCTCTTCCGCCCTCTCTTTTATGCATGCGATTCTACTCCAGTGTGCTGATGAATGATGCTGCGTGAACAGAATCTACAGAGTTAGTCTAAGAGTGAACAGTTTTGACTGCCAAATGAGGCTGGAAGAAGTATAGAAAATGAGAGTTAAATGATCCAGAGTGCTTTTTGTGCACTGCAACTACACCTGTTGAAAGAATGAATAACAATGAAAAGTCATACTTAAGCTTTAATCCGAATCATGTTTGCAATATTGAATAAATTGCCTAAGCATGAGTCTTTAATGTAATTTCCTGAGATGGGACTGGCTGAGGAGATGACTCGCATACTGTCATCTTCCCAGCTGACTGATGACATGGTGGTGAGGTAATGGAGGTGTAAACACATAAAAAGATGCAAATCTTATGTAATATCAGCTCCTTTGTATAAATGTAGAAAATTGCATAAAGAAGTACAGATGGTCTAGATGGCTAGGCACTTAGCAAATCAACACAAGCTGTGAACACTAGGGCTGTGTCATACCGTATCGTCCATGAGATACCAGTACAAATCCACCCCACCATAAGAATTTGTCACCCCACGATGATGACGTGTTTATTTGCTGAAACATGGGCATCTCACACGTAGAATTAATCCCCCCCCCAAAAAAAGGGGCTTCTTTCGTAATATGGAAGTGATTCAGAAACAGAAGATCAGATGTGAATCAAACATCAGTGATTCTGTGAAGTGTGTAAAAAACGTGCATTAACAAAGGGTGGAGACGCATCAAATTTGTTCTACCACCTCAAGCAAACGTACAGACTGTGTAAATACAGTGTACATAACAAAACAGTCAGACAGACAACAAAACTGTCATACTGGTTTGCATCCTGTGTGTGCATTTTTAATTACCTGTGCCATATTATCTGTGTATTTTTTTTCCCTTTTTTTTTTTAAAAAAAAAAAAAAAAAACCCCCAAAAAAAAAAACTACACCTTTTTATTTTTTTTTTTTTAAAAAAAAAAAAAAAAAAAAAAAAATGAAACACAAACACCTCCCGATAGTCAATAGTGTTAGTCTGCTAGAAAGCATTAGTTCTCTAGCACAATTTCTCAACTGGGTAACAATACAAACTACAAATTATACGAGGATAGATCAGCTGACTATAATGCAATGGCTTCCCAGCAAATTAGAGAACAAAAATGTTTTGCATGTCCAAAAAAACCTAAAAAAACAAAAGAAAACAAACAAAGGCTATAGAGAATATGCACGTCACAGTAGGCAGAACCCACCGCGGTCACGCCCACTGAGTGGAACAGAAAGAATTCCATGAAAACACAGAAAAAAACGCATCTAAAATGGGAAAAAGCTGTTGTGAGATGGTCTGTGCTCACAGATTCAACAAGAATTCAGAGCGATCTTTTTATAGAGTGCCAAAAAACCGGAGGGTCATTCATTCTCTGTGTTTTACCTTCACGAATATATAATGTTAGTAAGTGGAAGCAGTGTTCCCTACAAACAAACTTGGACTAGTTAGCTTATGGTTTACCAGATAACATTATTGAATAAAATAAATATTTGTACACACAACCAGAATGTTTATGTGTGTTCTTGTCACTTTAATTTCTCCAACAAATTCCCCGTTGAAGTAGGACCAAGCATCCAGGCTTCTGTATGCATTCAGGTTTCAGGTATATATGAATGTCAGGAAAACCAATTTCTGGCCACATGCCAATGTCCATGGACCACAGGTTCTTGGGTAAGTTTTAAGGGTCACTGTCAAGCCCAGCTGCCTTTAATTGAAGCTGATAATTATTAGTTATACTAGTGTTCTTGCAGCTTCCTCTGTTAAAACCAGCCATTTTGCTGGATGTTTTGCCCTCAGTCCGGTCAAGGGGGCGTGTTCTGACGTGAAAGTGACATCAATGCACACCCTCTACAGCACAATCAATCCTGAATTCTTTCCTTTCTTATTATAGCATTTCTTTCTCTCTCATTTGGCTACCGGCATTTGCTTGTGCCTAAAGTTGTACGTGGTGAAATTCGCAGTGATTCCAGCCTGACAAAGCACTGTCTGAATAACTATTGCAGAGCTGTCAAGGTAACTCACAGCACCTCAAGAGCATCATGATTTAGAGAATTCTTTTAGACCCTGAATCAGTGCTCATGTTTATTCAGTATAATATACACACCATGCACACTGTACCTGTAACCAGCTAGCGTATTCCAAAATTCCACGAGTCAACTGGTGCAATAACTGAATTCATAAAGCAGCTATGAGTTTTGTATAAATTACAAGATTAGGCTACACAATATAGCCAAAAGTACTGTGTGTACACCTGACTCACACACCCTGGTTACAGCTATAAGCAGTTGGTCCGCTCTTTTCTGTTATAACAGCCTCCACTCTTCTGGGAAGGCTTTCCACTAGATTTGAGCGTGGCTGTGGGGAGTTGTGCTCATTCCATCACTAGAGCATTAGAGAGATAGGACACTGATCTCAGGTGAGAAGACCTGATGCAAAGGAGTTCAGTGGAGTCGAAACGCTTGAGTCCGTTTCCACGCAGGTTCGTTACAGCTCCAGTTGTTTTAAACTTCTTAATTATTAACAGTGGACATTGGCGTTCTCAGCGTCAAGCTATTTTTAATAGTCATTGCCTCATTTTTCAAAGGCCAACACTCTTATCTAATTTCCTTTGTGTATTCTTTAATTTTTCACCCATGTTGATGAATAACTAAGGGAATTTAGCCTTTATATCACCCCATATTTATACAGTGAAACAGGAAGACATGGATAAATGCTCAAGAATTTCTTAATACTCAGTTGAACCTGAAGGTGATTTTCTTAGAATACATTTATTTCAATTAAAGGTAAAATGCTTCTTATATATTCAGTGATATTAAGGTGCACCTATTATGGTTTTGAAACGTGCCTAATTTTGTTATAAAGCTCTCATACAATAAATTTTAATGCATCCAGGGTCAAAAAACACTTTAATCAGTTTTAATCATAATTAAAACTGCAACTAAGTCTGGAATTACCAAAGACTCGTTTCAGCTGGTCACGATCGCTTCCTTCTTTTGAGAGTCAATAACTCAGTTTGTTGTATGCTTTGATTTTTGATATTTTGCAGACTTTTTACATTCATAAAAAGCTCTAACACACTACACGAAAGGTAATATTTGAAAAAAACATGGGTGTGCTTTAGCTAATAAACAAAGACATTTTTAATCATCTTTATGAAGGATGACAGAAATTCTGAAGCTGTCTGTACATGCTCATGTGTTAACTCTGGTCTACATGACCACTTACTCTTCATTACTGCAAGCCAGTGACAGTGAGAAAATCCAGGGTTTTACAGAACCACATGACCAGACTGAGGGAGAGGAAGAGAGAGAGAGAAGGGAAGATGGTATATAAGTGAAGAACTTACGGAAGTATTTGAGGGTCTCCTCAATCTGCTCGACGGTCAGGTCGATGTTGATGTCAGGGGGAATGAGTGGCGTGTGGAGCCAGTCGTCGTGGTCATAGCCGTATATAGTATCTGCTCTCAGCTGATAGTGAGGGAGCTGCTCCTCCAGCAAACTGATGATTTCCACCTCTGGAAGATCAGTGCTGTTACACACATCTGTCATACACACGACACAGAAAAAAAGAGAAAAATCAGGTCACAGCATTCAAAAGACAACAGAAGACCCACGGGGAGAATGTAGAGTTGTTTTGTTTTGTGGTATTCACCAAAACAAAGTGACTAATAATAGGGTTAAGGCTTGGTCAGTACAGGCTGTCTGTAGGTATAACGTAAGTTGTTAAGACCATAATTTTAGTTATAATAAATATTCAAACGAATACAAAACTCAACTCCAGTTCTCCACGTTTGAATTTCAGGGTGCTGCTACTAGCTACAGGCTTTGAGTAACAAAAATAGTTGTTGTTGTCCAGGTAACTATAAATTTACATTTCCCCACATCAACATGTCTCTGCATATAGAGCAGAGAGTATAACACACACACACCACTTGTTTGTGTACGTGATCCTGTATTAACTAGCTTTTCTTGTGCTGTAGTTTCAAATGAAATTCAAATTTAGTACACTTTTATTGATGCCTTTAATTAATGGGGGCTTGGTGGTTAACTCTCTGGGTTACTGATCGAGAAGATCGGGGGTTCAAGCCCCAGCACTGCCAAGCTGCCACTGTTGGGCCCTTAACCCTCTCTGCTCAAAGGGTACTGTATCATGACTGACCCTGTGCTCTGACCCCAACCTCCTAACATTCTGGGATATTCAAAGAAAATAATTTCACTTTGCTGTAATGTATATGTGACTAATAAAAGACTCCATCATTAAATTGTAACAACACAACCGAGTAAGCACAAAGTAAAAAAAAATTCTACTTCTCTTTCTAAACAAATATTCAGACTGTACCTGGAATTTACTCCCACAATTGTGTGACTGACTGACTGACTAACCCAGTCGGTATAGCTACTATGTGTTAAAACCAGTCTGATACAATCTAGCACTCCAGTCTCTGTGCCTCTACTTTGCATCACATCGGTACACTCCTACTTTGGGGATTTCCTGTAGTGTTACCTAGGTTCATTTAAATCTACATCCGGATTCCTGTAAAGCTGCTTTGTGACAATGTCTATTGTTTAAAGTGCAATTCAAAAACCTTTTAAATGAAGTAGTTAAGCTGGCTGGTTTTGTTTGGGGATAAACAGGTCAGATTGTTTGGTAGGTCAGACAGGTTGTTTGGCAACAGTTAATGCCATCTGAAATGTAATCTGCATATGACATCACATTTTCAAGAAACGTTAAACGCCACATAATAAAGCAAGAAAAACAACAAAATATTTTATGATGTCAAGGCACCATACTACAGGGTGTCCCAAAAGTCTCAATATATAGGTGAAAATTAACACTTTTTTAGCAAAATATCTTCCAAAATATTTTATATATATATACACACACATATATATATACATTTTCAGGTAGCCTTTAAGAAAGCCTTTGACAAATGAAAAATGTATTCTCAAAGCTGGATCGGGAAGTTGTCGCAAGATTTTGTACAAACACGTTACACACGACACTGCTGCCAACTTATTAACAAATTCAAAGAGACTGGAATTTCTGTGCACCAACCGAAAAGTGGACATCCACAAACATCCACTGATGAAGGCTCAACTGGCGTGATGCTGGAAACATTGTCCCCTATGAACGGAGACTTTTGGGACAAGTAAGGCTCTACCATTACTTTAAATTTCACTCGATATGATCATACCAGTATACCATCACACCCTACAGACTCGCTCCTGGACGTTAGATTTTACATAAAAAAAAACATTTTAAAAAAAGAAAAGAAAAAAGAAAAGAAAAAAAAAGTGTAGTGTACCTTTAAAAGTTGTCCAGTTATGTACCTCAAGTCATTTTTAAAAAGGTACACCATGTTCACAATTTCAGGTAAAGGCACCAAGTACAAGGTAAATATTCTCACTACAGATTAAAAAAAAAAAAAAAAAACAAAACAGTGGTTCCTTTCGGGGTATCACCTTAGCAACCAGCAAAGGTACAATTTAGCATTTTATGAGCATAGCAGAATAGTTAATACAGTATATAAGGATAATAGACTGACAGTAGATGCGAGTCTAGTGACCTCTAGTGGCATAGTTCATAAATACATCTTTTATGAATAAGGTCAATAGTCTGCTCAAATGATACGATTATTAAGAAACAAGTATCGTAAATACACGTTTTCATCAGTTCATGCTCATTACTAAAAGTCAAGCTGGCTTTTTACATAAAATGTTACATTACACAAACACATTTCTGAAGCATGATGAATATTCCCAGGAGCCCTAGCTCAACATATTTATCATCCCATGCTCCTTTAGACAAACATGTCTCTTTTTAAACCTGTTACAGCTATCCCATTCCAACAAAAATCCACAATAAAGACAAATCTCCTACATGTACAAGCGTGCACGTTTCTGCTGAGAGGTATCTAACAGCCGAAACCCTGAGCCTGTATTCCCTTATGAGTCACAGCCTTTACTGATTCCCAGTTAACAAAATGTAAAAACCCATTATGTACTCTCTATGTACCCTCACACTTCACATTTGACATGAAACATGTGTGAGTGAGAGAGAGAGAAAGTTCAGACACAAGACAACAAATTAGTGATCAGCCAGTATGGCTTTTCAGTGGCTCATGCTGATATTGATATTTTGAAAGTGTTGAGGCTGATATCTGATCAAATGAATTAATTCCCACTAAAAACCTTTTGAACACAAACCAACAGGTTGACCACAAACAGAATAAAACAAATGAATAGTAAATATCATTTTGAAATATCTGTCACATATAAGACTACAGTGCCCTCCACTAATATGAGCAAAGAAGGCTGTCTTTAGTGTTCAATCTTTTGATATGTTAAAAATAAATAAATAAATAAAATCGATCAATTACTAAAAAACTCTGCTCTCATGGATATAAAACTGTTTCAAACAACACGGGTTTATATAAAAATATATATTTGTTAAAAATAGGTGTGCAAAAATTATTGGCAACCTTTTAGTCAATACTTTGTGCTACCTCCCTTTGATTACAGCTCTGAGTCTTCCCCTATAATGCCTGATGAGGTTGGAGAATACATGGCAAGGAATCTGAGACCATTCCTCCATACAGAATCTCTCCAGATCCTTCAAATTTTGAGGTCCACGCTGATGGACTCTCTTCAATTCACTCCACAGGATTTCTATGGGTTTCAAGTTAGAGAACTGGGATGGACATAGCAGGACCTTGATTTTGTGGCCAGTAAACCATTTTTGTGTTGATTTTGGATGTTTTGGATGATGGTTCTGCTGGAAGCTCCAACCACGGCCCATTTGAAGCTTTCTGGCAGAGGCTGTCAGGTTTTCATTTAATATCTGTTGATATTTGATAGAGTCCATGATGCCATGTATCCTAACAAAATGTCTCGGTCCTCTGGAAGAAAAACAGCCCCAAAACATTAAAGAAGCACCATCATATTTAACTGTGGGCATGAGGTACTTTTCCATATGGTTACCTCTGTGTGCACCAAAACAACCTCTGGTGTTTATTGCCAATAAGCTCTATTTTGGTTTCATCTGACCATAGAACCCGATCCTATTTGAAGTTCCAGTAGTGTCTGGCAAACTGAAGATGCTGGAGTGTGTTTTTGGATTAGAGCGTTTTTTCTAAGACGCAACTAACTTCTGCAATTCTCCAGCTGTGATCCTTGGAGATTACAGGGAACTCGAACCATCCTCTTCTCAGTGTGCTGAGATAATATAGACACACGTCCTCTTCCAGGTTGGTTCATAACATTTCCAGTTCACTGGAACTTCTTAATTATTATATTATAACCCTGATGGTGGAAATGGGCATTTCCGATGCTTGTGCCATTTTTTATAGCCACTTCCCATTTTGTGAAGCTCAACAACCTTTTGCCGCACATCACAACTATATTCCTTTTCCTTACTCACTTTTCCTCATTCCTTTTCCTTATTTATGAATAACTAAGGGAATTTGGCTTGTGCGTTACCTCATATTTATACCCCTGTGAAACAGGAAGTCAACTGAACAATTTCTTGTTCCTAGTCACCCAGGTGTACCATTTTTTTTTAAATATCTATGTGAATACACTTCAAATTTATTTTTCTCATATGAATTCATAGGGGTTCCAATAATTGTTGTACACCTATATTTATCAAAGATTTATTTAATAAACCCGTGTTTTGTTGGCAATTGTTTGATATCCATGAAAGCAGAGTATTTGTGATTTTCTTTTAAATAAAAGTTCAAACGGTTAAACAATAAAGACAATTTTTCACAGCCTTCTTTGCTCATATTTACCAAGAGTGCCAATATTAGTGGAGGGCACTGTACATGATTATCATTGAACAGAACTATATGGAGTCTGCAGGGAATGTTAATCAACCACTGAATCCATTAATGTAACATGGGAGTGTACTGGTTACTCAGTCTTCATCTGTTTACCTTCACTAAATGCTTCGTCCTGGTTAGAATTTAACGCACACTTTCCAGCCAATCAGAATCAAGTATTCAAACCGACCATGGTACAAGTATAAAATATAGTTTTGATTTATTTTATAAGGTATCAAGTTTCCTTATGTAACAAAGAATTTGTTCAAAAAAGGCCAGTAATATAGAATGCATGAATTAATTTATGCATGTTTAATTTTTCAATTAAAACATTCATAAATGCTATTTAAAAAGTTTAAACCTATACAAAGGAAAAGCACAGCCTTCTTAACCTGATAAACGCCTCCTACAGACTACTCCACACAAACACTGTGCACACAGATAAAAAACAAAAACACTAAGATAAACAGGTAGCTCTTCTCCGAAGACCGAGCTTGTAGCAAAGAAACGAATTCAATTTGATTTGTATAGCACTTTGAACTGTATTGTACATTTGTACATTTAAAACTTGTATCCTGAGTTTATAGATTTCTGTAAAGCTGCTTTGTGACCATATCCATTGTTAAAATATCCCTTCAGAGATATTAAGTGAAACACAATGCTGCAGTACATCCTAAGACGGAATTACGTCGTTTTCGACGCACTCGGTACATTTGACAGACGAAGAGGGAAAACTCACACCCTCATGTTCGTATTTTGTTAGGAGTAAACTAGGTAGCTAACTTGAATGAGTGACGTATATGTTCTTTCTCGAACAGTGAACTGTGAAATCAGTGCTTTAGATTTAACAAATGAATGTCCATGTTGATTATTCTAAAGCTAATACTTGTGTGTGTATTTTTGGGCGCATATTTTATATATATATATATATATATATATATATATATATATATATATATATATATATATATATATATATATATATATATATATATATATATATATATATATATATAAATAAAATCACACACACATACACACAGTATAAATCAATTTAAGTTTTACTTTGTTTATTACTTTGTTTATACAGCTGTGTATATTTGATGTCACTCCGTTAACAGTGAAGGAACACGGATTTGAGAAGACGTTGACTTCTCAGCTGCGGTGGCATTTCACGCCACGAAAGACAAGGTCCCCATTTAGAGAAGTGTTCACTACGTTGTGCAAAAATAACAGCGCCATCTACACCAAATAGTGCAAACGAATTTTTTTTTAATTTTATATATATATATATATATATATATATATATATATTTAATCCTCTCTTTAATATCCTTCCTTTAATAGAACCATTGTTTGCACTATTTGCTATAGATGGTGATGTTACTATTTTTAAGTCCATTCTAATAAAAAAACAACAACAACTTTATAACAAAATCTACTGCTTATGTATTGCTGCTATTTAATGTGGTGTGGTTTAATAAAAAGAGCATCCATTTACAGTGTGGGGCAGTGGTTGCGTGGCGGTTAAGGCTCTAGGTTACCGATGGGAAGGTTGGGGGTTCCACTGCCACTGTTGGGCGCTTGAGCAAGGCCCTTAACCCTCTCTACTCCAGGGGCGCCGTATCATGGCTGACACTGCACTCTGACCCCAACTGGTCCTGGCATGCTGGGGTATGCAAAGAAAAACTTTCACTGTGCTGTGTCTAATAAAGACTCATTATGATTATCATTAAATACTGATATAGCAGTAGTGAAATTAATTAAAGAGGGGAATACACTATTCAACCACATGTGTGCAGGGGAATACACCACATGTTTGGTGTACAGATGTTATAGAGACCTTTAATATTAAGAGTGTACAATTATAACATCTATAAGTATGTGTTATTTTGTCTTGTGGAAAGTCTACTGTCGACAAGTGAAATGACCAAGGCTGAATACAAAAAAACAATTCGACAGACAGCAATACATGAGGCAGGCTTGTGATTAAAACAGGAGTACAGCCCAGGCTGGCCATTAGGTTGTTTAAGCCTGCCATGTGAGCACAAAGCGAGAAAGCACTACAAGCCATAACTTGTCACACGATAAGGCATACATAACGATCTCGTAAAAACAGGACGGATTTTGTATCAAAATGCAACGATGCACTCAGGTGCCATATTGCGTCAGTGCGAGTTACTAATCTTTTAAAGATGTTTAACTGCAGCAGCAAAACATAAAACTATAGACCTCACATTTGTTTCCATAATTAGTGTGACGCAGGTTACAGTCCAGCCAGCACATTTGTCCAATCTGAATGAAGGTTGCAGAGTCCTGAGAGCGAGTGTGAATGTACTGGCTGTCTTGTGATTATTTTGGGGTCGTGTTTTAATGTTCATATTCGACAGCGCTCCCCGGTCAAAGTCTTATTGTCCTTCTGGTTCACACTGACCTCTGTGACGAGGCATCCTAAAACAAAAATTCCAGCAGTCTGACACAGAGCTGAGCACCCCAGCTGGGACAGATCTCTAAATAAGAAACAGCTGCGTTCTCACCATTTTGAGGAGAAAGGTATTACAGTAATCTTGCATTCAAAAGACGTGACCACACAGAATCCAGATTACAAACGATTACAAACCAGTGAGCATTTTTCCTATATTGCAAGAATGTTGCTCTCTTTGACTTAAAGAGAAAACATGTCTATCAGTTGACATATCATGGTACAGAATGATATATATTTTCAGACAAGCCAGACAAAGGAAAACATACAAAGTTCATTTCCAGTGAAGCAGTGAAAGCTACCAACACGGCCAGCTTGACCTTAGCCTTATCATGGCCGTAGGTCGGCAGGCAAAAGTTCAGCCTAAAGCTCCACGTTGTCCAGAACTCTATCACTGTCCAGTCTCAAAAAGTAGTAACTGAAGTATCTGAAATAGTCGCAAATGTCCGATCTCAGTACTTACTCATGATTCTGCAGCCACGGGCTTGTTCTCTTCACGCCCTACTTACATTTTCCACTCCTTCAGAACAAGGGCTGGATGTCAAGAGAGCATGTCCGGGGCAGAAAGAGAACGAGTGAGGGGAGGGAAAGAGGCAGAGTGGGAGGGAGGGAGAAGAGGAGTGAACGCCTAGTCATGTCTGGCATGCCGATGACACCAGTCACATGCCCCTCACTAAACATAGACTGGATTACAGTGCGAGCAGCAGCCTGTTGCACTCATTGTCCTCTTTCTTTGGGGTAGTTTGGACAGTCAGAATGAAAGAAGCTGACTTGAGGGCAGTTTCTATGAATGGCCAGGGTAAATGCATTACAAGTAAAGGAAGTTCGAAAGCCCTCCGGGAATCACTGAAGTCAGGGCAGTTTAGCAGCTGCTGAGAGAATAAGACAACATCAGAGGGGAGAAAGAAGAAAACACTATGAAGAAAAGAAAACAAAATGGAAAACACTTACTGAAATTCTCTCACACCATTCAGTGTGTCTGTAAAATACCTATACCAGTCACATACAGGTAAATACTGTCTGAATATACAATATCTATTTACATCACCTGGGAAGCAAACACTGGTAAAGATATACCACAGTTCCAACCTCCAATTCTCTGTACAGCACATTTAGAACATTCTCTGAAGTATACTTCCACTGATGGTATAATTAATCCATCCATCCATCCATCCATTTTCTGTACTGCTTGTCCTATACAGGTCACAGGAAGCTTGGAGCCTATCACAGGAGACTCAGGGCATGAGGCAGGAGACACCCTGGATGGGGTGCCAATCCATCGCAGGGCACAATCACACACGCTCTCTCACACACTACACACAATTTAGAGATGCCAATCATACTAAAACGCATAACCGAACCCGGAGTACCTAAAGGAAACCTGATCAGGAGAACATGCAAATGAGAATCAAACCCCCAACCCTGGAGGTGTGAGGCAAACATGCTAAATACTAAACCACTGTGCCCCAAAATTAGTCCAAATAGTCTGATCTAGAGCTTATGAAACCAGTGCTCACTTCCATAACGTCTCAAAAATGTTCGATCGTGCTTGGTCTGACCACAGACTGAGCTGATCAATCTGGTGGCCAGTTTGTATTTTCCATCTTCCTGATTAAATTTATTTAAACTGATATTAAATTGAGATCAGTCTGCTTTCAGCTCTGCTAATGTTACACGGTAAAGCATGACATGAAGTTGTAATGGCACCGTAAGGGATTTTCACAGGGGCGTTAGCAATGTCTGTAGCGGCAGGCACAGCCATATGCGCAGGGTGAGACATCATTATAAACACACTTGAGACTAGTACACGCCTGCCTGCCTCCCAGACGTTTACAAAGTTGTTAATATTGAGTCAGCTTTTCTTACACAGTGTTCCAGCTATGGAAACAGGAAATCCTGACACTTCATCCATAAAGTGGAGAGAGACAGACTGAGGAGAGCTCACCTGTCGTGGGAAATTATTTTTAATAAATATAGGACAGTCGTATCTGTTGATCACATTTGTTGGGCATACTACACGTTACTCAGTTTGGGACACAGCCGTGAGTTCTTGACATGGAACTCCACATCTATGAGATTAAGCTGCACATTTGTGAAGGACACAACAAAACAAAACCAAATATTACATCCAACACTTTAACTAGTACTGCATACAGATTTATAGCCAATTTATTAGTGATTGTACAGGTACAGGAGAACATTTTTTGTAATCTGCTGATCAGTATAAAAAGTAACATTTGTTCCATTACCTACTATAATATACTATAATATACATAAATGGGCATGCACTTTAAAAGGCCATCATTCGGAGAGCTGGACGCTATAATATACGATAATAAATAAACTATTTTTGCACAAGTAACTGTACACAATTCAGACACCTGGTTATATTCAATTAATTCTGTTTAATTCTGGAGAGCTGGTGGATTATACAACTATTATTATTATACAACACTCATCATTAATAAAGTCTTAGGTTCACATTTAGGAAGAGAAAATAATGTTGGGCTGCTGTGGAACATGACCAAAGGAGTACCGTACTTATTCTATTAATAAAAAAATAAAATAAATCAACCAATCATTCTGAGAGACAAGACTGAAGGAACTGTTTATGGTCAAAGATCTATTGTGAAGAACAGCACCAATCAGTTTCATTCCACTCACACACACAGAATTGTGTGTACATAATTTAAATAAGGAACTCTGGTTTAAATAAACAAAAAAAAAAGCAAAAACAAAACTGACCTAGGATCATAGACACATAATATTAAATAACACTATACATTCAGATCTGGTGAAGCTTTTGAACTGGACTATTTGAACTGTATTATTATAGCTCAATGAAGTCAGAATTGGAAAAAATCCAGTGAACGGAAAACCATCAGTTCTCCATCACCATAGAAATAACACACACACACACACACACACTGGAAAGACTGAGCAGAACTTTTTCTTCATGTGAGTCACACACCGAATGTGGAGCTCACCATTGCTGTAAAAGCTTTGAAATCCAACAAGACCAATGCTGATGCCGTAATTCATACACACACACGCGCGACAGAGAGAGAGAGAAAGAAAAAAAAAGAAAGAAAGACCTGCACTGTCACACATTGTGCAGACAGGAGATAAACAAACACCTTTATAGAATGGACAGAGCTTTTTGTCTGCACAGACATCACTACTGGAAGAGTACACTAACTTTTAAAGCCGAATATTCTGCTATACTATGGATAATCTACTCAATGTTATTTGAAAAATCCTATTAAAACATAGCACATGGCCACTGTGAAGACTGAAATGGCACACGATCCCTGTGAAAGTATCTGAAACACAATATAATTCCCTGAACAGCCACAAGATGGCAGGATTCCTAACTGATCCATTTGAGGAGGCTGAACTATGATAAATCATTGCAAAAGATCTATAAAGAAAAGTACAGACACAATCTGATGGGCATGTCATGTTTATAAAGTGTCTATCCAATAAGAAAGTGAAAGGCATTTATTTACATTCAACAAAATCCCCACTTTATAAAAAACAAATACTTACACAACGAGAGAGGATGTGGTGCCATCTTTATTCGCGCCTGATTAAATCATTGATTCTAAATGTAACTTCAGACGTCATGACGACTGAGAATGCCATATGGATCAAATGCCATTTCTTAAGTAAGTATTCACCGAAGAATGATATTCACCGGCCCTGATCAGAAGCCAGCTCTTGAAGTTCTGTTCAATTACAGGGTGTCGTGTTAAGTGTGCGAGCCACAGGAAGCAGGTCGTATGTAAATAATGGGAACAGATAAACAAGAGGACATGCAGACTGCCATTCCTTCTATGCAAATGAGCAGGTTGAATCTCACATACCAAGAGGAAATCTCACAGCCTGGCTGTAATAAATCACACAGGAAACATCAATAAAAGCCTGTAAACATCACAGTCTGTAAGTAACTAAACAGTGATGCGTTCCGTGTCCTGGTGCTGTACTTCAGATTTAACAGCAGCAGCAACAAAAAGTCTGAGAACTGTAATTTCCAGCTATGTCGTCCATGTTCAGTGAACAGTTCTATAAGTACCGCCCTTTTTTACTTTAGGTGTCCAAATTTAGGGTATGTAATTGGTCATTAACTGCTCAGACCAGCTGTGTGTCTAATCATTAGCTCCTGCACTAGAGCACTAATTTAAGACTTGATTTAAAATTTTCCATTTGCTTGAGATTTTTTTTTTTTTGCACGCAAACTGTTAGAAACTAAACACCTTTAAAAGAACGAATATTACTATTACTAGACTAATACTATTAAGTATGGAATAAAAATATGGTAATGAAGGGTCTTTACTGTTGGTTCTTCAAGGTCACGTTTTCCTTAAAGGAGCTTAAAAATAAAATAATTCACATCTTAGTGAGATTCTCAATTCCCCCTAGAAATCTTGACAGAGCCCATCTCATAATGACACCAGTGCAATTGGTATAAGTGCATTTAAAAAAAAAAAAATAGAAACTAGGACTTGACAAATATCAGAAAAAAAATGTTCAGGCCCATTCTATGGAATCCATTGTGTTGCAGTAACGTGACTGAACTTCCTACTTATGACTTGGCCACCATCTGGAGGAGGAAACCATAATACTGCCTTTTCCATCTGTTGCCTAGCAAGCCTGGCAAGTGACTAAAAACATCACAGGACAAGTTGAACAAATTATTCTCTTGAACAAGTACTGATACTGCAGTGCTCTCAGGTTTAAAGCGTCATGAAAGACTAAACTACATTTTCTGAGATTTTAACCGAGGTTTTCTTATCGCACATCATAAAAGACTAGTAGCTGTTAATTTTAATTGTAAAAGAAAACGGGTTAATTTTGTGCTTTTTCCTGGTGTTTTCGTCTTCCTGGTTTAAAATCTCGTCCTGTCACACGTCACAGACAGTGACGTGGTGATATACTATAGTTATTCTATTACGTGTCGGTGTCTCATAATTATTCATGAGCCTGCGTGTTCTTACCCTATGAGAAGATGCTGTCTCTTCATGACAGCACGTGGTGCTTTCCTACAGCTGTAGTAGACGAGAGAGACATTCAAATGGGTCGCAGGTGATTGTTTCAGGGGTGGAAGAGCTCGAGTGTGTTTATTTGGAAGAGCTATGAGAATTGGAGAAAGGTGGACTTCGGACTTGCTCATGAAAGAAGTTTGCTTCTACACAATGATGCGGTACTCAGTCCCGAGGACTTTTCCATCCCTTCAAATGATGTACGTGTCTAATTTTTAACCGACAGTTGGATTTGCCTTTTGAGCTAATTAAACCGCTTAAAGCTCTGCAGGCCGTCGCGTGCAAAATCATACAAGAGTCCACGTTGAAGGGAAGAGCCTTCACCTTTTATTCATGAAAAGCTCAAACCCATTAGCTAACTTCCATTCAGACACTTCTCCCATCCGCACTGCCTCTGGTTTTATTTTATGTTTCCTCCATAGTCACGCCAGGGGCTAATAGTTTAAATAGATAGGGCAGAGGACCTGCACGGCTATCTATTGTGTCTCCATTTAGTCCTGGGGATTCAGGAGGAGAGAAGTCCTCTGCCTCATCTGCAAACCTTCTCACTATCCATCTTTACTGTGAGTATTCTGAATACTCCTCTTCCACCCACTCCCTCCTCTTCATTGCATAGCCATCCACACCCATCTAAGCTGCATTTTTCAGAGAGGTAGACTTGAGCTGAAAGAGGGAGGTTTCATGACCCTTTAATGAGAGAGTCGTGTTAAATGAGACAAATGTTTCTCTCTCTTGTTTCAACAAAAGAACTGACCCTTAAATAGCCCAGTGCCTGTCCTTATGTAGCCGTGTTACACAACCAAGCACCCTGAGAGAGAGAAGAAGAGAAGAGTCTCAGCTCAGTGTATCCTAAAGCAGCAGGACACAAACCCACTCCACTGACTGAAGCTGGGCTATAGTGCCAAGCACTCAGCACCTGTTACTTTAGTGTGATGTTAAAGTGAATCCATTATCTAAAATGTTTTGGCATCATGAAGGACAGCTTATGTCCTTAAGTAATGTGCAATCCCAGCTGAAGAAAAGTCACAACACCACCAGAGTTAATACTGTGCATGCCAGCTGTCTGCTTACTAGTAACACTAAACACATCTGTGATGAGAACGAATGAAAATAATGAGAAAATAGTTCCACGTTCTACTTGATTCTCTTTCTTGTATGTACGTTCACATCCAACCTGAAGCAGGATCAGCGTTGAGTGGAAGAAGAAAAAAAGTTTTATCCATTGTCTAAATAACAAGCAGATCTAATTACCACTGAGCCTACACAGGGTCGCAAGGAGCCTGGAGCCTATCCCAGGGGAAAACAAGACAGGGGAAACAAGACGGGGGGGACACCCTGGATTTTGTGAGATACAAATGTGTAAGTTTTTTTTTTGTGAGATACAAATGTGTAAGTTGTCTTAACATGTCTGAAATAAAAGCGCTGTGTGTGAACATATGTATTTCTACAGTAAACCTGCAGGAAGTAAAGGCAAACACTGATGAATTATGATAAGAACCTTTTACAATTGAATAATGAGATCCTCCAAAAATCGAAAAGATGTCTAAAACCGCATGACTCCACATGCCGAAGTGTCCTTGCGCAAAACACTGAACCCCAAGTTGCTCCCGAAAGTAAGTCAGCGCCTTGCATGGCAGCTCTGTTACCCTTGGTAAATGGTAAATGTGCACTTATATAGCGCTTTTATCCAAAAGTATCTCATTCACCCATTCACACACACTCATAGTAGCAGAGTTGCATCACAAAGCGCTAACTTGCCATCAGGACTTGGAGTTCAGTGTCTTGCCCAAGGACACTTCGGTATGTGGAGTCACCCGGGCTGGGAATCAAACCGCCAACCCTACGATTAGTGGACAACCCGCTCTACCACCTGCACCACAACCGTCCGTGTGGGTATGTGTGTGAATGAGACACAGTGTAAAGCACTTTGGATAAAAGCGCTATACAAGTGTGCCATTTACCATTTACTAATACAGGTTATAAGCACAAGATTTATTATTTATTATTACAACCCATTAAAAATCTGCTGTGTGGTGTCTTAGCCAGGCCAAATGCTTACAGCAAACTCTTATCTTTCAGTTCTAACATTTAAAAATGCGGGATGTCACTGTTGAGTACATTTCAAGTCTTTCAAAACACATTAAATAATGGCTTCTTCTATTACTGTAAGAGGCAGCAGAGGAGCAGTTCTTTATCTTAACATTTGAAATCTCACTTAACAGCAGAATTTCACTTTCAGATCTCAGTTAGTGACTATATAGTGATAGTATCTACAGCAAACATTATATTCAGTAGCATGCGTGTATGAGTATTTCTCACACATTAGAAGCTAGCATCATTAATCAATGCTTAAACAAGGACAATAACTAGGTAGTAGCCACAACTATATTTCTTCAGCTATATATTAACCTGGAGCAGCCTGGTATCGCTATTAGTTAAAATTGGTACAATGCAAAAAAGAAAGAAATTAATAGGTTAACTATAAATATGACCAGCTTTTTATGTCCTCAGAATTTGTATTTTTAATTAAACCTCATTTAGGGATTTAGGGAAAAACACCCAATGCATTGCAATAACATGTGATACACAAGACTAGTACTTTTCATGCTAGGTAGACTTAACAAGTCAGACTCCATACCAATGGCTTCAATGGGGATGACTCCCCAACCAAGTCCAGTCTTTCTTGTTACCAATTTAAACTACCCTTAAAATATACTCCAAATGCGAAGGAAGCTATTAAACTATTTAAGACACTTGACCTTGCTGTGAGCTTGACACTGACTGGATCAATTTCAAAATCTAATATCAGTTCATCTGCTACAGCGATAATTCTATAGAACAACATTCAACCACTTGTTCTTGAGATATCGCTCTAACAAGAATCTCAAATCTTGAACAGACACGCAGAGGGACAGGCAGACACCTGGATGATCCGATGGCAAAAAACATAGCTAGCCAAAAATGGGCTCAGAATACCTAAACACGAATGCATAAGTAACATCTTTGTATAACAAACGGGAAGGCATAAAAGGCGGAGGCATAAAAAGGTCTAAAAATAAAACCTCCTCTCATCTGAATGGACTACAGGTGTGATTTGCACTCATTTGGATTCATGAGTTAAAGCAAAATGTCTAGGTCACGTCTGTTCAATACCTAATAACATCGGTTGTTGGTGATGCAAAAACTCTGGTTTTTCCATTGATGTTAAGATGTTAAAGAAATAACTATCCATATTAAACAAAACAAAATAATAAACTTTACATGCAGTATTTGTGCACTAATATGAACCATAAAAAGGTTCATAAACCTTTAGACACTTAAAGAAACAGAAATTAAAATAAAAACAGGTGTACAGAATATAAACGAAGAAAAAAAAAACTAAACAAAAACAAAACACCAAATCTACATAGTCCCACACAAGTTATTTCAGTAATCTGGTAATGACTTTATTTTCAAATCACAATCTCTGAACATGCCCACTGGAAAAGGTTTACAGTGCTCTGAAAAAGCATTTCTTCTGTTTCGGTGTACCTCTCATAATAAATCGCTTTAGATCGTCAAACGAAATACAAAATAAAACAAAGGCAACCCGAGTAAACACACAATACAGTTTTCAAAAAAAAAAAAAACATCTAACATCTACCACTAATGAAAAAAAATTATGCTCACTTAAACTTAAAATCTGGTTGTGCCCCCTTTTACAGCAGTATTTGCAACCAAACGCTTCAGAGAACTGGAGATCAGTCTTTCACTCACTTCTAAGACTAGGATTTACTCCTATGCGTTGGATCATTGTCTTGCAGCATAATTCAGTTGTGCTCAAGTTTCAACTTACAGACTGACGACTGGACATTCTCCTTTAGGATTTCCTGGTAGAGAGCAGAATTCATGTTTCCCTCAAGTATTGGAAGTTTCCCAGGCCCTGAAGCAGCAAAGCATTCTCACACCATCACACTTCAACCACCATGGTTGACCATAGGTATTATGTTCTTTTTGTGGAATTCTGTGTTTGGTTTACACGAGATGTCTTCCAATCAGTTCCACCTTTGACTCATCAATCCTCTTCCATAGATGTCATTGTTGCCCAGTGTCTTTCTGATAGTGGAGTCATGAACAGTGACCTTTATTGATGAAAGAGAGGCCTGTAGTTCCTTTTATGTTGTCCTTTGCTCTTTTGTGACTTCCTGTATGAGTCGCTATTGTGCTCTTGGAGGAATTTTGGAAGGTCAGACATCTTCTGGGAAGGTTCACTGTGCTGAGTTTTTCCATTTGGAGATAATGGTCACTGTGGTCATTTGGTGTCCCAGAGCCTTTGAGATAGCTTTGTAACCCT
>CM022757.1:26876202-26893702 GCA_012411365.1 Ameiurus melas | reverse complement strand
TAGACCTATAAGAACAAACATTTACACTGATAAAAAGCTGACTACTAAACCTGCATAAAAGAAAAATGAATCCGTTACGGAACCTGACAAACAAACAAACAGATACATTGTACAGACACAACACTAACACCACAGAACCCCTCACCTTCCAAACTACACATTCACCCGCCTGTAACCGGCTAGAAAAGGCAAACGCACTGGTGTCTACTACAAGCGTGAACTGGGGATTAGTGCACTACTGGAACGACGATCCTCTTACTTCTCTGTTGCTATTGTAAAAACCAAAATAATCCCAGACACTTGTTCCATACCATAAATAGACTCCTTCAAGTTAATGCTGTTACCACTTTGCCTGTTTCCAGCAGCTCTGTGATTCCTTTCTACAGTTTTTCAATTCTAAGATTGTCAATGTTGTAAAAAAATTTCTGTTAACCCTGACTGTGCCACTCCATCCTTACGTCCCTTCTGGGTTCACTGGTGTTTCTTTCACTCATTTCTCACTGCTTGATTCAGAGGCTCTCACAGGGAGGTCCCAGCATGAAATCTACCACCTGCCTGCTGGATCCAATCCCCACGATGCTGTTTAAATCGTGCTTTGCCTCGTGGCGCCCTACTATCGTCAGCATTATAAATGAATCACTGACTGTTGCAGCATACGAAACTGCTCTGTCTCCCCAAGAGAATGTTTGGTGGATATTTTAACAATTTTCCCCCATTTCAAATCTTCGTTTTTGGCAAAATTACTTGAGCGTTGTCCCTCTCACCGTCTCATCGACAACCAACAACCTCTTTGAACCACTTCAATCAGTTTTCGTAAATTTCATAGCACTGAACGTTGGTCAAAGTTACAAAATTTTGAGCTATTCTGGAGCTACCTCACTTCTGATTCTTCTTGACCTTAGAGCTGCCTTGATACTGTGGATCATGGTCTTTTACTTACCACCTCGAAAGTTTTTGGTGTGTCTGGGAAAGTTTTAAACTGGTTTAAATCCTATTTTACTGACCGTTCCCAGTTTATTTCTATGAGTGGCTTTAGATCTGACACTTGCTCGGTGCTCACTGGTGTTCCTCAGGGTTCAATTCTTGGCCCTCTATTGTTCAATATTTATCTGTCTCCACTTGGGCATCTGCTGCAAACACTTGGCCTCCATTACCACTTCTATGCTGACGATACCCAAATCTACATTCACTCAAATCTGGTGAAAGCATTGATGTTGGTTATCTTTCTGGCTGTATTTCTGAGATAAAGAAATGGATGAATAATAACTTTCTGTGCCTGAACAGCCGGAAAACTGAGGTCATGCTCATAGGTTCCCGTCATCAGGTTATAGCGGCTCCACTGTCTCTATCCGTTGGCTTGTTCTAGAGTTCCAAAGCAAGATGAGGACCGGTGTAATTTTGACACTAACCTCACTTTGATTCTTTTGTTCAGAGCACTGTAAGCTTCCTTTTATCCAAAATATGCCAGATTAAGACCAATACTAAACTTATCTGTTCGCTGAAAAGCTGATAAACTCATTCTTGGTCACTGATTGGATTATTACAACCGTTTAGCTGGAGTTTCTAAAACTGCAATTAGCAAATTCAGTATGTTCAGAACTCTGCCGCCGGATCCTGGCGGGAAGCAGGAGATATGACCATATCACTCCTGTTCTGAAGTCCCTACACTGGCTCCGGTCAGTTCGGGTGGATTTTAAGATCTTAATGCTAACATACAAGCATTGCATGGATTGGCTCCACAATATTTGACTGACTTATTAATCCCATACACCCCACATACGCAGACTCGCTCCTCACAGGGAATCTACTGACCGGTTCCACTTACCCACCTTAAGTCTATGGGTGACAGGGCTTTTTCTGTCTACGCTCCATCTCTTTGGAACTCTCTCCCCTGAACTCAGGGAAGCTCAGTCCTTTGGAATTTTAAAGCTCTTTTAAAACACACACTTTTTAAACTTCGCTTTCGATTCTTAATATCTTTTGACTGTTTTATATTTGTTTATTATTAGTTTTATTCATGTTATTTAAGTTTTTATTTATTCTGTGATTTGTCTTTTAATGTACAGCGCTTTGAGAAGCCACTTTAAAGGCGCTTTATAAAATAAAGTTTATTATTATTATTATGAGCACATACACCATCTGTCCTGCGTGATCTTGACAGAAAGCACGAGTGTTGGCCAAGGTGTGAGAATCTCCAACCCTGCCAGTCTCTTTGTCCTCATGCCCTGTGATATTTCTATGGCACTGCCACATGATATTCCACCAGCAAAGACATTAAATAGTTGAGCCAGGGTAATTTAATAGTGTTACAGCACACTGGTGGGGGTGTAACTTTTAGCAGTGTTAAAGAAACATAGGAGTAAGGAGTGATTGGAAAAGGAAAGGTACAGGTTCAGGAAAGAGCGCAGGGTTTGAACCAACACTTCAGCTGTGGGACACTTTCATTTTCCAGAACATTTTTCAGCACAAGAAATGTAATAGTGATTTGAAATTTGGTCCAAAATGCTGATGATTGAGATATGTCTCATGCTTGAATAAACCTACCACACTGCCAGGTCTATTTCGCTCCCCCTCTCTTGTTTACGTTAGTCCTTCATTTGTCCTCTTTATGGATTTGTTCCATAGTTAAACTTTCTGGATGTAATTAAAAGCATTCATAATCAGTACAGATTCTCACAAACAAATTTTATTTATCCAAACGAAATATCACTGAAATTCGTGACTTTGCCCACTACTGGGAAACCAGTAACCAGTTTCGGGGAAACCCCCCACATCCACTGAATGCTGAGCTGCGGCAGACGGCGAGCACCTCAGACACGGGCTCTCCACCCGCCAGGTACAAGATGGAACGCTTCAGATGTTCCTTTTTACACCTAACCACCCCCTCCCTCGACTTACTTTTCTTTACTACACTACATACATGTTGCAATATATTGTTGTGATATGGGTACAGTATTGTAATATTTATACTGTTTACATATCTCCATTTCATAGTATTGTTATGTCTATACTGGTTACACTGTACAGCTGCAATATGTATATAGTATTGTGTATACTGTACATATGCTATATGTATATGGGCTATATGTGTCAAGTGGCTGTTCATTGTTGTTTCATATGCACATATAAATAGTTTGCGCTTATATTTATATATGCATCCACTGTATTCTTTATATATTCCTGTATTATTCTCCTTACTATCTCTATTTTCTTCACTGGTCTTGCTGCAGCTGTGACACCAAAATTTCTCTGTCTGGGGATTATCTTATCTTATCATACTGTAGTATACCTCACCCTTACCCATGACTTTCCTTGTGAGGAACTCATGTATGCACATGGCATCGGTGTCAGACGCAGACTAGGGCTGGGAGATATGACAAAATTATCATATCAAGATACTTGAGGGCGTTTCTGGAATACACGATGCGCATCACGATATATACTTTAGCTAACAAACTGCCTGCAAAACGTTAGTAAAACAAACAAACAAAGCCTTAACCTGAGTTTGACAAAGCCTACAAAGACGGAGAAGATTAAGGTTTTGTTTTTTAAATACGTCAAATCAACAGCATCCATTATGTACTGTTAAATTTGTAATGATTAAAAAATATTTTTTAAATGCATCACCATACCAATGATATCTCAGAAAAGTGCATCACTTTAGCATTTATAATGATAACGATGTTATACTGATCTATCGCCCAGCCCGAACACAGACACGCACAGACACAGACAGACAGTTTATTATTGCTGGATAGGAATCAAATGTATGAAATACTGAGACTGGACAGAGACAACATTGTACACACAGAAAAAACAAACAAACCAAGAGGAACCAACCAAGAAAGAGCTCTGTACACAATGAGAACACCCCACAGCAGAACACGTCATTAGACACACTTCCCTCTGCAGCAGCACTACAGAATGGGTCTGGCAGCTCTCACGTGTACATACTGACACGGGTTTTTGGTAGCGAACTTCAATATGACATTAGTAAAAGATGTTTTGCACTTTGTTTATTACAGCGATTCTATGTTAACATCGAGTCAGAGGGAATAACCTCTGTATTCTTGTCTGTTAGAGGTCTGGATTACATAAAAGGTGATCATTTAGTTATTCAAATTCAAAATCATTTTATGAAAATAAACCTTTCAACTCTATTACACAAATACCTATGGCATGAAACGTTTATATAAACCATGGGAAATAAAGTGTCTATCAATTCAATCATCAAGAGAACAAAATGACCCAATACATCCTGTTCAATGCCTAAACTGTCTCCAATGCACAGGCACTGTGCAACACAAACCTGGCATCACAATGACCTTAAAAGGTTCACAATTACATCACAAAGGTAATAACAGAAGATAATTTATTCACTCACATACATTTCCTATAATAGAACTGATTCTTTAGTAGGGATGTCACGAGAAATAATACTTCGGTACCAACATTCTTAAAACATGACAGTACTTGTTTTTCTGCAGTAGCATAGGTACCGTTGTAATGAAGGCACCGTGCTTGCAATTCTACCAGACCGGAGTGGAGCAGCAAATACGCGCAAGTGTTTTAGTCGGTCCACAAGTGGTAAAGAAGAAGAAGAAGAAGAGGAAGAACGCCTACAAGCACATGGGAAACACTACAGAAGTTTAGCTCTGCCCCAACTTGTTGAGAGGAAAGGTGGTATGGAATATGGAAATACTTAACATTCGAAGCAGATGACAAAAAACATATCATTGATGCTCTGAAGCCGGTGTGCAGCCGATGCTATCGGGCATTTCAAACACAGTGAGGAAACACCTGGACTTTGTCGAAGCACCTAAAAGACGGTCCTATATTACGTTTGTTTGAGGCAGTGGGCATTGTAGCCGTGAAACCAGCTAACGTTATGCTCCGTGTAATGTTTGCGAAAGTCAGTTATTTGTTAACAATGCTAACGCATTGCAGTGTTATACACTACCTCCTAATGGGCCACTATGCATCGCCATTCAGCCCGTATCCGGTCAGCTAAATGTAGAATAATGTTACTAATAATTATTTAAATGTTCATGCTTTTAATAAATCTTTTTGGCCTGCCACCATCTCAGTGAATTTAAACTAATTCTTGCATTCAGAGTATAAGGGGTGTGCGAGTGTGTGTGTGTGTGTGTGCGTTTAGGAGTCCACCTTAGCACATGTTATTAGCACTTAGCACTGTTTTATTAGTCATTATCCCCCCCTCTTTTTGCCAGTATTAGCCAGAGGAGGATGTCCTCCAGGAGTTTTTAAATGTTATTTAAAAAAATTTCATACAAACACCGTGGTATCGACTTAGGTATCAGGTATCATGTACTTTTGGTGGTATCAGTACTGACTACTAGATTTTTGTTATTGTGACATCCCTATTCTTTAGTAGCAATAACATCCCATTTGCTAATAATCAATCCATTCAATCAAAATGAACCCTGAAAGACCGACATCCTGAATAAACCCACCGACCCTCAAGAGATAAAAGTTTGGATCGGTCATACAGGAATTTCGACTCATAAAACATAATGCACTCTTAAATACTGCAACCTTTTTATTGTGAAACCATAAATACAAAAGACCACAATGTCCAGTGAATCCATTTTATGGTTGCTGCAGTTTTAATAATAAAAACCTCACATTGCTCATACAACATCTCTGTTTTCTTTCTTTCTCCATAAAGAGGCAACAGTACTCAATAAATCTGCTGATTAGATTACAATATTGCCAATAAAAGCAGCATTTGGCACACACTTCATCAGAACTGGATGTTGACACTGCACTCACATCAAACTCACTTGGACTCAGTGGGAATCATTCCCAGGAGTCACATGGTCTCTGCTCCGGATAAACATAGATCGGGGTTATGGAACATTTCCATATACAAACTTTCAGGAATCTTGTTGACGTCATCAAGAAAGGATCATTTTCTATTAAAACGCGAATGATAAAAGTTTATAATTGCCTGCCTGCTGACTATACTCTATATTTTTTAGTTGAGAGCAAAAGTTTTCAGGTTAATGATTTAAGGTTACATTTTTGATATATATATATATATATATATATCATGCAGAAATAAGTATTCCTGGAAGGGCGCTAGACCCTTTTCTACAGTTGGAAGGACACAGCTCGAATATACAAATATATTTGTGTCATACTCTAAGGGGGCTGACAGACAGACAGACAGAGATATATTATTTTTTTTATATATTATTTTTTTTATATATATATATATATATGGATTTTTTGTGTGTGTGAAATTCAAGCAACGTATATAAACTTAAAAAAAGTTCTCAAACATAGGATGAGGCTCTGCTACTTACAAAGGAAATCTGCATTTAACAAATGCAGCTAGTGAACGATGCGGGGTCAAACAAAAGGTTAAGGTGACAACATTCAGCAAATCTAATGTAGGAATGATTTCCAAAACACTAATAAACCTCCACAAGCAGCTTTTGTTTTCTCTACATCAGCCTTGCTGTAATAAAGGACACAGTTTGCAGACTCCTAGTCTACTCTACAGACATATAAACAAGTGCAGAGAAGATCACTCTCTCACACACAGAGTTTCTTCTCACTGTAATGCCGCGCACGTCTGCAAATGCAGAAGCATTCAACGGTTCTGCTTTAAATAGCAGTCAAGCAGGGGGGTAAAAGGCGTTAACACTCCAACTCCTTTTACACAGAGCCATGATCACGATACAGACTCATGTTTTCCCAATCACATGATATATATGATCATGAAAATTTAGGATTTGCTCTCGTAGCCTGTTATTTGGTCACTTGCTTAGGCAAGACTGAAAAAGAAAAGGGGTGTAGCACAGAAAACAGCTCAGCTGAGGTCTTTTTTGCTGCAATCTCTAGCAGTATCACTGCTCCGGCATTTCTTCACTGCTTGGACACAGACTTGGTGTGAATTTGTGCTGCCTTTCAGGCAATTTTTCCAAAGTATGTGACTACACTGTGTGAAAGAGTAAGCAGAAAAAGGCTAAGCAGTAGAATAGCAGGCTCACTCCGTCCACATCAGACTGACAAGGAGCAAGTGCATATTGCGAAAGCATGAGCATGTATTTGGAAAGAGGAGAGGTGGAAGAAATAAACGTACATTGTATAAACCTATAACCGGATACGGAAATATTCTCTTCAGTGTCTTAAACCAGAGTTTGTTCAGTGAATATATCACAGTCGGTGACAGAACTGTGTGCTGATAAATGATTAATAAATAATAATAATTCATTTGAAATTTCCTGCATGCTTTTCAAAGCCACGGCTCCGGATCAGCACATATGAGCAGCACAAAACAATGGACAATGCAATTGGGTAAAACATCTAGGAAAAGTCCTCTCAAGCAGGCCACACGAATTTACACGAAAACCTTTAACATTACTTGATTTTAAAAATGATGTAAAATTTGTGAATATATACAGAGTTCACTTTCCAGGATAGAATTTAGGATCAATCATTTTCATTCATCACTGACCATTTCAGAAGCTATGTCTTACATAAACTGCTTGAATAGAAACTAAAGCTTTAAGAAGGGGGAACAGGAAGAGAGCTCTATTAATAGCATGTTCTGTGGTTTAGGGCACTGAGATTTCGCAGGGTGGGCTATGGCCTCTACAAATTTTCATAAAGAGTCAGTACGAAAACAAGGCAATAGTTTATAAAAGAGGTTAGAATTCTGTACGTGATCTTCATGCTGTTTGAGTGGCCATACATTTAACAAGACAAAGTGTATAGATCTAAAATCAATTCAATTCTAAAATTAAAATCAATTCAGACATTCGGTCAATAAAGTACAGATGGCAGAGAGCTGCCTAGGTCTCAGGGGGAATGAAAACAGTCAATATGATTATGCGAGACCACTTTAGGCCTTCCCTAAACCCCAGGGGGCAGAAGAAAGGCCAGGCTTGCCCTGAGAGGATTAAATAACACACTAGAGCAGCATAACAACCTTTCTTCTTTTTTTATTTATTTATTTTTTAAACAAGATCATCTAATTTTGCACAAAAGGTTGTCTGTCTTTTTGTCTGTAAATACGAGTAGGACAGAATTCTGCAGTAAAGAAAAAGCAACTGTTGACATGTTTTTAATATATTTGAGACCATCATCGAACCTTTAAATGAAACTTTCTTCCTTTCTTTCCTTTTCACAACCAGACTTTTAACAAGTCTTTTAACGCAATTAACTTTTGAGATGCAAAACAGAAACATAGTTCAGAGAGAGGAAAGTGGAGAACCCAGAGGAAACCCACATCAACAGTTGATAACAAAACTCCACACAGAGAGTAACTCAGTATCAAACCGGCGACCCGACCCACTGTGACACCGTGTTCCCATCAGTGCACATACATAACAAATAAATGATAGGGTTTTAGCATTTAGAAACTTAAATCATTAAGTGCATTGGATTATCACTAATGAGCAGAAAACTGGACAAACTGGTGAGTCAGCAAAACTGATAAACAAACAGTCCAAGTAAGAGGATCAATGAAGTATAAAACTACACATAAAGCAGTGTTGCAGGTCCTGGGTGCATTTCTTTAATGGAGTCTGAACAGAGCGAGTGAGGTAAAGTGAGGGTAGAAAGGATGGTGCGCCGGTGAGTGAGTAAATAAGACAAATCCCCTCTATCAGTTCATTACTACTCTCTGTGTCTATAGAACCGAAGTCCATGCACACCAAAACCCAATCAATAACAAATACATTAAGAGAAATAGAAACGGACAGAGCATACAGAGTAACAACACAAAGACCAATGGAGAGTAAATCTATCCAAAAACAGGGACGGAAGAGTCAGGCAGGCTCAATGTCACAGCTGTCCTAGAATACACACCAACACGTGTCTCAGCTCAGAAAGTCACACATGCAGAAATAAGTATTCCTGGAAGGGCGCTAGACCCCTTTCTACAGTTGGAAGGACACAGCTCGAATATACAAATATATTTGTGTCATACTCTAAGGGGGCTGACAGACAGACAGAGATATATTATTTTATTTTATATATATATATATATATATATATAGATATAGATATATATACACATACACACACACATATATACATATACACATGTATACATATATACACACACTCACAAACTACCAACACAAATGATATAAGTTCCAGAACACACTGCATCACGCCCAACAACAGCTTGTTTAAAAATAAAATGCAACAATAGTGAACAACTTAAAAGGTCGCACCTATTTTTCCGTCAGTTACAGAGCAACTGACTAAACCCACACATAAACATTGCCACAGTTGTTGTAGTAACCAGGTATAGCAGATCATCTGTCTACCTGAAACACACTGCAGTGGGCTGGATGCACATCATGAACATGAAGCTGCTCACTCTTCACTCTCTGAAATAAACATCCCTTTCCTTGTTGACCATCAAGCTTTTTAGTGTTTTACCTGGAAACGTGAATAATTTAAAGTCTCCAAGGGGTGGGCGATCTGGCAAAATATTATATCATGATTTTTCCAGGCTGTATCGCGATCCATGATATGATCATGATTATTTTCCATGTTTTTTTGTTCTTTAAATACCTTGTTACAAAGACATGAACAAAAGCAACCAAACCAATTTTAATCTCTAATCCATATTGTCCTCTGTGTTAACAGCCATGCTGCTGTGTTGCCAAACAAAACAAGAAATACAACCTTAGGAACTACTCTTGGATATTATTGGTTTGGTCGCATGTCTGTCAGAGAGAACGCGAGCTGTACTAGACAATAAAGTCACTTAAAACAACTCATAAAAGGTGATAATTCATTCAAAAATAAATTTATGCACCATGTCTGAACATTTTCAGCACAACTGACCAAATGTGTTTAGTGACACAGTACTCACAATCGCTCTGCAACGACAGATCATAGAGACTTAATTATTCATGATCTAAAGTTGTCATATCATATAAGTGGTGTACCATTAAAGCTTTACTCTAAAAAGCTATTTTAAATATACACCAAAAGCACCTTCAAAAGGTAAAAGGTAAAAGGTACATTTTAAAACAAGTGACAGGCAAAATTACAGTTTCGGGAACATATTTCCGAAAGTGTTGGGTCTGAAAACCACCTCTTCCCATTAACATCAAAGAAATGCATGTTGTTTGAAACAAGAACTATTTACACATTTATAATTTATAAGTTGTCAAATGGTAGACGGTGTTGGTGGTCATGGTGACCTGAAATTCTGGTTCTCTCTAACTGAACTAAACACCAAGTGTTTGGATGACTTTGGTGGTGTTTTTTATTTATTTTTATATAATCACACTCGACCTATTTCGACAGAAAGCTCCAGACAAATTGCTCTGCATGGCTACAGATTTCAGTTTCAGGCTTATCGCTGTATAACTGATTAAATATTATACAGCGGCTAGCTATATAACCATAGTCTGCTTTCTGTTTCAGTTTTTTCCCTTACACAAGCTGCAGGAGATCTGTCCTCAAGACACATGACCACATGATCAGCATGATATCTTGACAAATACACGTACAGGCTGTTGATGCAGTCTCTCTTAATCCATGTCTATTTCTAGTCCATGACTAGGTTTGGTTTTAAATGAGACTCAGGTTTCATTTAAAAGACGTCATTATTAATTGACATTATTTCATAGTTATTAAAGTTATGTTTTGAGGAACTAGGAAAGGGGGCACTTTGTGAAAATGACCAAATACCCGGTCAGAAAGGCTCAAAGCCTCCGGAGCATGACTGTTCAGAGGTGAAAGGAGATTTAATGGGATCTGTAAGCAGATCGCATTAATCTGCTTGAGATTTAGAAAAAGCTTATTTAAGAAGTTACTGACTAATGCTGCACACTTAGACTTTTAAATAGACAAGGATTGAAAAAGAAATACCCACAGGACCCCTAACTCATGCACTGCACACAAACTGACCAAAAAGCCAAAGCTTGTGTACTGAGCAGCTACACAGATAAATTACAGTAGAGGACGAAATCCCCAAAAAAAGAAAGAGAAAAAAAAAAAAAAAAAAAAAAAAAAAAAAAAAAAAAAAAAAAAAAAAACAAGAAAAAACACAAAAAAAAAAAAAAAAAAAAACACACACACAGAGACAGAGAGCGAGACACACGCACACAGAGACACACAGAGCGTGAGACAGAGACACAGAGAGACACACAGACAGAGAGAGGGAGAGGAAGAGAAAGACACACATACATGAGAGAAAGAGAGACAGACAGAGCGAGACACAGATACAAAGAGAGAGAGCGACACACACAGACAGGGAGCGAGACACAGTGAGAGCGTGACACGGACACAGAGCGTGACACACAGACAGAGAGACACACACACACACACAGACAGACACACAACAGAGAGAGAGACACACAACAGAGAGAGAGAGACACACAACAGAGAGAGAGACACACACACAAACACACACACACACACAACAGAGAGAGAGACACACAACAGAGAGAGAGACACACAACAGAGAGAGAGACACACAACAGAGAGAGAGACACACACAAACACACACACACAGAGGGAGAAAAGAGAGAGCGAGGCACAGAGAGAGAGAGAGAGAGAGAGAGAGAGATGAGAGAGAGAGACTCACCAGAGAAAGAGGAGATGATCCCTGATGCTGCGCTTAGCCCGGTTTGTCTGTACTGCTGCTCTCGGTCCCTTTATTCCCCTCAAGTCCACAATGAACCTCGTGTGCGCTACAAACGTCAAATATAAGTCCACTTTAGTCTTCTGAACTTGCTCCAGAATGAAGAACACGCTGTATATCCGGAGCTGAAACACTTCTCAGGCCTATGAAACAGCTTCTTGTTTGAATTAGACGCCCAAACGGAAGAACAGTATATAGATGCGATAAGTTTTTACTGAACGTCTGTGTTCATTTTTGCTCCTAATTTCCTTTCTTGCTCTCTTGCCAAAAAGAAACGAAAAAAGTTGGTCATCGCGAAGACGTTATTGGAGAAGCTCAAACCCTAAAACCGAGTCAGGTGTTTAAAAAAAAAAAAGCCGGTGTGTGAACTGAAACAGAGCCACTGAGAACACAAGCCGTTAACGTCCTCTCCTCTCCTCTCCCCTCCCACCCTCCGTGTGACGTCATTACGCCACGCCCCCAACCCGTCTAAGCTGGGCTTTCTACAGAAACAACTACAACTTTATATTTGAGGCCATTAATCAGCAGTGTTAGGTAAGTTACTCAAAAAAGTAGTGATAAAATATCAAACTTTTCCAACTAGGCTACTTTGGTGTCTCTAGCCAAGGGGAGGCACAGATAACCTCTCTGATTGGTCTCTGTTCACTGAAGATATAAAATGACAGTAAAAATTCTTTTACTGATCTTCAGTTATATAGTGAACCCCTCCAAGTGGAGTATTATTCAGTGACAAAGGAAAAATCTTCGGGGTAAAACGTGATTTATTTTAAAAATGCATTTTACTTAATATTGTTTTCAAATAGAATACATTTGAGAATAAAAGAATAAATTTGTAACGCAAGTAACGTCATATTATTGACATCAGTAACTGTAATCAAATGATATACATTTAAAATGTAATGCGTTACATTGCTGCATTATCAGAAAAAGTCATTAGATTACAGTAACACACAACTCTGTTAATCAGACATGTTTAGAGTAGCCTATAAAGTTTCTAGAACTTATTCACACTTATTTACAAAATGTAAATATGTGAGCACTGCAGCAGTAGTAATAACATCATAGAATTGTTGTAAGACATCAACTGGCATGGTCAGCACGTTCGCCTTAGACCTCCAGGATCCGGGGTTCGAGTCCCGCCGGGTCCATGTGTGTGCGGAGTTTGCATGTTCTCCCCATGCTGTGGGGGTTTTCCTCCGGGTACTCCAGTTTCCTCCCCCAGTCCAAATAATGCATAGTAGGCTTATTGGCGTGTCCATAGTGTCGTAGTGAATGAGTTTGTGGGTGTACATGACAATATTTACATGTGATTTGATGGCTTATTTTGTTAAATATAAAAAAATCTAAGCGTGTGCGTAATACCTGACATTTAGATGAACCCTTTACAGTTGGGATCATGACTGTACATCATTCCCTTCAAATGCTATTGAGCTTTACATTATGGTATATTTTGTGTATGAGCCCATACTGCGGTTTCCTCCCCTAGTCTAAAGACATGCATGACTGGAGTGTCTAAAGTGTCATAGTGTATGAATGGGTGTGTGAGTTTGTGGGTGTATGTGATTGTGCCCTGCGATGTACGACCAGGGTGTACCCCGCCTTGTGCCCGATGCTCCCTGGGATAGGCTACAGGTTCCACGTAACCCTGAAAAGGAGTAAGCGGTAGAAGATGGATGGATGGATCACCTGGCATAAAGTTGGTATGACGTTGGACATTCGATATTCGCGGATATGAGCCCATTCTGTAGTGAAATACATGGCAATATTTATGTGATTTAATAGCTTACTTTGACAAATATCAGAAATCTAAACGGTGTACATCATACCTGACACCTAGATGAACCCTTTCCGGTTGATTCTATGACTTTAAGTCATTCCCTTCAAATGCTATTGAAGTTAGAAACGTGTTTTTCAATGTCGTATGTAACTTTAGAGACGGTCCCTTAATTTCCGCATTTCTGCGAATATCGAACGTCCAACATCAAACCAACTTTATAATTGCAGGTGAATTGGCGTTTGAAATATAGAACATTGACTGAATCTGAAATGATGAATGATTATCAGGTGACTGTTCCACATCGCAGCCATTAGAGGCGCGGTTCAGAAAAAAAAAACTTCATGAAGATATCCCAAAACACCATGATTAATATTTAGTGACATTTCAATATCATTTATCTAGTCACATTACACATTATATTTCATTGTATTTCATATTTAAAGAATAGACCATGACAGAAATAGGTTCGGTGGCTTTATTGTTTATTAAACTGATACTACTACTACTACTACTACTACTAATAATAATAAATAATAAGATCTTTTGATATTCTATATTTAATCTATTCTTTACTGGCGCTTTTCTCGTCTTTTCGCTCATGCAAAATGATCTGTTGTGACCGTTGAAACCAGTGTTTTAACCGCGTGCTCCGTGGTAACCTAGCAACGAAGGGACGTCTCAATAGTAGGGGTGCATGAACATTACGGACAAAACAAAACTAACATTAAAAAAAAAGTTTGTTGTTCTTCTAAACATATACAGCTGTAGTATGAATTTTCGGAACAAGATTAGCATAGGAATATTAAGAACAAGAGGAATTTTGAGAAGCCCTGTCACTACTACTGCAGTATATAACCCAAATTCGGAAGTGAATTGGTCCAGCTTTGTTTCCGTCTGACAGCTGTTGCTGCTCGCGCGGTTTATTAAACTGTAGCTTTCATTTACTCGTCCTTTCCCTCCCCACTGCATATCCTTATGGAAAAATGCAGAATAATTGAGGTTAATTGTTTTCTCTCGGTCCAATTCATATTACTGACTTTAAAGCAGTCCTGTTATTGAAAGTGAAGTTCTGCTTGCACTTGGCTAACATTGTAAGTAGTCGTTAGCAAACCTAACTAGCTTGCTAACTCGAGAGGAGTAGATGATCGTGTGAGTGTAGTCATTTTCTCATGCCTGTGTATATTTACAGCAGTATGGGAACAAGTAGCTCGACAAATGACTGATTAAATATGGAGTGTTTTGCTGTAAATAACAATCTCCAACAAATAACAAATGCAATCTAATCATGTCTGCAGTGGAATCTCAGATGGAAAACTTCATTCTGTATGACGAGATTGGAAGAGGAAGCAGGTCGGTGGTGTACAAGGCCAGGAGGAAAGGGAGCATACATTTCGTGGCAATTATCTGTAGCGAGAAGTCGAAGAAGCCTGAGCTGACAAACCATGTGAGTAAACTAGAAAATATTCCTGAAAATCACTCTGAATTAGACAGAAATCTAAACATTAAGCACTGTTAAGCATTCCTTACAATTTGAATTCATATATGCAGTAATTTATGGCATGTAGTGAATCCACTGCTTTCCCTCGGTTCCCTCGGTTGATTTGACCTGTTTAAATGGTGCTATAGAGATGGAAGTTGTTTTCACTGTATTACCAGGTACGACTTACGCATGACATGAAGCACAATAATGTGGTCTCTTTCTACGAGTGGTATGAGACTAGTAATCATCTCTGGCTGGTGGTGGAGTTATGCACAGGTAAGAGCTTTGAAACATTTACTCGTTTACTCACAGTATTGATGGTCTGCACTTATATAGCGCTTTTTTCCAAAGCGATTTGCACTGCCCAGCAAATGGGGGATGTCCCCCGGACATTGCGAATGTCCATTAGGTCTGCATTTGGTCCGGTTCATAACGTTCGCTGACAGACGTTCCGAGGATGTCACATGATATCAGATCTTAACACTACTGAATGTGTTAGTTTCAGCAAAAGTCCCTTAAGCATCCAGAATGGGCGCTGCAGGTCCTGTTAATGTCCCCTTGAACATCCATAGGACGTAAAGGGGATCCTATACACGGACGTTCAGGGGACGTTCCTAGAGGCCATTTAGGGGACGTCCTGGGGGTGTCTCACACATTCTCACACACACACACACACACACACTCACTCACCAATGGTAGCAGAGATGACATTCAAGGCGCAAACTTGCCATCAGGCACAACTGTGTTGTGAAAAAGTTCAGTGTCTTGCCTAAGGACACTTCGGTATGTGGGGACACGTGGGCCGGGAATCGAACCGCCAACTCTACGATTAGTGGACAACCTGCTCTACCACCTGAGCTCAGGTGGCATTGATGCTCACTTATTGATGTGCTTAATAGTCTGAACTGCTCTCTTGTTCAGCAAATACTATTTTTGTTCTATGTTAATTGTATGTTTGTTTTTTAAAAATAATTTATTCTTGATGTGTAATTGTTGGTCTGTAAACAGATAAAACACTTAGTGTTGAAATCTGCCTATTGTATATTTCTGTAGGAGGATCACTAGCGGCAGTTATTTCCCAAGATGAATGCTTGTCTGATGATGTTGTGCGAGAATTTGCTATGGACTTACTTAAAGGTCTCAAGTACATCCACGACTCTGGCATAGTGTTTTCTGACATCAGCCCTACTAAGGTGTGTTTCTACGCATCTGACACAATGTTGCATAAAGAGAATTGTATTTGTGTCTGTAAAATCATACCAGAATATAGAATGTCCAGCGGTTTGTTTAAATGTTTTTCATATGAGAATGAGTTTGAATACTCTGAATAAACAAGGGTGTTTGCCTGCAGATTTTACTGGATGGTCCAGGTACTCTGAAGTACTCGAATTTCTGTCTGGCCAAAGTACAAGGAGAGAACCTAGAGGAGTTTTTTGCTCTTGGGATGTCAGAAGAGGGAGGAGACAACAAGGAGAGTGCTACGCCTCCAAAAAATCTCAAGAACCGAACCCAAGGTTATCACTTAGCCCCTAAACATGGAGTATGATTTCTTTCTTGTTACTATGCCAAGTAACGCTTTTAACATTTTGATGGGACGTGGCAAGTAGCAATTCATTTTCGTAATAAGTCATTCTTGTCTAGTGAAACACACACACACACACCTGTTAGGGAAAAAAACTTTAGTAGCTTACACAGTTCTTTCCTTACAGTTTTGTATGTGAATGGACAGATTATCCTCATAGAGTTTTGATCTGGCTTCCTTCAGGCTCTCTGCTGTACTGTGCTCCAGAGGTGCTGAGAGGAGCGAGCACGAGCATCTCCAGTGATCTGTGGGGACTGGGCTGTGTCCTCTGTGAGATGTTTACAGGTCAGAACATTGTGAATGGGTTCTTTCTGCTTTAATGTTTGAATTGCATTAAGATGTTGTCATTTTCAATGAAAGTTTTCTTTCTGTATAATGTAAGAAGAGTCTAGGAAGAAATAATCCCATTGGAAAAAATTCCTAATCATTAAAAAAAAAACATTCATCGTACATAGTACGGCCGAAAAACTGTTTCATTTCTTGTTTCATTCTTCATTTAGGAAAGCCACCGTTCTTCTCAGAGACATTCCGTGATTTGGTTGAGCTCATTTTACATGAAGATCCGACACCTCTGGTGCAAAAAGGTTTATAAACAGCTGTTGTCACACTTCTAGTAACGGCACTTTAAGGTTTTAATCAAAATCTCTAATGCACCAATGTGCTTGTTTTTCAAGATCCCAGCTGTCTCCAGTGTAGTCCTGATTTCCAGAGCCTCGTATTGGGTCTGCTGCAGAAAGATCCTTTGAACAGGTTCATCTTAAATATACATGCGTAGCTGCACACACAGTACCCTCCACTAATATTGGCACCCTTGGTAAATATCACAGCTATATTCCTTTGTCTTACCAATTGTTATGAATGACTAATCGAATTTGGCCTGTGTTACCCCATATTTATACCCCTGTGAAACAGGAAGTCATGGTTGAACAATTTCCTGTTCCTAGTCACCCAGGTGTACTAAATAAAATGTAAAGAATCAGTGGAAATATACTTCAAATATATTTCTCTCATATGAAT
>CM022757.1:26748702-26871202 GCA_012411365.1 Ameiurus melas | reverse complement strand
GGGGACCGCTGCTCTATACAGTGTGTGTACAAGGAAAAACTAACTTCAGGACAAGGACACTAATATATATCTGACTTGTGTTTTTTCAGTACACTATATATAGTTCTCTGAATTTGGTGTGTTGTGTATCTCAGGATAGTAGTGCATTGGAAGATTTGCAGACTGATGCAGGCACCTGCATTAAAGAGCTCTTGTACACCGAATCAGATCTCACTGTGACTCCTATTATGGACAACCCAAAGGTGAGTACAATGCATAAAGCTGTGAGAGGCTTTAAAATCTCAACCATTAGAAAAGCAGAACTCCAACTATTTCTTATTTTCTCAGATTATGAAAAACGCTCCTGTCCGATTTGACTCCAAAATACTGTGTGTTTCAGCATATTCAGGTAAACTTTGCTGCTGTCATTTTTGCTGAACATTTGCATTTGAGTTATTAGTAAATCTTCTAGGTGACTCTACAACTACTTCTTTTTTTGTAAAGAACATTTCTATGCAGTCCAACAGTGAGGTGCTAATGACTAACTGTCTGTCTTTTGTTCCCTCTCCCTCTTTGTTTGTAGTTGAGCGTTTGGCATGTATGAGCTCAGGTGAATGGTCTGCATTCCTGCAGCAGGTATGTGCTGTTCTGGAGTCAGTGGAAAGGGCTGGATCTGGAGCTACAACATCACGTGCAAAACTCAACCTACTCTGCTATCTGTGCTGCGTTTGTGGCCACAGAGACACAGCCACTCGCTTTATACATTCCCAGTTGGTAAGCACTGTTTGGGTCCAAATTGCGCACACAAATTTTTTCTCTCACAAAAAGTCTCTCATAAGTGAGACAGAATTGAGTCAGTGTCTACCTATTAAAACAAGTGCCAATCATGGAGATTAGTGTAAAACTCAAAGGAGTGCAACAAGCTACAGTCAAACAGCACACTATATCTCGATGCATAAAATATCAATGCACATGAATAATAATAGAATAATTAGTAACCCTGAAGATCACAGGCAAGTCATATAACAGTACGTGTATTTATTATGAGTGTAAGGATACATGAAATTCAAATTCGATATAATGCAGTGGTATCGCGATACAGTCAATTTTTAATACAGCAAAAATAAGCATTGAATGAATATGTGCCAGTGCTCATTTCCTTAATGAAAACTATGATGAAAAATGTTTGTTGATAACATGAGATGATGTCCGAGAAGTAAACACTAAATTGTGACCGTATCAACATGCAATATTGTTGATTAAAATTCAAAGATTTTTTTTTAAATGAAAAGGTAGTTTAAAGAAATATATAAACTTTGCCAAAGTCTCACTTTATTTTCGCTGACATAAAAGATGAGACAAATTTGTATAGATGATTTTTTTTTTTTTCTCCTTCCAAAATTACAATCCAAATATCCTGTTTATTGGATGGCATGCATAGCAGTTTCCTTCCTGTGCAGCATGTCAGGACTAAGCAAGCACAGTCGGAAGTACCTTTTGGCTAGACTAGACTGACTGACTGAAATGTTGATCAATAATAATCTTATGCTACAGTTTTCAGTGACTGAACTGGCAACAGTTTTCACTGACTAAAACTAGACTAAAATACTTTTTTGGTTTGTTTGTTTTTTGACTAAGATAAGACTAAAATGCCCAAACCTTTAATCAAGTTATAGCTTTAGGTTAAAGAAACGGTACAAAAATGACTATATATGATAGCTTTTATCAAGGAGATTTGAAAAATGACCAATACTAAATGAAACAATACCTGACAAAATTAACACTAATATATGCCTTAGATATCCATTTTTAATTGAATAAATCTAGAGATGACACCAATCCGATACTTACGATTGGTATAAAGGCAGATACCTGCAAAAAATTATGGCTTGGATATTGGAGACAAAATAGCAAATTTGATCCAATCCTGTAACAAATGGAAAAGATTGGGATTGGATTAGGGGGAAAAATTTGGAAATGGAAAACTTTATATATAAAGAGACATGATGGAATTTTTTGTTAGGACTGACTTTATGACTGTGTGAATTGCATTTATCCTTAATTCTTCCTCTTCTTCTTCTTCTTCTTCTTCATTATTATTATTATTACAAAGCTGCTGTGTATGTTTTCCAGTGGTTTTTTGTTTGTTTTTAAGTGAAGTGCTTCAGTAAAAAAAAAAAAAAAATTAAATCCTAGTAGTTTTTAAAGAAAAAATATATTGGATGATCAATATTTGCTTTAATTTTTGCTATCGGAGAAGAAAAGTGGAATTGTGCCATCTCTAATTAAAACATTATAACAGTACAATCATCAAAACTTAACTACAGGGTTTGTGTGATCCATTCAGATTCTTAGCAGCATATCACCAAACAAAAGCTGTACATTAAAATGGTAATATTTAATTAACATTGGCTCTTGAAAACACTGCGATTAGGATAAGCATTTTTTTTTAAACCCTTGTAGCCTCTCCTGATTCATGATAAAGGGCAAGACTATTTCAGAGGGCTTGATGAAGTTTAAAAGGTTTATAACACCTCACTAAATCTAAGCCATGTTTTATGTCTAGTAGCCTACTTTTTTATGCAGCCTATTGAATGTATCGTTCATTCATATATGCATATGCGTGAAATCAATAAAAGAATATGCTGCACCATATATCTTTACAGCCCCATTATATATATTTGTAAAGGAGTTTCAGCATCATTTTAAGGACTGTTTGTGTCGAAAGTACAAGTTTAAAGCGTCTGATTTTAAATTTCTTCCACGATGTGGAAGTATCCTTGGGCATTGTTCACTCATGAATTGTAGTTATCAGGATAGAAAGGTTAAACAACCTTTTTATTAGCTAGGTCAATATGGCCACAAGCGAGTCTTACAAGCCTCTTACATTAATCACTGATCTGTGTGCATTAGTCATCTTGTAGCCTATAGTTCTAATCAATAGTCCTCACATCACTGGGATTTTCATTGCTGTTGAGTGGACAACAAATCCATGTAGTCTGGTTACACAAGGCCAATTCTAATAAACTTTCACTTGAGCTAGGATGCTAATGACTAAGCTACAGTGCATTTCTGAAAATCTGATCATCAGGAAATTTACACAGAAATGATTTGTGATGCACTTATTTTTTTTTTTTTTGCTGAAAGTAAGCACTGAATGTACACTATATGGCCAAATGTTTATGGACACATGATCATCACAACCATATGTAGGCCTTCCCTAAACTGTTGCCACAAAGTTTGAAGCACACAATTCTATATATCTTTTTTTTATGCTGTAGCCTTGCAATGTCTCTTCACTAGGACTAAAGGGCTCAAACCTGTTCCAACATGACATTTGCTCAGTACACAAAGCAAAGTCCATGATGGTGTGCCAAGGTTGCAGGTGGCCTCGTGAGCCCTGACATTAACCCCACTGAACACCTTTGGGTTAAACTGGAATGCCGACTGAATCCCAGGTCTTCTCTCCTGACATCAGAGCCTGACCTCACTAAAGTTCTTGTGGCTGAAGGAACACAGATCCCCACAGCCACACTCTAAAAACTAGTGGAAAGACTTCCAAGTAGAGTGGATGTTATTGTAACCGCAAAGATGGATTGATCTGGAATGGATAAAAAAAAAACAAAAAAAAAAAATATGCATACAAGTGTTATGGTTAGGTGTCCATAAACTTTTGCCCATATATTATAATTTATAAAACCACGATTTTGAGGGCTGCAAAAGTTCTTTAGATCAAGAGACTGGCACTACGTGGTCTGTGAAGGATAACTGGTCATCCGTTATAGCCCCAAGGTTACTATAATGGTAGCAGCCAAGCTTGATGGTGATATGTTGTGGTGCTTGAAGTTTTTTGCTTTGATGTCAATAGCCTGTGTTTTTGATTGACATAAGATGTCACTGGAGATTTGGATTGCTCTTCCAGAATGAGATATCTGAGACTCATTGAAAGTTGCGAGAAACTGAAGTGTTCTGAGGGGGTGATGGGTAGAGATGAGTGTCATCAATTATTGCATCATACCTTTATTGATTGTAAATGCTACTAAAGAGTGCTGTCCGAGTGATGGGATATTCAGACATAGTCTACAGTCCCTTTGGCACATTATACTATATAAGGCCTTAAGCATGTTTGACAGCTGTTGAACCAAATCTATGTAGCTAATCTTCTGTAGTTTTCCCCAGTGCTTGTAAGCATTCCTCTTGTTCTTCACCAGTTGTGGACCATCTAATACACTTGTGCGTATTTGCTTCCCCCATCAGGTCTCGAAGAATCGCAACCTCTGTACTTTCGTTACATACGGTACTAACAGCACTGCAGAAAAACAAGTACCGTCATGTTTTAAGAATGTTGGTACCGAAGTATCGATTCTCGTGACATCCCTAAGAGGAACATTTATAACTCACTTTATTTCCAAAACCATAAATTGCCTATTAATACTCCTCAATGAAAGCTATGACTATGAGGTAGTTTTGGTAGTCAGATTATGCAATATATAACAAGGTGTGTTGGAAGAAAAATGGTCATTCAGTTTGGTAACTTGTCATTCAATCAATGAAGCCATTCTGTCTCTGGCCACCAGGTGGCCACCTACAACAGCATGGGGCCATACGTAACTGATTGCCTCCTATTTTACCCAGACTGAAAGCTAAGAACACATAAATTACAATTAATGCCCCATAAAACAACATAATGGCTTCACAAATTGATTACAGTAAATTACATTTAAAGCTAACCTCTCTTTCTCTCTTTCTACCTCTCTCTTTCTTTCCCTCTCAGTTTCCCGTGTTGATCCAGCAGCTGCGGCAGGCCTCTAACTGGGATATGTGAGTATGATGCCGTGCAAGCAGCAATAGTCATTGATTTATCCTTTCTATGAAACAGTTAGGTTTGTGCTGCATATTGGTTTTGCGGTACTACATTTTTTTAACCAGTTTAGAAGTAAAGTGGAATTTGTTGTACAATGTTGCATGTTACCAGTCATGTGACACACTGGCCATGTCATAAATTAGTCCCTTTCTTTCATGCTGTCTGTAACTAAGCAACGGCTTTGCATCTTGCATAAAATATTCAGCGTTTCATTATGTATAGCTCAACAGTAGCTGTAGGAGGGAGCTGTGGTGTGGTCATATAGGGGTTTTATTTCCCCCACATATGATATGATCTGTTTGGGTTTTTTTTTTTAAGAAACTTGCATTATTTTGCTATTATGAAGCATTGGCATAAATCTAATGATATGTTCATGTTTCATAAATAATCATATATTTTTATATATAGAATTATATATTTATTATTTCTCCTAGTACACACTTTGTGTATCCATGTAACATGATCACATTTATAAAGCTGACTATGGCTTTCATAATGTATTATTTTATTAACAGAAAACATTTTGTGTGTGTCCTTCAGTAAGACCAAAGTGATGAGAATCATCGGTCTGTTGGCGTGCCATAGCACAGAGCTCAGAGAGGATGTTCCTGTCATAGAAGTGAGTTGGTTTGATTGTACAAGTTTTTCTGTTTCAGCCACTACATACAAGTACTCAGCCTTGATCCTGGAGTGACTTTCTGCTTACAGCTTAATTTTCTTATTTGAACTTTTTTTTTTTAAAACAAAACAATAATTATTCCACACAGCATATATACACTGCTTTTAACTGCATCCCAGGTATTTCCTTGTTGCCCAATAATTGCTCTGTTGGATGATTTTAATGTACTAGGTGGTGGGTGATGTGTTTTTTTTTTTTTTTTTAAACAAGTGCAACTGAACTGCTATTTCTGTTTGACGTACAACATCCCCTATCTCACATGTACTATATTAGAACAAGACAATATTTGCACAAATTTATGACAAGAAATTGATTAGCAAATTAAAATTGTATAATATGGTGCATGTGATAACGTATTAGTACTGTATGTTAGGTATGGCAAAATAAACTAATAAGTCTCTGAATGGGGGAATTGCAGTATCTAGCATAACTAGGTACCTCCTTAATCTAATAATTAAGTATAATTGAGTAAGGTGTGCTAATATTTGTTTTGGATTTTTAAAATATTTTTCTTGGGAGATGAAATTGCGTTAATGACATGTCTGACTTGTATATGGTAGTCTTGGAGCAAGATTATTATAGCTGATTGTCGTGATTCTTTATCCACGCTGATGCCAGGTCACATGTGCTCGGATCCCCATGGTGAAGTGGAAGAAATACCAGCAGGTGTCACTGTAGCATCTCTTTAGCATGTTTCTCCCAAACCCTATACTCCAAAGAACATTAGGGGGGGAAAAAAGAAGTAATTTTTTATAGCTATGATCCTAGAGCACATAAAAATCTGATGAATTGATACAGAAGTTGAATTTACTATGGCGCAGACTTTCCCAGAGTGTACAGAGGACATGCCTCCTGCCCAAACATGCTTACAAAAACGTTAACACACCATCAAAGGCTTTGCAAACCTGCGTTGTGGTTTATGATTTCAAAAATGCTCCTCTAATTGATGTCAAATAGGACTGCTTCAGTGTTAATACTCAGTTCATATGGGTTTAACTTGGGTTCCTGTATCGACACGCTAGCCTTTTTGTTCCTGAACAGTTCCTGCATGGGGACTGCGCCACAAAATGGCCGGCACAAACATTCTAGCAAGGCTTAGGATTTGGGAGCGAGCTGCAGACAGACACTCACACATTTTAACTCTCTCTTTGCTCTTACCAACACTGACTCTGACCACCCGCCATTTTAGGCACAACAAGCGGGTGCTGAGAAGCTAGAGATGCGTGCAGCGTCTCTACAGGGGTCCAGCGTCAGAGCAGACTGCTTCTGTCATGGCCATTTTTGTCGCTGGGTTTCTCTTTGTTCGCAGTGAAAACACGGCACCAGTTTCGGATGTTTCCTTGTACATTCTCCAGGTTGTTATGGTTTTGCAGAAGCTATTCTGAGAACCGTTTTAGGGACTCTGTTCAAGTGTATGATTGGGAGATGGTATAAATAATTAGGGTGTCGGGTGTGGTTCTCCACTCTAATGTTAGTGGATTCTAATGTTCTGTCTGTCATTAAAGATTTGTGTTAGCTGAACCTTGGTCAGAAAGCAACAGCTGAAAGAAACTTTGCTTTAGGTTGTTGTCATGGCAATGATAAAAGACTCTATAAATAGACATCATACTGGCTGCATTGTTTTGAGAGGAAATTACAGAATCATGAGTATAAGAGGGTTTTATTGCCTATTAGTTTCACTTTCTGCATGTCTTTCTGTCAGCGTTGTATGGTACAACTGTCTCTGAAATCTCTTCCATGAATATTTAAGTACTAGTCTAATGAAGGGGTAAATGAAACACATTTCCTGATGAATACAGCCCTTAGTAGTGCTACTAGCTAAATTCTAACTAAATTCTCTTATATTAGATGCACAGCATTGACCTTCCCATCTCTGTTAGCTTCAGCAGTGGTTACAGGAGTCAAGTCAGTGTTACAGTCATATGTGTGTTTTCAGAATACAGAGTATATGAAAACTATGAAATTCTGGTGCTAATGTAGGGTGCCCCTACATCGAACATCAAGTGTATGACATGTGGAGACAACATACTGTATAATACAACAACAAACGGAGACAGTTTATACATACTGTACAGTGGGGTCCAAAATCTGAGACCGTATTAAAAATCTGTTTTTTACATTAAAAAAAAAATTACAATTGGATATAAACAAAAACTTTGACAATTTTATACATTCTAAAACAGAGAAAGGAAACATACTTTCAGTATTCAACATTCTGCACGATTTTTAGGTCACTATTTAAATAGTAAATTGAAGTAAGTAAGTCGACTCTTTTGTACAAAAGGTCAGATTTTACTCGAGTCTTATCCCTTAAATTTAGCACGTTTTCAGACAACAATCCAATAGATTTGATCTAACATGGCTCATCAGGTTTTACACAAACTTGTAGCTCAAGTGCACACTGTCATTATGAAATAATAAGCATACCAAATACTTTAATATTTATGTGAATGTTAGAATTTCTAAGATAGGTTTTTACTCAAGCTATTCCTGATAATATTTGTAATGAAACATTTTATATTAAATTTGAATGCAAAATAGAAGCATTTTCATGCTTGTGGTCTCGGACATTCGAACCCCACTGTATTGGGGGGACGACAGCTATTGCACCTGTTTCAGACATCATGTAATTTGAATAGTGCTCCATTATGTAGTGATCTAGAACATCCAGTGTAGTGCAAGTGGTACAAAGTATATGGATGGTTGTATACATCACAAAACAGTGCAAAAAGATGCATTAAGTGCTATGTAGGAGGATCTGAGTGTAATTTTTATGTTGCTCGTTTATTTCGAATGAGGCTAGGGATTCAGCCTAAAAAATCTATAATTTGTTAATGTGTGAAGGCTTTGCCTTTTTACAGCCACTGCTGCCTGAGGGAGTAAATATTTAGTTTTTAAGGTCTGTGCTATTGACGAGTAATCTGCAACCAACAAGGTTACAATACTATTGAGTTGAGAGTAGCTGGAGAAAGCAGAACAACTCTGATCAACTATCCCCATCACAGTGAACTTCAAAAATGTTTTTTTTTTTTAACTATTCCATATTTGTTTATATCTTTCACTGGCTCAAATTCACATTAGTTATATACACGTAGGTGTAACTGTTCAACCATATTCACATGCCAGCTTCAAGTGTTGTTCAGTTTTCTTTATGAACAACACTTTAAATCTTGACATCATAAATCTGCATAGCTTTATAATTCTACACCCACACAAACATGCAAATATTCTTCTGATTGCTCTTCAGATGCGTCCCCTGAAACTGACCCCCCCCCCCAAAAAAAAATCTGTGCATGTCAACAGAATAGAAAGATATAATGGTCATCTACTGTAGCACAGATACTGTTCAGCGTTAATTTGGAATCAGGATAAAGGCTGGTTTATATTTCTATGATGATGCACATAAACATATTTACATGAAAACACAGAGCAGGGGTTTGTGGGTAAATGTAGCTCACAGAGGAGCTGACATGCACACGTCTGAAATTTCAACTATGCGTTGTGTCAGTGCAGCTGCGTGCCTAGTAAAATTTTTTTGTTGTTTATTTAATTTATTTGTTGTTTTTGTTGTTCATTTTGGCCTTGTTGTACATGTCTACACATCACATATAATATATTTTGCAGACACCATATACACGTTTAAACACGCGTCCACACATATTTGTAAATTTACAGACACGCAGGTATAAATTCGCCTTAAATCTTACCCCCTCAACAAATAGAAACTCTTTAGGCCTGTACCTACTCATGATGTCCAGCATCGGTTGCATCAGAGTTCAGTCTACATTTGGATGTGCCAGTTTTCCATCCACAGCGGGGAAGCAGAAAGAGCCCAACAATGTTGCTTAACGTAGCCTAGCCTTCTTCAGCCTGCACCCACTGTGCTCTTTAAACTGTGTGTAGCATGCAATCATCAACATGTGCCTTTCATAGCTAAGGCTAATCAAATCCAGTCGCCAACATCTGGTCTGTGCAAAGTCATTACAGACATGGTAGTATGGAGGCTCTATTAAATAAGGAAAAGCACCCGGCGGGGGGGGGGGGGGGGGAAAAAAAAAAAAAAAAAAAAAAAAAAAAAAAGAGAAAGAAGAAGGTAATTTTCATGTAAAGTGGGGCTGTAGGCAAGTTAGCATCTGTTATTTGCAGGACTATGTTTTTGAAATGGTAAATTATATACCCATATCAATCTCACAAGCTATTGGTTTGGAGAAATGTAGTTTCATGGAACGTGCGAGTTAGATCAGCGAGTTAGTTACTATACTGAGCATTCTGTTTTGTACTCGTCTGTTTACTCCACAGGCAGTGGCTATGTTCACCGAGCTTATGCGTGAGAACTTCAGGAACAGCAAGCTGAAGCAGTGCCTTCTGCCACCACTAGGAGAGCTCCTGTACCTCATTGGTACTCAGGTAAAAGTAATAAAAAATGGTGTTTGAGTCTGTTGTGGTAATTTGCACAGGTGGTACTCAGGCTTAAGTCCTAACATCCAAAAACCTGATACCGCCTTCAGTCATGCGTACTGGCTTACTCATTTCTAGAGATGGTACAATACCATTTTCCTGTTTATCGATCTGTTTATTTTTTAACTATTAAGCTTTTAAGTGGGTGAATTTGATTGGAACACTTTATCTAAAACGGCCATCTAAAATGACCAAACACTAAAATTTAAACAAAACAATTCTTTCGAGAAAAAGTCAAGTACAAGTGTGTGCAAAAATTATAAACTAGCTACGCGCTGTTGTAGTAACGTGTTGACGACTACTGGTATCATTGTGTGACCTACTTTACGTTGTGTTATGTTGAGTTATATTGCACCTCATATTTCAGCCTACACTTGTTATAGAAAAGGATCGGAATCGTATTTTTCTTCCAGTATCCAGTCCAGCATTTTCTTCTGATATCAGCCTGATACAGATACTGAATATTGAATTGGTGCCCTTTCTACTAATATCTTATTAGTTGCTCTCAGTTCTCATTCATATGTAGTTTTAATGAAAAGTATAGTAATATAATGTAAATATATGATATATGCAGTATACATATGAATCCATCTCAATAAAGCAAACAGAAATGATGCTAAATAGGGCTTTTGACAGGTAAAGTATCCCAGGTAAAGTATGAGCAGTGTGAAACAAGATAACCCCGGATTCCATTTACCCGGGGTTTACAAGGGTTAACTGTTTCAAGTCTTAAAATCCCTAATAATTAAAATGGAAGAAAATGACACTTAAGCTTATCAAAAAATAAATAATGCAATTAATAGAAAACCAACAGGTTCTTCTGGAGAGGAATATATCCTTTCTGTACTAATTAGCACATTTTAAAGATCTATGTTCATCACTAGGGCAGGGATCATACATTTGATTTAAAAATATATATATATTTTTGCCCCTGTCAGGAAGGTGAGATTGTTCTGTTGACAGAGATGAGACTAATGTATGGGAGATGGAACGATCTGTCGTGCTTGTATGTACTGTATTTTTCATTTCCTTAGCTCTGCTGTTTGTCAGGGTCAAAAAGTACAGTTCACACACAGCACTTATTGACGTTATCGGATTAGAGACCTCAGTGGCTAGGGTACTTGAGTGCCCTTGTTTCAGTTAATGATTTTTCTTCTCTTTCTTTCCATCCCTTCATTAAATCAGGGGAGGCTTTTATAAGTTAATTGGACATCACAAACTCTTCTCTGTAAGTTTTGATGGATGGTGGGCAGGGCATTAGTACACAAGTTGACACGACTCTTAGTTTACTTGAATTGATCTCAGATAGATTACATATATATGGAATTTTATGAGGGGTTATGCAATATGAGTAACACTATAACAAAACATGACACGAATGAGAGCACCGTTTGTTTCACAGACCCAGCATGCAACAGAAAACATTATAATTATTGTATTGTTTATTGTATTAACATTGTTAAACATTATTATTGTATGGTAAGTAGTTGCCCTACCTAGTATAGTACCTCACTATACAATCAAATCAGCTCCTCAAATTCCCTTTAACAACTGAGTCACAGTGACCTTTTTTTATATATATAATGGAGTATGTGTGGTGGCCTGCGAAAATGCTTCACATGGTCAGAATTTGACATTTTCTACTATATTATAGTGTATATATAAACTGAATGGGGAAAAATAATCCACACCGGAGGGGTGTGTGTGATGTGTACAATGCTAGTGCGTTATTTGTGTGTAACATCACAGTGTGGGGTGTGTTATTCTGTTTTTATCACAGCAATATACCAATGATTACAATGTTTAATTCGTTCATGTATGACACATCACACATTTAAACAGTTTATAGTTAGAATTAATGTTGTGGAACGTCTGTAATGCAAAAATAATGCACACCTTCTGCTGTGCTGTGGTATATGTATCTCTTTTTTGCATGCATCTCAACCAGAGGTAAAGCTCTAGCATTTTAAAGACTGGTTCTGAAAAGGGAGAAAATGGCATTCCACTCAAATTCCAGTGAAAGACACAGGAGCATCGCAGACATTTTGACAGCACATATATCTGGTTACAGACTGAATTGATTAAGCTTCCCTGTGTCACTATGGCACGTAGTTATCTAAAGTTTTGATCAAAGTCTGACATTTACTGTGTGAAGAAATCACACTTAGCTAGCAAGGTTTTAGACATCTTACGCTAGACAGTCTGTCTTTACCCAATGTGATCTTTGCAGAAAATCTCAAATTTAAAAGTAAATAAAAACATTTCCACATAGTTTTGGTAATTATAAAATTCTGGTTCCTTAAAGTAGAGCTGTCCATGTTCTAGGCAGGAAAGCTCAATTCTGGCCAAAACCTCTTCATCCTTTTTTTTGTTTTTGTTTTAGTTGCTTGCCAGAATTCACATACTATTTTGTCTTCTATCAAGGCAACAGTTTAAATGCCACAATCATAGGCCAAAAAAATACCCAGGCAATGGGGAAAAAATATATTGGGCGTAAATTATGCATAAATGAGAAACTGAACAAGAGGTCAATGACAAATATTAGGAGAATGGCAAATAATAGGGCTTGGGTCATTGTTGTGTGAACCCTTTCTAGCTGTAAGTAGCAAATTATAATTATTGTATAAAATGATTTTGAAATAAAGTTCCTGGTGTATAGAAAGTGGATTCTATGCTAGACTTATGCATGCATGTTAAAAAAATTCAAAAATAAAATAAATAAAAAAACAGCAGCATGTACAGGACATTTGGGGATTTAAACATTTGATTACGATGGAAACATACAACCCCAAGTCATTTGAAAATTCAATTCCTTCTGTAGTATATTGAAAACACTTTATTAACACATTATTTCATGTTTTACTTTGTGAATGTAATTTCTTTTGGAAAATATACACTCATTTAAAATCTAATGACCGCAATCCACTCTAAACAATTGGCATAGTCGACTGTTTACCACTGTGTAACATCACCTTTTGTTTTAATAACACTTATTAAGCATTTGGCGCTGAGTGAAGACACCAGTTGGTTAAGTTTAACAATCGGAATCTCACCCCATTCTTCCATTATGCATTTCTTCAGCTGCGCAACTGTACAGGGCCTTCGTTGCCTTATTTTGTGCTTCATAATGCACCACACGTTCTCAATCTGAGACAGGTCAGGACTGTAGGCAGGCCATGCTAACACCCGCACTCTCTGTTTACGCAACCATGCTCGTGTAATCCGGGCAGAATGTGGTTTGGCGTTGTCCTTCTCTGGATGGCAGCATATGTTGCTACAAAATGTGTACATATCTTTCTGCATTAATGTTGCCTTCACAGATGTGCAAGTTACCCATGCCATGGGCACTGACTTGGACGGTCCATTTCCTCTTTGGCCTGGAGGACACAACGGCCGTTTTGTCCAAAAACTATTTGAAATGTTGGCTCGTCGCACCACAAAACATGATTCCACTGTGCTACTGTCCATCTCGGATGAGACCGAGCCCAGAGAAGTCGGCGGTGCTTCTGGACAGTGTTGATGTATGGCTTCTGCTTTGCATAATAAAGACTTAAGTCGCATCTGTGGATGCAGCAGCGAATGGTGTTGACTGACGAAGGGTAACCAAAGTATTCCCGAGCCCATGTCAGGATATCCATTACAGACTCATGACGGTTTTTAAGACAGTGACGTCTGCGGGATCAGAGATCACTTGCATTCTACACTGTAGAAGTTGAAATGCCCAAAACCTTACCAATTTGACTTTGGGGAATGTTGTTCTCAAAGTGTTGGATTATTCGCTGATGCATTTGTTGGCAAATTGGCGAGCCTCGACTTATCCTTGCTCTTGAAGGACTAGGACTTTTTTGGAGACTCTTTATATACTATGATTAGACGATTTCCTCACCTGTTTCACATCACCTTCTTATTTCAACTTGTCACGTCACTATTAGTCCTAAATTGCCCTTTAATTATGCAGTTGCTAGGGTAAAACATCAAATACCTTGCCTTTATATGTTTTGTGTTTAAATACAAGTCAAAGTTTAATTACTCCTCTTTGCTTTTATTAGCATTTTCCATACTGTCCCAACTTTTTCGGAATTGGGGTTGTATATTCTGTGAACTTCATGGCTAAAATAAGCTTCAGAAACATTTTTTGTTTGGCATTTTGCCCCTACAATAACTTTTAAGAAGAGATGACAAGATAGTGACTGGATTAAATAACCATTTAACTTGCCACAATACATTTAGAAAATCTCTGCTGTAGTTTTGTTATAAATTCTACTGATTCTATTAACCCTATGTTCAGTTCATATTATCAACTGTTTGAGCTAATAAGAACAGTCAGTTGTAAATGAGAGCAGTCAATTGTAATTAATTACTATTTGGATGAAGTAGCTGAACATAGTCATGTGAAAAAATAAGTACACCCCATGGAAATGTTTGGCTTTTTAACATATTTGGACAAGCAAGCATTTGATCCTCTTTGAAACAATACTTATTAATGAAGTAGATATTCTTGAACAAAACCACAAGGAAACACAGATTTTTCAGTCATTTATTCAATAGAAATATTATAGACGTAATGTACTTCCGTGTAAAAAATAAGTGCATCCTCTGCCTCAGAAACTCGTATTGCCCCCTGTAGAAGAAATAAGTTCCTGTAGGCGTTTTGCATAATTGTCCACTAGTCTCTGTCATCAGCTTACTAGAATTTTTGACCACTCTTCCATGCAATATTCTTTCAGTTGCAAGAGGGTTTTCTTGCATGCACGGCCGATTTGAAATCCCCCCCCCCACATTTCATTATGATTCAAATCCCGGTTTTGACTAGGCCGTTCCATAACCCTCCATTTCTTCTTTTTGAGCCTTGATTCCTTGGTGGATTTGCTAGTGTGCTTAGGATCCTTATCCTGTTGAATTTTTGGACAGATTGCCTCACGTTATCTTCAACCACTCTTTGATATGTTGCAGAATTCATAGATGAATCAATGAATGCAAGCTGTTTAGCCCCTGAGGCAGCAAAGAAACCACAAACCCTAACATTTCCACCACCGTGCTTCACAGTTGGTATGAGGTGCTTTTCCTGAAAAGCTGTCTTTGGTCTGTGCCAAACATATCTTCTGTTACTTTGGCTAAACAGCTATCTTTGATTCGTCTGTCCAGTGCACATTATTCCAAAGATCTGGGCTTTGCCTATATGCTCATTGGCAAACTGCAGTCTTGCAAAGGCTTTTTCTTGGCTCGCCTCCTATACAGATCAAATGTGTGCAATCTGTTTCTGATTGTAGAAGCATGCACTTTGACATCAACAGTTGCGAGACTTACTAGTAGATCTTGTGATGAAATTTTGGGGTTCTTGGAGACTTGGGCTGAATTTGCTGGGACGGCCAGTACTAGACTAATTGGCTATCGTTTGAAATCTGCACCATTCTAGATTATTTTCCTTACAGTGGATTGTATTTTAAATAATTTGGAGATCTTTTTAAATCACTTGCCAGACAAAAAATTCTGAAGGCTTTACATAACTCTTTAGATCTTGGCATGATACCACAGACCTCAATAGTAAAGGGAACACCAGACACTAGATATGAGAGTGGTATAAATAAGACCAGTTCCACCTGCACTCCCTAAGCAGCTTCTAATCACTGGCACCCAATCATGAAGGGGTGTATTTAATTTTTCAATGTGACTGATCTGATTTAAATTGTGAAAATTACTACAAAATGTAAATTTTAGGTGTCATTTGATAGTGTATCAACTTTATTAATAGGTACTGTTTCAAAGAGGATTAAATGTTTGCTTGTCCAATGTGTATATAAAAAAAAAAAGTAAGTAAATAAATAAATTTCCATGGGGTGTATTGGGGTGTATTGTATGATTGTATATTGAAATGAAGCGACTATGGGCTGATAAATGACCGGATTTCTAATCTTCCCCTCAAAGTTAGGAAAATATTATGTTGACAGCGGACAGGGGATATCACAAGTGCAGTTTTGGACCAAACTGAGTATGTCCCATTGCTCCAGACAATTTTAAATGACCCATCTCTAAGCCACATCATCAAAGACGCATTCATTTCAAAATACGCAATCGCGACTGAGCATAAACAGGAAGAAAAAAATCTGGTTTACGCTAAACCAAATTAGAAATACACTAGCATTAAACCAGAAAACTATGCTTTCTTTTTGTTTGTGTGGAAGAACAGATCCTTAAAATGTTAAAAAAAAAAACTGGAGTGTCATTTCTATTAATTTCCTTTCTGCTAATTTTATTCATGAACTTTGCCTTTTATGTAAGAGTTTTTAAGGTAATTAATCAGGTTGTGGAGATAAACGTTTTATTTGGCACTTTCACAATATGTGCAGTTTGCTGTAAAAAAAAAATAGGCCTTGGATGAGATGGTAATGCCGCTTTAGCATGCTGGTTATGTTTATGTCGCTCAGTGTTTTTGCAGCCAAAGTTGAGTGTGTTTTGGATTCTGCTTGGTCTGGAGTGGTTTATGCTTCTTTTCCCCGCTAATTGACACACTCCGTTTTTGTTTTTTTATAGCATTTGCATTTACGCTGCTTGTCTTACTTCCACCAGAGCTGGCAGTGTAAAGCAATAGATTTGCCTGTGAAGTTGGTTTATTTTGCCTAATTATGATGGCTGCAGCTTTACACCACATTTAATTGTTCCCTCAATGAAATGAGTCACTCTTCTACAACCCCCCACCCCCCAAACTCTCTCTCCTTCTCTCTCTCCTTCTCCATCTCACTCTCTTTCTTCCCTGCAGGAGGAAAAGAAAGAGCACCCAGGAGGATTGTGGGTCGTTCCTGCTGCCGCCTACACTGTGTTAATGAGGTGCCTTCGGGAAGGGGTAAGACTGCTGCGCTGTCCTCAACATAGTGTGTGTGCGTGTGTGTGTTTTTATTATTTATTTTTTTTAGGAACTGGGGAGTGGGGGATCTGCGTGATAATGAACCCTCTGCAGCCCCTACAGGCATTATTTGCTAGCCGCAAGTCAAGGGTGTATGGCAGACTCAGTCATCAGTCAGTGCTGTCATACTCGCACAACGCACCTGCAGCAGCATTTTCCAGTAATGTTTCTGCTTATCACCACAACAGTGCTTAACACAGCCTGTGCTGTTTAATGGTGGAACATACTGTAGGCTTCCTTCAGCCCTGGCTGCACAGACCATGTTACAGAGCTCACTGCAGTGTCCCCAAAAATCTCTCTGTCGTCCTCTCACACATAATTCTGCGGATATTACAAATTGTTTGGTTATCAAATTATTAGCATGGGAGGATCAGAAGGAATCATAGGAAGACAGAGGTAACAACTGCTACAGTTGGCACAAGCTTATAAAATGACCAAATCTGGACAGAATTTGTTAGTAAAAACACACTGCAATGCTTCAGTATGAGCTAAAATTAGAAATTTATTTCCTCAGTTGACGAAAATCTCATTATTTGATTGATGTCTTCAAGTACTGGTTCAGCAGCTGCCAATTTTTTTTTGTCTGTTAGCCTGTCAGTAGCTATCAAAGGTTGTTTGCATGCTAGCACTTTGTATAAGTGCCCAAATTTAACCCATTACTTTGCTTTTGTTGTTCTGTAGAGTTTGTAGGAGTAGCGTTGCCTTTGGGTAGATATTCCTGAAGTTGTGGCATAAATGAAATGACTTTCTCATTACAGTGCTTGAGAGGCTTATAAGTGAATCCTTTAACTCATGAAATTCTTACAGAAACTCACATTTAACACTCAGTAACTTTTTATTTGTAGAAAACTTGAACTGTGACTCCATGCAAAGAGAAGCATTTTTGCCTCTAGATTTCTCATGCAAAGTGTTGCAGCAATTCAGTTTATCACCATCAAATGCCTTATTGGTAGATTATTATTATTATTATTATTATTATTACCTCCCCTGTTTGTGTCAATGTGCTGGGGAGGCACCCTGTTTAATAAGGTGATTTGTTGTTGCTGCGTACCCGGCATGCTGTAATGAGACCGCTAGCCGTGTGCCTCTCTGTGCCTGTGCCTTAACACCTTGACTAATAGTATATTTGTGTTCCCACAGAGGACACTCAGAGCACTCTTCCATTCCAGGACAGCTGATAAACTAGTCTGGCTCATTGCATTAATAGTCCCAAGTAATCAGTGAGCACACTTACACTGCAAGCAGCAATCTTGCTTACTCTCTTTTCTTGCTTTCTGCTAATGTAAAGTTAGGTGTGCTAAAGCTGCGATTATATGAAGTAAATTTGGAAACATTAAGCAATCTGATATCATTTTGTGAGGGGCACGATGGCTTAATTGTTAGCACGTTTGCCTCGCATCTCCGGGGTTGGGGGTTTAAAATCCCTCCACGCACCTGTGTGTACGAGCGTGTTTGCATGTTCTCCCTATGCTTTGTGGGTTTCCTCTGGGTACTCCGGTTTCCTCCCTCAGTCCAAAGACGTGCGTTTTAGACTCCTTGGCATCACTAAATTGTCTGTAGTGTGTGAGTGTGTCTGTGTGCAGTTGTGCCCTGCGATGGATTGGTATCCCATCCAGGGTGTCCCCCTGCCTTGTGTCAGCATCCCCTGGCATAGACTCCAGGCTCCCTGCGACCCTGTGTAAGATAATTTGTACAGAAAATGGATAGATGAATATCGTTTGGCTGTATGGTTTTAATGTGGGCAGCGGTGGCTCGATGGTTAGGGCTCAGGACTGCTGTTAAAGTAGGGATGCAATGATACAGATATTGGGTATTGTTCAGATACCAATAGTCATAAACTCATACTCGTACTCATAAAAAAGCTCCTATACAAAATCTGATTCCATGTACTATGGTGAGTAAGCCTAGTGTTTGTTGAATAGGTGACACATAGTGACAGCGATCTGGAAGTATTTCATAATTAATGATGGTAATTAAAGTAACGTATTTCTGTGGAAATATTAAGAGGAGGCACTAATGTACAGCATCTTCCTACAATACAACCCTTCTCGAGCCAAGTCGATCCTAAGTAACTAATGTAGCTTGGTAATGGACTTCATCTCAAATCAAGAATGAGCCTTTGTAACCCAAGTACATGAACATGCATGTGTGCACTTTTCATGATCGTTGTGTAAACCAGGGTAGCATAAACATTGCTAAATAAAATATTTGGTGACTTCAGTACTATGTTGCTCATTTCTATATCGGTATTGCAGAGTACCAAAAACATTTATTTGTTTTCATACTCTGTCTGAAACATGGTGTTGATGCATTCTTCGATAACATTGTCTGTCAAATTCGTAAATGTATTGGTGTGCATTGGTGTCAAAACTAGATCCTAAATTACCTAGTCTTGTACATTTTGTTCCTTCTGTAACGCACCCACTGTTAATTATCCGATTATCTGCAGGGAAAAACAACAAAACCTGCAGGTTAGGGAGACGCCAGGATGAGGGTTGCAAAACATTGTTGTACAGTGTTTTGAGACTTTAAGAGAAATGAAGAGAGAAAAATTTAAGGATGAGACAGGCCTAGAAATGCGAGATTTCTTTGTGAATGTGTTTTTTTTTTTTGTAGGTATGGAAGAAGGTTGATAGACAGTAATTGCAATGTCTGTTAAAGGACCTCTCCCTTTTTGAAATTTTTTTTTAAAGGTGGATTAGCTCAGGAAAAAGGACATGCAGGTTTTGAGGAGAAAAAAGTGGTAGTGAAATTCAGTATTCACTGGGAAGAGATAGAGAGACGTAAAAAAAAAAAGTGCTCAATCCACAGTGAATATTCTTAATTTAGAGTAAGAAGGAGACTACCATGTAGACTGTATTCCAGGTCAGCTTGTGTGTGTGTGTGTGTGTGTGTGGCACACATGATGAAAGGTCTATATGCACTCATCTCTTAAGTGGCATGTATTAGAGCCCAAGGCTGAAACCAGGCATCACAGTATTTCTCCATTAAATATTTATAACACACCCACTCACACCGACAGTGTGAATATTCCTGCTATCAGGCCTCTGATATGATACCCCTATACTGTGCTGACCCTTGTATGACTCTATATAATTATCGGTTCTGGGCTGTGGTACAGACCACTCTATCTGTGTCCATTATCTGCTGTGTCATGTCATGCTATGGCTCAAGCATCTTTGCATGTTTAGTGAAGAGACGCTGCTAAATCAGTCATGAGCAGTGCAGTATACACAGCGTTAGGGCTGTCGATTCAGGAACAGATTCATTTCTGGTTGCACAAGCTGCAATTACTAATTACTGATTACACAGATGACTAGATCCTGTGTTTTAGAATAGTACACTTGTTTTAATTCATTTCAAAGCGTATGTAGCTTAAATAACTATAATTTAAAGCTAGCTTTAATGTAGATGGTTTTTTAAAGAATATATTTTAAAAAATCTGTGTATATGCAATCTCATGTCTGTTACAGGCATCTGAGCATGATGCTTTGTGGCCACATTAGTGCTAATGAAAGTGTGTTTGGTTGTGATTGGTTGTGAGTGAGGATTAATGGAGTCGAGAGAGAGACTAGGGCAGATGAAACATTGAGAGTAGTGTAATGAAAGCACTAGCTGGCGAGACTGATTTACATAGCTTTTTATTTAGGCCAGGTGTGCTGCTCCTTCAGATGGACATAATTGCAGTCTCTGTCTCTCTAGCTTTGTGTGTGTGTCTCTCTCACTCTCACTCACTCTCGCTCTCATTGTCTCTCTCCTCCTGCTTTGACACCTAGCACACAAACACACACTTTATATAGACCCACACTAATGGATTTAGTTACTCTGGTTAAGTTTGTTTTCCCACACACGTGCATACACCTGCATGAATAATACAGAGGGTACAAATAGACCTGCTGCTGAAACAAATCCTGAGATTAACAATTCAGTCTATAAAGGATTTCGCAGAGTGGTTAGCATGTTCGCCAGGGTTTTGGTGTTTGATTCCCACCGTGGCCCTGTGTGTGCGGAGTTCTCCCCATGCTGCAGGGGTTTCCTCCAGGTACTCTGGTTTCCACCCCCAGTCCAAAGACATGCATGGTAGGCTGATTGGCATGTCCAAAGTGTCTATAGTGTATGAATGGGTGTGTGAATGTGTATGTGATTGTGCCCTGTGATGGATTGGCACCCTGTCCAGGGTGTACCCCGCCTTGTGCCCGAAGCTCCCTGGGAGACTCACTCGCTGTCAGGACGAGCCTTTATGTAAAATGGAAATACTGGTGTGAATTTCTAACATTTACAGATAAGGATATAAAGGTAAAAATGTCATTTCTGCACTGAACAAAACATGTCTGATACGACAAGCCATGTTAATACACTTATGAGTTTGTTTGAAGCGCTTAATAAAAAACATTCTCCTGTTATAGACGACCTGGATCGTGCACTTTTCCCCCAGCAGCTCACTCTGTGACCTCCACTGTTTTCCAGATGTGTTTTATTCATACAAATGCATTTTTTACCATTGTGAAGTGATGTCACTGACTGGGTTTTCCACAGTGACGTCAAAGACCCATCTAATCCATAATGAAATTCGTGTAGATTATTTTAATTATCACTTTTTATCGATTTTATCGATTAGTTGTTGCAGCAAAAGGTTGTCCAGGAAACGGTTGTTGAGCTTCACAAAATGGGAAGTGGCCTATAAGAAAATAGCACAAGCATTGAAAATGCCCATTTCCATCATCAGGGTAATAATTAAGAAGTTCCAGTCAACTGGAAATGTTATGAATCCACCTGGAATTGGACGTGTGTCTATATTGTCTCAGCACACTGAGAAGAGGATGGTCCAAGTAGCCAAAAAATCTCCAAGAATCACAGCTGGAGGATTGCAGAAGTTAGTTGCGTCTTGGGGTCAAAAAGTCTCCAAAATGACACTCCGAAGTCACTTAAATCACCACAAGTTGTTTGGAAGGGTTTAAAAAAAAAAGCCTCTACTCTCATCCAAGAACAAACTTAAGTATCTTCAGTTTGCCAGACACTACTGGAACTTCAAATGGGATCGGGTTCTATGGTCAGATGAAACCAAAATAGAGCTTTTTGGTAATAAACACCAGAGGTTGTTTTGGTGCACACAGAGGTAACCATTTGGAAAAGTACCTCATGGCCACAGTTAAATATAGTGGTGCTTCTTTAATGTTTTGGGTCTGTTTTTCTGCCAGAGGGCCGGGACATTTTGTTAGGATACATGGCATTCATGGACTCGCTTCAAATGGGCCTTGGTTGGATCTTCCCGCAGGACAAGTTATCCAAAATATACATCGAAATCAACACAAAAATGGTTTACTGACCACAAAATCAAGGTCTTGCCATGACCATCCCAGTCCCCTGACATGAAACCCCTAGAAATCCTGTGGGGTGAACTGAAGAGGAGAGTCCACCAGTATGGACCTCAAAATTTGAAGGATCTGGAGAGATTCTATATGGAGGAATGGTCTCCAATCTCTTGCCATTAATTCTCCAACCTCATCAGGCATTATAGGAGAAGACTCAGAGCTGTTCTTTTGGCAAAGGAAGGCAATGTACTGACTAAAAGGGTGCCAATAAGTGTATCTAGAGCAGGGGTGCAGGTTTTCATTCCAACCAAGCAGAAGCCACACCTGAATCTATTGAAAGCCAAGATCAACTGATGAAACAGGTGGAATCAAGTGTGTCTCCTGCTTGGTTAGACTGAAAACCTGCACCCACACCCTGCATCCAGCCTATCCTGGGAACCTGAGGCAGGAGAGTTCACTCTGTATGGCATGCCAGGCCATCACACACTTGTTCACACCTATGGACAATGTAGTGTAGTCAATCCATCTGAATGTTTTGGAAACTAGAGAACCCACGTGAACATGTGGAGCTTCACATGTTCTCCACACGAACAGTTGGACCCTGAAACAAAACAAACACCTCATCATCATCTCTCTTTCCCTGATAAACAAAAGCATGCTACCTAGGAAATTAACAAACTCCACTGTTGGTTATCTAGGATTTCCATGTATGCTTAGTAATGTCTTAGCCTATGAGAACAGTGCAGAATATTCCTGTGCAGGTTTGCAGGCTGCATCTGCCAGTTGTGAAATTAATGAAGCAGCTCCTTTTCCTAGAGACGCATTAATAATACAAGCCGTAGAATAACGGGTAATATTGCAACAGTTAACCTACACACCTTCACTTCCTATATGTAAGGAATAAGACATGACTAGATGTATTCCTTATAAGAAATCTAATCAGTGGTAGGTTGTATGATGTGACCTGTTACCACCTCATTGTCTTCCTGTAACAGCACATCCTATGTTTTATTCCTCTTGTAGCACAACAATTTTACAGGAATATTTTTTGGTATTTTACTAAAAACGCGTATACTTTATATAGTTACAGTTAATGTTCAAGGTTATAAAGCTAGAGAACTTAGATACCTAATTAACATTGTAGCACTTCACCAATGATCAGCTCTCAATGTATTTATTACTGTATATTTAATTTTAGGTAATGTTACATATTAGAAGCATTTTGACATTTTAAACCCATTACTTGGTGTCTTAACATATATAAGCTACAGAAGATAGCTAGCAGCTATTTCTAGAAGCCAGCTAGGAGACTTTTAATACATTTAAAGTTATGTTTGTAGATATTTGGGAGTAAAATAGAGTCCCCAGTTCACTCCCAGTTGCTGCTTGTAGCTTGTGCTTGGAGTGAGGCTTGAGAATTGATTTCTTAGTGAAGCGCACCACTTTTTACTGGAAATCACTAAAACTGTCCTGAGTGAAATAAGAACTGCTGATCCCTATCCAATCAAACATTTCAAGCATTCTGGGATTTCATTAATAAACTACTGCACTGGATTTATGTACAGATAATGTAAAGGTGCTGGAGTCTATTATTTTTTTAAGCTTAGCTTGGAAATGGAAATGTTTCATAAACTATTGTGTTGTTTCTACTTTTGCATGTTAGCATTGTTAGCAGGTAGCATTGTCCCCTCACAACTCCAGGGTCCCTGGTTTGATCCTGAACTCGGGTTACTGTGCATGTTCTCCATGTGAGTTTCCTCCAGTTTCTCTGGTTTCCTCCCACCTTTAAAAAAATGCATGCAGGTGAAATTGCTATGCTAAATTGTTCATAAGTATGAATGTGTGTGTGTAAAGTGTGCCTCGTGATAAACTGGTGTCTGACCCAGGGTGTATTCCCACCTTGTGCCCAGTGTTCCTGGGATAGGCTCCTAAATCCACCATGACCCTGATCAGGATAAAGTGCTTACTGAAGATGAATGATTGAATGAACGAATAATACAGATGGCTGCAAAAAGAAAAAAAAACTAACAATCTACTCGGTCAAATTAATTCCCCAGAAAGGATACAATCACGAAAACCACACTTTCTAATAAGGATTTAAACTTGATTTCAACTTCTTTTACTTTAATAAAAATAACTGAATATGAGGCTTATTCAAGTCAATAAATTATTGCATTGTGTTAGTAATATGTAAATGTGTCAAAATAATTAAAACTTCACATAACCGACCGCCAGCTGTGGAGTAACACACAGGAATGCTGATTCTGTAGATATGAATTTGGGGGGGAGATACATAATTCTGGTAAACTTTGGCTTGAACATGGCCCTGGGCTAAAGTAAAGCTGGAATGCTGAGAAGGTGAATGTGTGTGTGTGTGTGGGGGGGAGAGCTACAGAGGAAGTACCCTAGAGAATAGCTGTCCTCATCTTTTTTTCTCTTAATGTGTACTATGTAACCCCAAACTCTGACACTGTATAGATTTGGGCTGTGCATTCACACGGGACGTAGTGTATAAATAAACATATAGGCGACTTTATAGCTGTATGGCGCTCATGCTGTGTATGAGAAGTGACTTTTTGCTTGCTTCTCATGCTAATATATTTATCCAGAGGACAGGACTTCAGCAGCAAGTCAAACTGAGTGTTGGTCATGATTTGAATAATTGGCTTTTTTTGTCCTAATAGATCTTATATGATCAGAGGAAAGCTTTGTTCTACATTCAATAAATTATACATCACATCCCTACATTATTTTTGAAGGGCTGTGGCATTTGGGTTGGTGTCTGAGACAATATGAACGGCAGGTCCTGGTATAGAATTCTCCATTAGTTCCTTAAAGCATCTCATGTAGGCCGTAGTACAAAGGCAGGCATGCTGCTGATGTGCCACAGTATGCCCGGACCTGCCTCAGAATACAGTTTGTTAAGGAGGAACCTTGCATTTAAGAGTGGAATTTTATTTTCTCTAGGTCCCACTTTTTCTGAAAAGGCAGATGTACCAAGAAAAAAGTGCCTGCTCCACAACCCTGTTCCAAACTTGCCCTCCAGCAGGCTGTCAATCATTTTTTCTGTGCGCCTCCTCAGCTTCAGCTCTAAAGTACCACTCTAACCTCTCCACAGAAACACAGAGTGGGCCAGAATTAAAGCAGCAACTCTGGATGCAGCTTTCTTAGACCGTCTTTGCCCTTAACACATAAGTATTGCATTCGTGTGTTCTACTATACATGTGTGTTTTCACTGCTCTGATGGGGCACTTTTATAAACTGACTTGAACCTAGTCTTTCCACTGAGACGAGATTTGCTGGTGTTATTGCAGCGAAAGCAGGCCGATTGCGTCGGAATAATGCACAGAATAACTGTGCCTCAAAGATATTCCCACATTGTGGTATTTTCCTTTTTCCGTGTGCTTGCTGCTTGTTGAATGCTGTTAAATCTTTAATTTCCACTCGTTTCAGCCATGGAGAGATGCTCAAGGACAGAAGGCTTAGAGAAAAATACCAGCACAAATAAGTTTTTATTTGCTGGCCTTGGCTTTGCCAAGTTCAGGAATTTATTCACTGAGAGCTGATGTTTTTGAGGGAGTATATTTCAATGATGTAATTGCATGAAACCTGGAAGCTGCTATATCTGCTGCTTTTATATTTACATATTACAGTAGAGAGGAATGAAATTCTACATATTTGAATGTAATACTTTCTGTTTAGTTTTATTTTAGCTTATGTTCGAGAAGTGAGTTTATTGTTGCCCTCAAATACCAACAACTGTTTTTCTTAATCATGATGGTGTGTAGAATTCATTTAGTAGTTTTTTTTTTTTTTTTTAAATGAATGATTTAATAATTAAAAAAATAGGTTGTATTAATGATATTGTTATACCTGATGATTTAGCATGTAATAAGACTATGTAATAAGTTTTATAATGTTTCATACAGGAGGAACTGGTCGTGAACCACATGGCAGCAAAAATCATTGAGAATGTATGTAGCAGACCATCTCGGTGTGCTCAGGGTTTTATCGTAGCTGAAGTGGGACCTTCCCTCTGGTATCTGTTCACCCACTCGACTCTGGATGCCCTGCGGGTCAGTGCTATGTCAGTAAGTAACGCACTTTTTAAGTTTCTCTCAATGCAAATCACTTTATAGAGTAATTTTAGGGGATTCTCAGGTTAGTGATTCGGATCTGTGATGACCCACTTTCATTACCAAGAGTGTTACTGTTTCCCCAACACTCAAGGCTCTGTGTAGAATAACCCGTCAATCAACGGCAGCATTCCAGAGTGTTATTGACAAGGTTGGATTACCAAGCATCCTCAGCTGCTTGTCAGGAATCAGCCGTGTGCAGCAGAACATACTCACCATGTTCGCCGCCATGTTGGCATCCGGAGCACACCTTCACAGACTAATACAGGACAGAGTATGTATACGCACACGCACACACAAACACACTTTAAATGCTTGTAATTTGAACTAGTACTTATAATATTACTTAAACTGCAAGGAGAATGTGTTTATTAGCTTCCAGAGCTACACATTGCCAAGAAAACTGAAAGCAGGATTCGTGTCAACTAAACATAACAGTGAAAAACATTGATTATCAGTGCACAGGGTCCTTCAGATAGTCCACAGTTTTGCCTGACCCATTTTTAAATTAAAGCAAGTGTATATTAATTGGGTTTTGGGTTCTAATTAGCATGATACTGTCGTTGCTGTCATGTTATTAAGCCATATAAATTGCTTGTTTAATTCATTGTACTTACTCAAAGGAAATTGCTGGTTGCTGCTTGGAAAATGATGCACATTAATATTGCATGTGTCTTTACGTATTTCCAACAGGAACAAATTGATAATGGTTTCTGGTATTTGTCGGGAAATTGTGTTAGATAATATTACATTTGTCATGTTCTGTGAAGTTTTGATTTTTGGGAATATTTGCACTTTTTGCACATTGCATTTTAAATTCCATCAATGACTGACTAGTGGCTGTGTTGTTGCCCTGGAAATCTGAGAGCCAGGAAAATTAAAGCTCTGTGGGAAAACTTTAGTGAACGGACTAGTGTTGCCCTGTATTGACAGTGAAACAGAAACTTACATATTCTGTCCAGAAGAGCTCAGACAGCCATAGTCTTGACACGGATTGCTGAGGCTTCTCCTTTATATATTTATTTATTATTATTTATTAATAACTTTTTTTTTTCTTGTAGTCAGCTTTGCTGAGCGCCTTAGCACAATAAGTGCTCAACCATGATGATTTCTGTAGTGTACCACTGAGAATGAAAAGGAATTTGATGTGTGTAAAAGACCATTTATAAACAAACATCAAACTGATCACACACAGTATCCACAACTGTCATAGGTCAGTCCTAACTTTGCAAGTGCAATGGGTATTTAGAATAATTATTTAGTGCAATGGATATAAAGTGCAATTAGGTATTTCAAAAATGACCAAAAAAGAATGTCCTTACAGAGCATGGAAAACATGATGTTTTGGGAGTTAATTACAAATCCACCTTTAATTGAATTTTTTATTTTTTATGTTTAAATATAATTACTTTTATAATGGTTTTACTCAAAATAAACTTGATGCAAACAAAATAATCCCAACAAGTGAAAGCCCCACATTGCTACTGGCTGTTGCATATAACTGTCCCCCTCACCTCCTCAGCTAATTGGCCATTAGCACTGATACAGTTACTGCTTGGCTAGTCTGGTAAATGAATGTTATCCACCACAACTGGATGCAGATATGAATAAAATCTTTCTCCCTTATCTTCTCTGGGCATGCACATGATATTATTAAATTGATCTTGAGCTTTCTGAAATAATATTGGTTGCTAGTCCCTGTTTGCTCTATTAATTACATTAAAAAGTTTTTTTGTTTTTTTTAACCATTGGCAATTGAGTTAGCAAATTAATGGTTAGGGAATCATACCTTTAAAAAGTGGCAGAATTCATCAGCAGTTTTATTCTGGTGTTCCGCTTGACTGTGTTACTAGATCTGAAAATGGAGGCATATTTACATATTCTTCAAATTGATTCATATGCCATTGGCCCTCGTTTATCAAAGTAGAAACAAGCACAAATTTGAGACCATAAAAAAAAAGAATCTACATCTGATTCATGAACCTGTCGCACAACAGTGCAAATGGTTACTCAGCTTCAACAACAAGCTTCCACCCACAATTCCCCTTACCCATCATACATCTAAACATCACTTGCAAGATTGGACAGTACTCTATACTCTATTTATAGCTAGGGTTATATTCATTTGGAATATGAATAGCCTAGGTCAGGTTTAACTGAATTCAGATTAATGTGCATAAATTTGCCACTATGAAGCTTCCTAATAAACCAATTTTTATTTAATCATTTCTGAGAATCCGAAATTGAAACAGCTGGCCTACCCAAGACATATCCAGGTCAGAGCTGTACAGTTGAGGCCAAAAGTTTACATACACCTAGACTAAAGATATTCAATTTACGTTTTTGACAACTCCACACATGGGCATCTACTTTGTTCACAACAGAGGTTGTTTTAAAACAGTTGATTAGAGACAAATTTACTTCAGCCTTGATTCACTATAAGAATACCAGTGGGTCAAAACATACATACACTGTCTCTTTAACCAGTCTGGAAGATTCCAAAAATCTAAGTAATTGCTTTTAAAAGTTACTAATTGACCAATTGTCATAATTAGGATTTCATGGTAGTGCAACTATGGCTCTGAAAGAGTCTACATTTAGAGACCATGCCTTTTTACCCTTGATACCATTGGAAAAGTCAAGCAATTCAGCCAAGACCTCAGAAAAAAATTGTGAACCTCCACAAGTCCAGTTCCTTCTTATAAACAATTTCCATACAAATGATGGTACCACAAGTATCTGTACATATAATAGAAAAATTGCTATATTTGCATATAATTATTTATTATGTATGGAGGAAATGACTGAATTTTTTAATCTGAAGAATACTGTGAAACATGGGGGTGGCAGCATCGTGTTGTGGTTTTGCTGGAAAATGGACTTGGTTGCAGCTGGGTCTTTCAGAAGGACCCCAAGCACACCTCCAAAGTTATAACAAAATGGCTAGAGACAACAAAGTGAAACTATTGGAGTATTTTGACCCACTGAAAATCGGATATAGAAATAAAAGTTTAAATAAATGTCTCTTAATTATTATTTTTAAAATACATTGTCTGAAAACTGACAGGATAGTATAGTATATAGGAATGTATAGTAACATTAATTGTGTAAAAAATGTAGTTAGCCTAGGTTTAGGCTTTGATGAATAAGGACCATTTAATAACATCATGTTTTCTTCACCATTAAGTCATCAGTTTAGTTATTTTTCAATTCGGCAAGATTGACAAACAATAGTCTGCCCTATAGCAAGGTTCAATTCACCGGTTCAGTGGCTCTATTCCCTTCTGGGAAAAAGGGCTTCATGAGTCAAGATGACCTTGTGCATCCTACAGTGTTCGCGGTAGACAACCGGCTGAATTCACATTGGAGGAGACATATACTAGTATTCCTAATCCAACTTTGACATCAACACCATTACAAAAGAACTATGACCAAGCAAATCAAGGAAAATGGGAGATAAATCAATAACCGGGATTCATTGGCATAGATATAAGGCATTGCCCTTCCAGAGCGGCCATAGTGCTTTTTCAGTGTCTTGCAATTAATATCCTAGTAGCAGAGTCAAGCTATATTATCTACCCAAATTTACAGGGGTTAAATAACAGTTTGTTTGATTGTTGTTTCAAGGCAACAATTCAGAAACGGAAGCTAAGCCAACTGCTGGAGTTAAAATCTAACAAACTGGTTTTATTGGACCATGTAAAATATGATACAGCATGTGTATAAAGCTGTATTTTCAAGGTAACTCCTACCTTTAAAGAAACTTCATCAGTGCAGAGGGATGTAAAACAAGGAAGAGAACAAGAGAGGATAGTGCTGAGTATACAGAAATAATATTTAAGCAATGGTTAATAAAGACATTCAAAAGTAAGGATAGGATAGGAAAAAAACTGGTGTCCTTTCACATTGTGTATTTATATGCAACACTTCCAGTTAATCACTTACTCTGAGTCTGAAGGACAATCTTCGAGCGATGTCATTTGAAATTGAAGAATCAATTGGAAAATGGGCTGTAGACATTGATTTAAACACTACTATATAATGCCTTTGAGGCTGTCTATGATTAACAATGGTAATTTTGTTTGACCTGCATCCATTTGTATGTAAATATCTAATTTGCCCTGGGATTTAAAAAATAGACAGAAATGCGTGTCTTTGGAGTGAGAAACTTACTGCATCACTTCTGCACCAATTATAAATCGCTATAGATTTCTCTGCTTAATTCCCCTGACAAATAAAGGCCAGAGCAGCATGTGTTTATTCATGCATTGTATCGCCTAGAATTTAAATTTCAATGAAGCACGGGGCGACACAGCTAATTGGGTAAAGATGTGCAACAGTCTCCAAGTGCAGCTTGGAAATACTGTTGATGTATTACAATTCATGCAAGGCATTGATGATTTTGAAATTAATTAACTCCCATTCTTATATCATATTTAATCACAATATTTCAGATTGTTTCTCTTGTGACCATTGTCCTCAATTATTCAGATGGAGGAAGTTAATCAGTTCGTCTTCATTTGCTGCCACTAAATGCTATGGATCTCATTAACTTATTAACCTCTATTTTATGTCAAGTCTAGTTTGGGGGACTTTTTTTCTATTCCCTCTAGCACATTTAAGTGTTTGTGATATCACCTGTCAAATTGCTGTCAAACAATATGAAATGTCCAGAGACTTCCAGTCAAATAGCAGTTTTTTTTAATGAAGCTCAGTTGAAAGGTTTGCTTTGCAGGACTTTGTTGTGAAGATAATCCGTTCTCTGGAGAGTCCGTCTTCACTCATCCGAGCCAAGGCCTTCCTGGTGCTCCTGCAAGTTCTCATGAATAACCGGGAGATGCTACTGCTGTGCTGCAACTCAAGGTAAACAACATTTTTGGGAATGGGAAGATGCTTTGTGCATTTACCTTATTCTATATTAATTGTAATTTGTCCTGGTTTTCTTTACATTCAGATCCTTAAATGTGCTTTCACAAATGAAACATTACACTTCATAAAAACTCACACAGATGGATTTTCGTACATGATCACACCATTTTGTTTGGTCACAGTGTTTAATCTGAGAGCTGTTGTGGCAAAAATACATCACGTCATCACTGTAAAAAATGACACCTTAGCAAGTGAAAATATCTTACATATAGTTATTTATCTAGTATTTTCTATTATAAGAGCACAATAAACCAAATATAAGATTTCTAGCATTTTAGTTACTAATTTCAAACTTTAATTTTAAGCATTAATTTCTAGAAAGAAGCAAAATGATCAGCCAGTGGAACAAGATAATTAAAATTTTTAAATGAGCATCTAAAAACAAGTTGATTCATTTTATTTATGATTTATAATAATCTCATAATAAGAGATATTAGATAAACATGCCTAAATTCAAAATATTTTCACATGCTATCTTTTTTTTGTTGCAGTGATGTCATGTCATGTGAAACACATTTACACATCTTAAAGTCTTCCTGCATTTACCTCCTTCTAACTGCTGAATTCTGAGGTTTCTCAGCTGCCATATATGACTTCCTACATTTTCTACAGTGTTGTATGATAGCAGAAATGAACTTTAGTCTCAGTAATTGTTATTAGTATTTTATACACGGAATATTGCAGTCTCTTAAATTTAATCCCACTTGTCCAATCGCTGATTAGTTCTAGTCCTTTCCTGTAACCTACAGATGAAAGTGCTCATTAGAACAAGAGTACACTAGAATTGAAAAGAGCAGATCCCAAATACACAAATTAGTCTCTCTTCAGAAATAATAAGTGTATGGTAATAAATAGACCTGTCAGGCCTTTTTCTGCTATTAGATTTACAAGAGATTGCTTCTTGCTTGTTGAAATATTTGTATCCCAGGAAAACAAATTTGTGTGTTGTTTTCAGTAATCGCTACCTGATGAGAATGGATGATGGGCTAACCTTTGTCTCTTCAGTACAGTAGGAGATTGAGTGAGGTCTCAGGAGGCTGTAAACTCAAATAAATGAGTTTCAATCTCTCCCTTTCCCCATTTTCCCCATGCCAACTTGATTTTAAATTAGTTACCATGTTTTCAGAGATGTGTTTTTAATCATGAACAGTTTTTCTTTGCTGCTAACACTCAAAACATTTTGTATAACCACCAAAGGAATCGAAGTCCATTCATTTCCAGGATGAGACTGGGCTGTTTTCTACGTGACACTGCTGAACCCATGATTAGATTTAAGCTTGCTTTCCCTCAAGCACTTTTCCCAACCTCTGTCATATCTCAGTGTGTTTCTACTGGGAAAAAATAAACAGAGAAAATCTCTGTCATTTCTACATAATTAATTTGAATAAAGATACATATTGCTCAATACCTTATTTGACCTCAGTCCTGTGTAATAAATAAATTAAATTATAACCACCATCTATTCTGTTTAAGTAATGAATAATAAGGAATGTTGTCTGCTGTTATTGGAATATAATCCACAATAAAGTGGATTGTTTTTCGATAACTGTACATCTCAAAGTGCTTTATTCCTCATGTACTACACCAATTTGCTAATTATTAAAATGTTTAATTTATTAATGAGCGAGTTAATTGTTTATAGTTATTAAATGTTTATTCAATGTCCATGAGACAAGTTAGTATAAAAGTTATTAAAAAGTCATTCTCTTACTATCCTCTAACCTCTTTTTGCTCTGTTGAAAAATATAAGACAAAAAATGCAGCTTGTCATGATACGGATAAACTGGAAAGTGCAAACTCTTCTGTCCTGTAGACTATCCCGTGGTATAAAAACGTACTGACTGTTACAGAAAGCGTCGATACTTGAGTTTCCTTCCATAAATGTTAAATAAATGCCTCCTAACAGACAGCTTCAGCATACCACTGATTTATATATGTTTCTCTTTGTTAAATAAAAGCGTGTTTTATATAATCTTTTTATTATCCTCCTCAGATTATGTAGATCATCCACCAAAAACATACCTGTGAATGAGCTGTTCCTATAGAAACCATATGTGATTACATATGTAGCTGGTATCATTTTATAGAAATTAGAAATTTTGTAGAAATTAATCAATACGCCCTCACCAATCAGATTTAAGGATTCAGCAGCGCTGTGGTATTAACAGCTACTTCGTCTACGACTATCTCGTTTGTCTGCCTGTTGTTTTACTCTCCTCTCCCCAATTTCCAATCATCTCTCTTCTTCTATCTCTGTCTGGTGCAGTGGGTTAGAGCTGACCCTTTTCTCAATCTCCCACAGTGAGAGCAGCTTCCTCCCCACTTTCATAAACACTTCCCTAATTAGCTCGGCAGTGTTGGCTACACTTTCTGCAGACGTGTCAGTCTGGATGCATTTTGCCCAGCATCTTCCTGCTCTGAGACAGATGAGTGTATTTAGAGCCAACTAAAATGTGTCTAATTTCTGGACAGTCTGTGAAAATGGAAGTAGTGCTGTCTGTACTGGGCTTATAGAAAGTTTAAGAGCTTGAATAGTTTTGTGTCTCATCTCTCAGTGCCTGTACAAAGTAGCCAAGACAAAGTAGGCCAAGTGCAACAGAAGCTCCAGATTTTAAATGAAAGAAATCCTTAACGTTGTTGATTTGGCCTTGGTTAGAGAAAGCCTTCCTGTTTGGTTTTTGTACCTAATCAGCCAAATGCCTGTGGAAAAATAATACTTTTTTTTTTTTTGCCATGTAGACACTGAAGCATCAGTCAGGCATTTCCATCAATCTTAGTCATTGATGCCAGAGAATTCCTTTAGGATTCCAATTACATCTCCATGCCTGTTGAGCTGCCTGCATATGGCCCGGCACACAGTGAAAGTAATTTACTGTGAAGGTCCCTGTTCTCTCTCTCCTCATTCGTATTTTTTTCCGTCAGGTGACGTAGTGTCCTCCAGGCGGTGGCTGACTAATAAAGGCCTGCTTGATCCTGATGTGTTACTATAATATCCATGAATTTTCATGTTCTCACTTTCTGCTTTCCATTTGATACTAAAACAGCCAGATGATAGCCTGCATTTTGCAACATAAATGCCTATTAGGATGGAGGGAATATTACCAAGGGCTAATGTAGTGCGCTTGTGGCGTAAATAATATGTTCCCTTCGGCCGTGTCACTATATGAATGAAAGCAGTATTGTACTCTACAAGGACATGCAACAGTAATACTTCATTTGATTGTCTCAAGCTTGTCATTGCAGTTAGATTAAATTAAAGTCATGGTAGTCCGATTATTCAATTTTTTTAGCACAGGGTTTTGTTTAGTTGTTTTCCAATCATTGGATTGGTTTTCTCCCTGAAGTGCACACTAGATATTGAAAGTAGAGCATTGCTTTAGAGTGTTTTAAGTTAGACAGGAGCATATCAGTGCTTTGCTTGAACTCTAGAGAATGATTCTACTAAAGACAATATAAAGACTGTGACTTCCCGCATCTATCTATCTATCTATCTATCTATCTATCTATCTATCTATCTATCTATCTATCTATCTATCTATCTATCTATCTATCTATCTATCTATCTATCTATCTATCTATCTATCTATCTATCTATCTATCTATCTATCTATCTATCTATCTATCCATCCATCTTTTTATAGAAAGGGCCTAGTGTCCTCTTTTGTTTTAAAATTCTATTTCACTATAAGTTATATGTAAAGTTTTATAAGTTTATAATGCTTCAAGTCTAGTCATAGACAAAGTATTGCATGTTGCTGTGTCCATACGATCCTCCACATGGTCATACTCCAAAGTACAAACGGAACATTTTCATTTTTTAGGACTTTTCTGTGATTTCAGTTTAGTTAATTAATTCTGTTATTCCATTAAAGTTTCAGTTTAGACTGTAATGCACTTTGTGAGTGGATTGAACCTGCACCAACAAATTAGTTGCATCATTGACACATTAGAATAAATTCAGTTCCAAGCAGTAGTTACTTGGATGTCTACCAAGTGGTCGGTTATTTTGTCATGATACGCCTAAGGCTTTGCCGGTGCCTTTAGTTTTTCTGACATTGCTGTTTTGTTTTTTGTCCTTTGAGCACCTGATTCACATTGAGTCTGTTAGTGCTATTTTTTACAGTATTTTCTTAGTCTGTTTAGCTAATCTTGTTGGCTTCTCAAAGTCTCCTCTCCTCTGTTCCAATTCAGCCTTATTTATTGCTGGATGTTCTTCTGTATGACACTCCAGCAACTCTGTGCAATTTTCTGTCTGATTGCATTTTCATCTGTGTCTAATTTGAAAGATGCACTTTATCAGAACGTGTGTGTGTGTGAGAGAGAGAGAGAGCGCGAGAGAAAGCCTGTGACTGTGTCTTGTCTGGCAGGAAAAAGTTGAGGTGCTTATTGAATAGAAATCTGCTGTGCTGGATGGGAACAAGCTAATTAACAGTTCCTCTTAATAAGTGCGAGCCTCTAGGCTGCTGAAGACTGTCAGCTCTGGAGCTGTGATTCTCATAGGTTTCACTCTTCACATTCTCACCCCCCTCTTACACTTTCACTTTCCTAAAGAGAAGTGGTAGCTGCAAAGCAGTTAATATAATGGTCTAATGATGATCTAGTGAGATGGTGCTATGGGCTGTGAGCTTAGGATTTAGCCTGTTTACTAGCAAGCTAAACAACCAGTGTTCCTGAAAAGTGGCTGTCTGCTAATAAAGCTGCTGATAAAGCTTGTCTGCTGCTGCTGGTAATAAGAAATGCTGCAGTTCTTCAGAGGCATGCTAGTTATTGTAGCATGCTGGATACCTCTGCCATCTTCTCGTACTATATTTGGGATGCAAAATGGTTGTTGTCGTTCTTTTGGTTGCTCCCGTTAGGGGTCGCCACAGTGGATCATTGGTCTGCATATTTGATTTGGCACAGGTTTTACACCAGATGTCCTTCCTGATGCAACCTTCCCATTTTATCCGGGCTTGGGACAGGCACTGAGTGCAACCCCCAGTGCCTGGGTTGGTTTCCTGCCCGGGAATCGAACCTGGGCCATGGCGGTATGAGCGAAGGATCCTTAGCAGCTTAGACCACCAAGGAACTTTGGTATACATACAGATGTTTTCATCTACAGAGGAGATTTTTCCATGCAGTGCAAATGGAAAATGAATACAACCTACTGACCCACCAGTTACAAACTGAGGTTCAATGCCACAGGATTTTTGTTGTTACAGATTGTAAAATCTGGGCCCATTTAAAGACTGGATTTTTAAGAGCATTTTCACACCTGCTAGTCTATTTGCTGGTCTTTTTCTAATTGTTTTGCTTTTCACAATGCACATAATTAAAAGAACCAAAATGCAAAACAATGTTGGAAGGGTATGTACCACCGAAAAAGGTCAAATTCTTTCATTAATTCGTCAGAAATACAGTGACAGATGAGACACACTTATCTGTAAGTCAGTAAGTAAGATAGATTCATACAGTGTCATGTGGAATAAAGTGACAAGTGAAATAAAGTGTCTAGGTACTAAAGTGACAGTGAGGTAATAATAAAAACAAAACCGTAAAGTAAGTGTAGACAATGCGAGGTAGGCAGAGTGCTAGATGTGCTAAAGAAAATTTTATGGAGGTGTGTCTGTGTGCCTACACTCATAGACAGCACCTAGTGGATGAGTTATAGAGACTGATCGTAGCAGATACGAAGGACCTCTGGCACTGTATGAATCCCTTACAGTGCATTTGTTCTGGTGCAGCCAGTTGCTATCAGATATTGCATAATTAGTGTGTGCCGTTAAAGTGTCATGTGATCTCAATATAAATACACCTGTTTTTAGAAGACTTAGACTTTGTTAGAGAACATACCTAAAGAAGCGGCATTATGCAGACCAAGGAGCAAAGTCTGCAAAAAAGTTCTGGAAAAGTATTAATAAGGGTTTGGTTCTAAAAATATATCCCAAACTTGGAACATCCCACTGAGCACCATTAAATCAATTATTAAAAAATGAAAAGTATATGGCACAATTGCAATTCTGCCTAGAGGAGGTCACCAGAAGTCTGTGACTGGGTAAAGAGGGGATTATTCAGGGAGCAAACTAACCAAGAGGCCAAGGGTAGCTCTAAAGGAGCTGGCGAGATTCACTCAGATGGGAGACGATGTTCACAGAACAACCAGCCTGGACACTCCATTAAGATAGGCTTTATGGAAGAGAGAGAGAGAAGGGGGGAGCCTTATGAGTTTGCCAAAAGGCATGTTGGAGACTCCAAAAACATGCGAGTGGAAAATCTGTAGCAAGACTTGAAAATTGCTGTTCACCAACATTCTCCATTCAGTCCGACAGAGATTTTGCCAAAAAGAATGGGCAAAAATATCGGAAAGCAGATGATCGAGACATACAGTGGCACCCTTGTTTTGGCACCCTTGGAAAATATTAGCAAAGAAGCTGTGAAAATTTGTCTTTATTGTTTAGCCTTTTGATCTTTTGCTTTAAAAAAATTCACAAAAATTATCTGCTTTCATGGATAACCAACAACTGCAAACACAACACAGGTTTATCCAAATCAAATATCTTTGTTAAAATATAGGTGTGCAACAATTATTGGCAACTTTATGAATTTATATGAGAAAAATATATTTGAAGTATATTTAATTTTTTTAGTACACCTGAGTGACTAGGAACAGGAAGTTGTTCAACCTTGACTTCCTGTTTCCAAGGGGTATGAATATGAGGTAACACATAGGCCAAATTCCCTTAGTCATTCATAACAATGGGCAAGACCAAGGAATATAGCTGTGATGTGTGGCAAAAGGTTGTTGAGCTTCAAAAAATGGAAAGTGGCTATAAGAAAATAGCACAAGCATTGAAAATGCCCATTTCTCTACTCTTATCCAAAAACCAACTCCAGTATCTTCAGTTTGCCAGACACTACTGGAACCTCAGATGGGATCGGGTTCTATGGTCAGATGAAACCAAAATAAAGCTTTTTGGCAATAAACACGAGTTGGTTTTGGTGCACACAGAGAGGTAGCTATATGGAAAAGTATCTCATGCCCATGGTTAAATATAGTGGTGGTTCTTTAATGTTTTGGGGCTGTTTTTCTTACCCTGGGGCTTTACTTACAACAAAATCAAGGTCCTGCCATGGCCATCCCAGTCCCCTGACTCTAAACCCATAGAAAACCTGTGGGGTGAACTGAGGAGGTCCACCAGCATGGACCTCTAAATTTGAAGGATCTGGAGAGATTCTGTATGGAGGAATGGTCTTGGATCCCTTGTCATGCGTTCTCCAACCTCATCAGGCATTATAGGAGAAGACTCTGCTGTTAACTTGGCAAAGTGTTGACTAAAAGGGTGTCAATAGTTGTTGCACACCTATATTTAACAAAGATATATATATATATATATATATATATATATATATATATATATATATATATATATATATATATATATATATATATATATATATATAATTTATTTTTTCTTTTTTTTTTTTACATTTATTTGCTAAACCTGTGTTTTGTTTACAATTGTTTGGTATGCTTGGGATAGGCCCACATGCTTATCCAGAGCAGTTCAGTTTGAACTCATGACTTGCTGATCAGTAGTCCAATGGCTTAACCACTGAGCTACCACTGTCCAAGACAAATTTTAACCAACCTTCTTAGTGGAGCTTGACCCAGGGAGTGAATACTTATGCAACCTATGAGTGTCTGGTTTTATATTTATTTGTTTAAACCTGTTCTTGGAAAGTTCTTATCATTAAATGCTTGCTCTTTTGCAGCGATTGTTCTTTTGACTGTATTGACTCCAGAGACACCAAATGTTCATCTATAATATTGACCAAAGTGGTCTTTCCCCAAAGTATTGAAATATAAAGAAACAAAAGATAGAGTTTTTGACTTTCTTTTGTCCTTTCCACTTCCAAACTAAATGTATAATTTTACATTAATTTCGTTCACTGTTCAGGTCAGGAACTCATTTTTAAATATATTTTACATCTAGAGAAAATATATTTTTCTATGAAATAACATGATTTATATTTTTCCCCCTCATTTCACAGTGTACCCTGTTTATTTCCTATGAAGCTTTACTGAGTCACCACCATCTCATTTCAATCCTGTCCCCTCTCTGGGCATGGAGTGTAATTGATGAAATGCATCTTCTGTGTTTGCTGGTATCATTCCATGGATGTGTGTCTCTGAATAATAATGTCTTTCTGACCACTCTCTTTTAGGTTAGTGATGTACATTGAGAGAGACACCCGAAAGGCCACACCAGGGAAGGAGCACCAAAGTGGCAATGAATACCTGTCAAAATGCCTGGCCCTATTCATCCGTCACACAGTGCGAGAGCTGCCAGCTATCCTGGGTAAATCTATCACATTACACCCAAAAAGAGAGGGAGCCAGGGAGAGGAAAGTAGGGAAAGTGAAGATGAGATGGGGGGACAGGACGGCAAGGATACATAGAGAGTGGGTGGTGGTGAAGATCATGATGTGAGAAAAGGAGAGATTGAAGGAGAACGAGTCAAGGGTAGATGAGGGTTGAAGAGAATGAGCATCAATTACTTCAGAGTCTAATTTGATCTGTCTTTTTTTAATTACCTTTCTGATTGTATTTGGGAGCACAGGGCCAAGTATTGATCTGTTCCTGCAGTTTGATTTGTACATCAGTGTTGTTAATTCCCAATACCTGGCTCAGACTGGTTTCTGTTGTACTACAGGCAAGTTTAGCTATGAACCAGTGGACATGGTTACTTCTGCCACACATCAGTGAGACAGGTGCCAAGAGCAGGGCTCTTACTAGGAGAATCATTTGTCTTTTAGGTCTGCTGCAGCTTTGTAAGATCAGAAATAATGTCCTACCTCTGTGTCTCTTGGTTTTCTGTAGATGACATCCTGACAGCATTAGGAAGCATTGTGGGAAGGAAGCACCCCTCTAGTGCCCAGACTCGTCAGCTCAAGCAAAGCCTTCCCATGACTGTTGTTGTGCTGAACCTAGTTTCCTCACAGGTGTGTGGCCTGTGCATCTATATTCATTTTCTATTAGCCCTTAACATTCTTCTTTTGTTTGGAGTATGGGTCTGTTGGTAAGTGTGTCAGTCGGTTTGTAGGAATTATTTAATTTAATACCTAAAATATTTTATACCACAGTACTGATATATTCTTAAATATGATTGGCCAGGTGTTGTTTAAATTTCCATAGCAGCACGGCTCTAACATTAATGCGCTCATTCTAATACGTCATCATTTCTATAGTAACAGTTCATTCACAGGGACGTGTATAGCAAATGTCTATTTTAATTTGAACCTAAATATAAACATCAGTGTTATTATTTAACAATTAACATAAACTTTGCTCTGAATAACCAGAAGACAATTATTTAACATTTGTTTAATGTTTCAGTGCTTTGAGCTAAATCTTTTCTGTCATGGGAAAAATCTCCAGGATAAAGGAGTTTTGCGCTTTGAAAGGGTGTTCATGAAATGAAACATTACACAAAAAAAAGTGATTTAAAAAAAGTATTTTGTTCTGTTACAAATTAATAAAAAATTGTGGTATAAGAGGAATAAAGCACTTCAGGACATGCAGCCCGTTACCACCCTGATGTTTATTTTCCAATAACAGCATCAGACCACCCAGTCACTGATTATTTTCCTATAAGAGTGTGTGGGGTGTTGTGAATAAGATACATAAGCAGATCAGGGTAAAATCGTGCATTGAAGGTTTATCTATATTGCTCTATCCCTGCTGTCACGCTCAACCAACACTCGTATTATGATTTAATTAATGGTGCAAAATTGGATTTATTGCTGATACACTCCAGAAAGCTGAAATTAACATTAAGGAATTTTTTCTCACCATGTGAGATGTCAGTAAGTCAGTCAATTAAATCAGATAATTCTCTATTTGGCCATGATTTGCCACTGGAACTCAATAACCAGACGCAAATTGCGTAGTTTTATTTTGGGGTTAATAGCTTGTTACTCTGATGCAATTAGCTTATTTCGGGAGGTTACAATGTGACAGCTATGAAAAGAGAGCTACAGCTGTCAGTAATGAAAACATTTCTGTACATGTCTCCTGTGTGTGGAGGTAGGTGGAAGGGTATGTACTTGTGTTTATAATGGTGTAGAATTATTTTTGTTTACACAAGTGTTTTGATCAATATGAATTAAATAATTTGCTGGTGGTGGCTCAGAGGCTTTGCTGGCCTCTTCCTATACCACTGGGTTATGCATGTGCTTTAGAAAGGTGCTATGGCCTTTATAATATGTGTGAGTGTTTGTGTGTTGGATACGTTTGGGGGGTGGGGGTTGATGTAGCTACGTTTCATAAAACAATAAGGCCATGTTTTTTTTCTGGCGCATGTTCCATGTAACTATAAATGGTTAACCAGTTAAGTACATCATAAATTAATAAATTAAATTGTCATCATTGGTAAATTGATGTTTTCTCTGTAACAACAAGCTGCGGGTAACCAATAATTAGACAAAAAAAACCCGCAGCTTGTTGTTACTGAGAAAACACATCAATTTGCTAAGCAAGAGAAAAAAATATTGGATTGTGAGTGAATGATTGTTTATAGCTGCTATAACTTCATGATAACAGTGATAAGAGGAAGTAACTTGTTTAGTAGATAAGTAGGTTTAGTATCTACCTATCTGCTATATACTGTCCCCTCCAAAAGTATTGGAATGACAAGGCCAATACTATTGTTTTTGCTATACAATGAAGATCTTTGTGTTTGAGCTCAAAAGATGTATGAGACAATAGATCAGAATTGCATCTTTCACTTCATGATATTTACACATAGATATCTTAAACAACTTAGAACATGTTACCTTTTGTTTTAACCCACCCATTTTTCAATTGATCAGAAATATTGGAACATGGGACTGACTGGTGTTTCTGGTTGCCCAGGTGTGCCTTGTTAGATTGATTGTTAAAACAAGTAATAGCTCTGAATCCCTGCTCTTGGTTTGAGCCTTGGGTTTCACGTGTGAAGACTGCATTTGTCATTAAAAAGGATAAACCAACGTGAAGACCAGAGAGGTGTCTGGGGGGGAAGCAAGACATTTTGAAGTTAATAAAAGAGGGAAAATTGATCTGAGCCATTCCACGAACATTGGGCATAGCCAATACAACAATGTGGATTGTCCTGAAAAAGAAAGAAACCACTGGTGTACTAACTACCAAACACTGAACATGTTGTTCAAAAAACATCAGCAGTTTGAGAGCTGTGAAGTTGTGAAACATTGTGAGAGCTGTGAAGAAAAACCCCAAAACAGCAGTCAGTGACATCACCAATAATCTTCACAGGGCAGGGGTGAAGGTATCACAATCCACTATTTGAAGAAGACTTTGAGAGCAGAAATATAGAGGACATACCACAAGATGCAAACAACTCATCAGTAAGAATGAATTAAGCAGAATGAAGTCTACAGAACCATTCTGTCTGCCAATTTACAGAGAAATGCATCCAATCTAACTGGGAGGAACATGATCATGCAGCAAGACAATGACTCAAAACACACTGCCAACTCAGCATAGGACTTCATCAGGGGGGTAAAAAAGTGGAAGGCCTTAGATGGCAAGTTGTGCTTGCATTACCACTTTATTGGTCCTGTATTTCAATTCAATTCAGTTTTATTTGTATAGCGCTTTTAACAATTTTTAAATATAAAAAAAAATTGTTAAAATTCATAGATTTTAAATCTATATCCTGAATTGATGTATTTCTGTAAATACATCAATTCAGGATATAGATTTAAAATCTATGAATTTATACCTAATGGGCAAGCCAGGGTGCACAGTGGCAAGAAAAAAACTCAGAGATACCATGAGGAAAAAACCTTGAGCAGAACCGGACTCAAAAGTGAACCCATCCTCATCAGGGTGGCACTGGATAGTGCAATAATTAAATAAATAATTCCTCTTCAACAAATGTGCTAATACTACATGTATTAAATAATACAGTTGTGTAACCAGGAAAATTCATTATAGTTTTTACATGAAGTCTGTTTTGTTGAACTTCTCCATTGTTCACTGATGGAGACTCAGTACAAAACTGTTTGTGGCAATTGCAGTCCTTAAGTTATGATAGCAATTGTAACATCATAGCATTGACATAAATTGAGGTCCAAAGCCATCATAGCACAACTGTTCATATTAATTGAGGTCCAAATCCATCTTGTGCTTTTTAAGTGGTACTGTCCTCTGTAATCTCAATGATCTTTAGGCTGCACTATATGGGACTATCCTCAGCAGCAGCTTATGACTTCCAATTAATGAGAACTCCAACCAGAAGTAGGGAATCAGGATGGATTTGGCAGGTCCAGAGAGCAGAAGGAGTCAGGATCACTGGTATCTCGGGAGTATCATGAGTAGCTTGACAGAAAGAGAGGGGGAAAGATTATTAGGTTTGTTTATTGTCCTGTAATGGTTAAGGACAATGTACTTGGCGTGAATTAAATAAGGGATTCTGGCAAGACTAGCTATGACAGCATAACTAAAAGGGAGAGCCAGAAGGTAAGACACATGAGGGCGCCCTGGGACATAAGGTGGCCTGCCACTCCACCATCAACAAACCTGGGTGAATGTGTTTAAAAGGTGGGGGGTGGGGGACGACGGACAACAACAGCATCCAAACATCCCAGTTCACCACAACACTCTATGCCTGTGAGTCCTAGATCTGCTCCTTTACCTAAGAAAATATGTTTTCAGCCTGGACTTAAACACTGAGACTGTGACTGAGTCCCGAACACTAATTGGAAGGCTGTTCCATAATTGTGAGGCTTTGTAAGAGAAAGCTCTTCCCCCGCTGTAGCCTTCACTATTAAAGGTACCAACAAATAGCCTGCACCTTTTGATCGAAGTCGATTAGGTGAAGACCAAAAGTTCACTCGGGTACTGTGGCTCGAGACCATTTAGTGCTTTATAGGGCAGTAGGTGTATTTTATAATCAATGTGAAATTTTACTGGGAGTCAGTGCAGTGTGGATAAGATCGGGGTAATGTCATATCTTCTGGTTCTAGTAAAAACTCTTCAAGCTGCATTCTGGACTAACTGGATCTTGTTTACTTAATGGAACATCCACATAGTAAGGCATTACAATAATCCAACCTAGAGGTGATGAAAGCATCAACTAATTTGTCTGCAACATGTAGTGACATGATATTTCATATCTTGGCAATACAGTGGTGTGAAAAAGTGTTTGCCCCCTTCCTCATTTCCTGTTTCTTTGCATGTTTGTCACACTTAAGTGTTTCGGAACATCAAACCAATTTAAACAATAGTCAAGGACAACACAAGTAAACACAAAATGCAATTTGTAAATGAAGGTGTTTATTATTAAAGGTGAAAAAAAATCCAAACCATCATGGCCCTGTGTGAAAAAGTGATTGCCCCTCAACCTAATAACTGGTTGGGCCACCCTTAGCAGCAACAACTGCAACCAAGCGTTTATATAACGTGCAATGAGGCTTTAAGCTCCTGGAGGAACTTTGGCCCACTCATTTTTGCAGAATTGTCCTAATTCAGTTACATTAGAGGGTTTTCGAGCATGAACAGCCTTTTTAAGGTCATACCACAACATCTCAATAGGATTCAGGTCAGGACTTTGGCTAGGCCACTCAAAGTCTTCATTTTGTTTTCTTCAGCCATTCGGTGGTGGACTTGCTGGTGTGTTTAGGATCATTGTCCTGCTGCAGAACCCAAGTTCGTTTCAGCTTGAGTACACGAACAGATGGTGGGCATTCTCCTTCAGGATCTCTTGGTAGACAGCAGAATTCATAGTTCCTTTTATCACGGCAAGTCTTCCAGGTCCTGAAGCAGCAAACAGCCCCAGACCATCACACTACCACCACCATATTTTACTGTTGGTATAATTTTCTTTTTATGAAATGCAGTGTTCCTTCTGCCAGATATACTTGGACACACACCTCCAAAGAGTTCCACTTTTGTCTCATCGGTCCACAGAATGTTGTCCCAAAAGTCTTGGGGATCATCAAGATGCGTTGTGGAAATTGAGACGAGCTTTGATGTTCTTTTGCTCAGCAGTGGTTTTCTCCTTGGAACTCTGCCATGCAGGCCATTTTTGCCCAGTCTTTTCCTGATGGTGGAGGCATGAACGCTGACCTTAACTGAGGCAAGTGAGGCCTGCAGTCCTTGACGTTGTTGTGGGGTTTTGTGACCTCTTGGATGAGTCGCCCGCTCTTGGGTATTTTGGCGCCGGCCACTCCTGGAAGGTTCACCACTGTTCCATGTCTTCGCCATTTGTGGATAATGGCTCTCACTGTGGTTCGCTGGATTCCCAAAGCTTTGGAAATGGCTTTATAACCCTTTCCAGACTGATAGATCTCAATTACTTTCTTTCTCAATTGTTCCTGAATTTCTTTGGGCTCCGCATGATGTGTAGCTTTTAAGGATCTTCTGGTGGACCTTACTGTGTCAAGCAGCTCCTATTTAAGTGATGCCTTGATTGTGAACAGGTGTGGCAATAATCAGGCCTGGGTGTGGCTAGAGAAATGAACTCAGGTGTGGACAACCACAGTTATAGTATGTTTTAACAAGGGGGCAATCACTTTTTCACACAGGGCCATGATGGTTTGGATTTTTTTCACCTTTAATAATAAACACCTTCATTTACAAATTGCATTTTGTGTTTACTTGTGTTGTCCTTGACTATTGTTTAAATTGGTTTGATGTTCCGAAACACTTAAGTGTGACAAACATGCAAAGGAACAGGAAATGAGGAAGGGGGCAAACACTTTTTCACACCACTGTATTTCTGATGATATCTAGGCTATCCTAGTAATATTATCTACATGAGCGTCAACGGACAGACTAGAGTCAATAATAACTCCAAGGTCTTTTCGCTGCACGTGATGAAACAAAGTCCATCCAGTGTTACTATGTGATCTGAATGCTTACATCTAGCTGCATGTGGTCCTAGTACAAGTACTTCTGTCTTGTAAGAATTAAGTAAAACAAAGTTAATTAGCATCCAACGTCTAATGTCCTTTACACATTCCTCAACTTTACGCTGGTGTCTGTCATCTGGCTTTGTTGAAACATACAACTGTGTGTCATCAGCATAACAGTGGAAGCTAATTCCATGTTTATGAATAATTTGTGGTAGAGCTAGCATATACTATGTAAAGTAAAAAAGCAGTGGGCTTAAAACAGAACCTTGCGGAACACCAACCTTTACCTCAGTATGCATAGAGAAATCATCATTTACATCTACAACTTTTTTTACATTTACAACTAATTGCAATCAGTCAAATAAGACCTATGCTAGTAGAGGGCCGTTCCCTTAATGCCAACAACATTTTCTAGTTTACCAAGGAGAATAGTATGATCTATAGTCTCAAAAGCTGCACTAGGGTCAAGCAACAGAAGCAAGAAGACACAACCCTAATCAAAGGCCAGTAGTTGGTCATTTACCACTTTCACCAGTGTTGTCTCTGTGCTATGATGAGGCCGAAATCCTGACTGATACATTTCATGAATGTTATTCCTATGTAGGTATGAGCATAGCTGCTGTGCTACAGCCTTTCCTAAGATCTTGGAGAGAAAGGGGAGTTTTGATATTGGCTTATAGCTGGATAATTCACAGGGGTCGAGGTCAGGTTTTTTAATTAGGGTTTTTATAACTGCTAGTTTAAAGGATTTAGGTGCGTAAGGGAAGTGCTAAGTAAAGAATTTGTTATTTTTTAGAAGGGTTTGATTGCTTCTGGAATAAACTGTTTGAAGAAACATGTACAGTGCCCTGCGAAAGTATTCGGCCCCCTTGAACTTTTCAACCTTTTGCCACATTTCAGGCTTCAAACATAAAGATATAAAATTTAAATTTTTTGTGAAGAATCACCAACAAGTGGGACACAATTGTGAAGTGGAACAAAATCTATTGGATATTTTAAACCTTTTTAGCAAATAAAAAACTGAAAAGTGGTGCGTGCAAAATTATTCGGCCTCTTTATTTTCAGTGCAGCAAACTCACTCCAGAAGTTCAGCGAGGATCTCTGAATGATCCAATGTTGTCCTAAATGACTGATGGTGATAAATAGAATCCACCTGTGTGTAATCAAGTCTCTGTATAAATGCACCTGCTTTGTGTTAGTCTCAGGGTTCTGTTGAAAGCGCAGAGAGCATCATGAAGACCAAGGAACACACCAGGCAGGTCCGTAATACTGTTGTGGAGAAGTTTAAAGCCGGATTTGGATACAAAAAGATTTCCCAAGTTTTAAACATCCCAAGGAGCACTGTGCAAGCGATCATTTTGAAATGGAAGGAGTATCAGACCACTGCAAATCTACCAAGACCTGGCCGTCCCTCTAAACTTTCAGCTCAGACAAGGAGAAGACTGATCAGAGATGCAGCCAAGAGGCCCATGATCACTCTGGATGAACTGCAGAGAACTACAGCTGAGGTGGGAGAGTCTGTCCATAGGACAACAATCAGTCGTACACTGCACAAATCTGGCCTTTATGGAAGAGTGGCAAGAAGAAAGCCATTTCTCAAAGATATCCATAAAAAGTCTCATCTAAAGTTGCTTACACAGCCACCTGGGAGACACACCAAACATGTGGAAGAAGGTGCTCTGGTCAGATGAAACCAAAATCGAACTTTTTCCCACAATGCAAAAACGATATGTTTGGCGTAAAAGCAACACAGCTCATCACCCTCAACACACCATCCCCAATGTCAAAACGTGGTGGCAGCATCATGGTTTGGGCCTGCTTTTCTTCAGCAGGGACAGGGAAGATGGTTAAAATTGAGGGGAAGATGGATGCAGCCAAATACAGGACCATTCTGGATGAAAACCTGTTGGAGTCTGCAAAAGACCTGAAACTGGGATGGAGATTTATCTTCCAACAAGACAATGATCCCAAACATACAGCAAAATCTACAAAGGAATGGTTCACAAATAAACGTATCCAGGTGTTAGAATGGCCAAGTCAAAGTCCAGACCTGAATCCAATCGAGAATCTGTGGAAAGAGCTGAAAACTGCTGTTCACAAATGCTCTCCATCCAACCTCACTGAGCTCAAGCTGTTTTGCAAGGAAGAATGGGCAAGAATTTCAGTCTCTCGATGTGCAAAACTGATAGAGACATACCCCAAACGACTTGCAGCTGTAATCGCAGCAAAAGGTGGCTCTACAAAGTATTAACGCAAGGGGGCCGAATAATTTTGCACGCCCCACTTTTCATTTTTTTATTAGTTAAAAAAGTTTTAAAAATCCAATAGATTTAGTTCCACTTCACAATTGTGTCCCACTTGTTGGTGATTCTTCACAAAAAATAAAAATTTTATATCTTTATGTTTGAAGCCTGAAATGTGGTAAAAGGTTGAAAAGTTCAAGGGGGCCGAATACTTTCGCAAGGCACTGTAGGTAAGGGATCTAGTATACAAGTTGATGATTTTGATGAAGAAATTAATGAAATTAGTTCAGTCTCTCGAAGGGGAGTAAAACATTCTAAATCATTGATCTGAGTGTTATTATTATCTGCAGGGTTAGTTATAAACCTGTCTGGTTTTAAATTAATAGTCTGAATTATGTGTCTAATATTTTTTATTTTGCCAATGATAAAATTTATGAAATCATCGCTGCTATATGATGATTATGTGCACATGTCTGTTGTGGTTTTATTCCTATTTAATTTTTCTACAGTATTAAATAAGAATCTAGGATTATTTTTGTAATCTTCAATTCGGGTGGAGAGATTGGTGGCGAGACTGATCTAGCAGCACTAAGAGATTTTCTATAGTTCACGAGGCTCTCATTCCATGCTGTTTGAAATACTACCAATTAGGTTTGATACCATTTATGTTCTCATTTTTGAGTGGTCTGTTTTACGGTGTGTGCGTGATCATTATACCAGAGTGCTAGCTTTTTCTCTCTAATTATTTTTCTTTTAAGTGGAGCTGGCTTATCTAGCATGTAGCAGAACGTTGACACTAAGCATTCAGTTGCCTGAGCCAGTTCATTGGGATCAGACAGTGATCCAATCATAGTTGATATCTCTGGGAGGTTATTGATAAAACTCTGTGCAGTGGCTGATGTGAATGTGTGTATGACGTATTTATTTTCAACCAATAAGAATTTGCTGAAACACACAGAATATAACACTCAGAAGTGAACTATGATGTTTTCGCCTCTCATGGATAACACTCAGATTATTTTTTATTTTTTTTTAGAGAGATGAATGTTTTGTCTACTTCAGCTGATTTAAGCATTGCCAAAGGGTTTTTCTTGCCAATGTGTTTTTCTTGTTTGGTGTGAATGGGATTCCGATGAGAATAGTATTGGTGTTATTGGAAGTGTGTGCATGGGCATGTCCATACATACATTCATGTCAGGCACCCAGTGTCCAATCTCATCTGTCTCTCATCATCTCGGTGGACTGTTGCAATGCTGACAGCAAAAAACACAAAGCATTCATCAGTTGCTCGGGTCATACTGCAGGTCAGCTACACTGTGACTAGCACACTGCAAAGCTTCAATCTCTTACTGACAGCAGCTTGACTTCTTCCTCCCCTCAGCAGCCATGACCTTTCTACCTCTATCATCAACGCAATACTGCAAGTACACACCTGAGCTCCCTCAGCCTCGCGTCTCACAGCACGCCTCCATCTCTGTCACAGCAAATCCCTCACAGGAGCTTTGGCAGCATCTCAGAAGTTGTGAGAAAGTGTTGACTGTTGGATGACAGCACCATGAGGCATTATTAAGACCGTTCTTGATTCTTTATGACTGTTAGACTGGTGTTCCACAGGGAAGTTGAGCAAATGTACACTCCGTAGAATGAGAAATCAGCTAGTTAGATAAGTAACATTTAATGATGATATAAGCCATCAAAAGCAGGGGAATAGATTACTATATGTACTGTAGATATGTTATAACTGAATTTTAGATTGTAATACTTCAAATAATCTATCTTTGATTCAGCCACACAAATTGCTATGGTACAGCTGTCTCATTGTCAGTTGATGGACTCAGCTGTATGAGTTCATGCTACAATTACTTGTGCTGGATGAGAATCAGAGACTTTGTGCTGTCAAATGTTCTTTGTAATAATAGAGAATCATTGAAAGGGACTTGCTATCTAATCTGATTGATTTGATTTGGCAGATCTTCAGGCCTCAGGTGGTGAATGAGGAGTTTCTCATCAAATTTGGAGCACTCCTGGTGAGTGAATATATTCCACGTTTGTTAAAATACTCATTAAAGAGGTATGATTCTTACACATATGTACACATGTACCCCCTTGTTAAAGAGTGTATTGTAATTATTCTGTCATTCTTTCTCTCTTTTAATTTTTGGGAAGAATCACATAACATCCATCGACTCCAATGAGACCAGTTTGGGAAATTCTGTGGGTAAGATTTTTCTCAGAAATGCAATTTAGATGCAACAGCTATTAAACTTAATACTTCTTTTGCTATATGGGATCATATGATTACTAGAACTGCTCAATACTTTACCAGTCAACTGACCTTTTCCTGTGTGCAGGGCCGACAGCATCTGAGGAGTTGATAAGAAATACCCTGTCAGCAGTGGAGGCCATTTCCCAGCACCCAGCCCTTCTAAGCCGTTACCACTACACTGTAAGTAACATACACAACACAGTAGTGCACATACACAATACAGACGCACAAAAAAAATACAGAACAAGGCCCAGGGTAATAGGACCAAAGCTACATTTATGAACACTCAGTTGACCAAGACCACAAAATCAAGACTACAATGCTCATAAATATAAAGTATGTATTAATATACACTCATCTGTCACTTTAACAGGAACACCTGTACACCTGCTCATTTGTTCTGTTATCCAATTAGCCAATCATGTGGTAGCAGCACAATGCATAAAATTGTGCAGAAGTCAAGAGTTTCAGTTCACGTCAAACATCATAATGGGGGGAAAAATGTGATCTGTGACTTAAACCAGCCCATCTGGCACCAAGAACCATGCGATGGTTAGAGTATTTCACAAACTGCTGATCTCCTGGGAATTTCACACACAACAGTGTTTACGCAGGATGGTGTGGAAAACAAAAACATCCTCTGAGCGGCGGGTCTGCAGGGTCTGAAACACCTTGTTGATATGAGAGATCAGAGGAGAATGACCAGACTGGTTTGAGCTCACAGAAAGTCTATAGTAACTCAAATAAGCACTCTTTATAACCGTGGTGAGCAGAAAAGCATCTCAGAACGCACAACACATCAAACCTTGAGGTGGATGGGCTACAACAGTAGAAGACTAGATCAGGTTCTACTCCTGTCAGCCAAGAACAGAAATCTGAGCCTATAGCTGAATTGAGTGTAGTCTGTATAAGTGTACATTTTGGGCCTTTTACATTATATAAATGCAATTAAATAAGTAGTGTTATAGAGTGAATAGAGACAAAACAATAGTCTGAAATGTGGTGTTCTAGGGCTGCTGTGAGTCACACTGAAAAGCCTCAATTATTCGTTCCAAGCTGTCAGGTGAGATTTGGGGACAGATTTTTAGACTTTGTTACCACATACCCACCAGCCTTAAAGATGTTCCTGTCTTCTCAGCGTCAAAGTCAATCTTTATCATTTGCTATTTAGTTGGTACTACGAGTTGTAGCCAACTCCATAATTGTTGGCACCCTTCATGAACAAGTTTACACGTTCTATTTCGATATTATGGGGCCCTGAACTGCAAGTTGTGAAAATTAAAAAGTTGAGCTGTTGTGTCATTATTTAACAGGTTGCAGTGGGTAGCATTGCCTCACAGCTCCAGGGTACAATCATGAGCTCTGTTTACTGACTGTGGAGTTTTCCATGTTCTCCCCATGTTTGTGTAGGGTTCCTCTGGGTTCACTGTTTTCCACCAAATGTCTAACAAAACATGATGTTCGGTAGATTGGCTATGCTAAATTGACCCTAGCTGTGAATGTGTGTGCATGGTGCCCTGTGATAGACTGACCTCCCATCTAGGGTGAATTTTTCTCACCTTGCACCCATTGTTGTATCTGGGATAGGCTCCAGATTCACTTCAAGCCTGACCAGGATAAAGCAGTTACTGAAGATGAATCATTGAATTGTTAAGTAACAATTTATTACATCAAAATAATTAGATGAATTTCTGAGTTTAATCATATGAATGTACTGTATAGTTCTATTTATTATTTAATCAAAAAGAACATTTAATATATAAAGTTCTTAGTAGGAGTGCATTTCTCCTGCAAAATTGCCTACCGCCCCGACCACAATCAATATCAGATGAGGCCTGTCCTCATCTGATATTGAACATTAAGAACATTTCTAATAAGTGACAAGCTGCAAATATCAAAATAAATAAATAAAATTCTTACTTACTTTTTACATACTTTAAGTAACCCATTTTCAAGCTTTTGAGAAACTCCTAGGAATTCATATTCTGGAGAGCTGTAACAATAAACATGCTCAATGTCCTATGGGAGTAGGGTAAGGCATTTATTTATTTTGTTCTATATTGTTTGAGTATGGATCCAATCATAGTTTAGGATTATGTACAGGGCACAGTCTTCACAGCTGAGGGAGCTAACACTGAGGCCCAGCTTTCCCACTGGTCAGCGCTACTGTTCTCACTAACAGCAAGCAACAGAAAATCACTCTCCACACTACAGTGATCAGCAGTGGGGTTTTTTAATGACTAACAATGTTCTTTTGGTAGGAGCAACACATTAGGAAGCTTTGAGAGGAAGCAGTCCTCTGATACCCTATAATAGAAGGCACCTTAATTACAGAATGCCAGAAGTCATTAAATCCTATTCCTCACTGTCAGTGCTAGCTCTAACTGATTGTTTACACACACACACACACACATGCTAAAGACATGCTAAACACACTGAACAAACTATGTATGATGATTGTGTGCAAAAGTTTGCCATAAACCTTAATTCTGTACAAAATTACAGTATATAAAAACTACTACTTTACATGCATTATGGACCATTCATTTTAGAAACCTGTGTCACACAACACTTTCTTTAGAAATACTTTTTTCTAATGTATTTTCTTGCCATTGGTTTCTCAAAATGGAATCCTTTGTATGAGAAATGCCCATAGCTATCCACATTAAGCTACCTGTATGCAACCTTTGTTTCTATGGAGATTATTCTAGTTGGTAATGATCATAAACCCAGTTGTAATTTTCAAAAATAGCTGGCGCAAGGCATTTCATTGTAATGGACTCTACATGATCAAAGGGGCATGAGCTGACATTACATTTCCATGCAAATTGGAGCTCTCCTGAGTTCTCACTTTTTGCCTCGTAGCTGTTTTTGCCAGAATCACTGTGTGACTGTGAATATGAATTGTTAGACTATCTAGGTGAGCTTCTCTTGGTTTGGGAATAATGTGTTGCTTTTTCTCTGTCCAAGGTTGTGGACTCAATCCTACCGCCGTTGGCGTCTTTGGCATTTAGTAAGAATGGTGAGTTGTGCTGCTGCTAGCTCAGTAGACTGAAGGGTAACTCATAACACATGCAGGCCTGATTCTGCAGTTCTCTACTCATCCTGAGCCAAAGAAAAATTGTCTGGGATCATTTGCTGAGATAAACTGAGATTAGTCGAGAGTTTTTACTGATGATGTAAATGCATCTAACTTTCAGTTTTGAGGCACTGGGAAATTTCTTTACTGTTGTGCCAGTTTACAGGCAAATGTACATCTCTCTTGTGTGTGTGTGTGTGTGTTTCAGTGGAGTGGCGCATTGTGAGTTTACGGGTGCTGTCAGATATCACTCTGCTGTTGCTGAGCCAGGAGGTGATGGAGGAAGAAGAAACATGGGATCTAGAGGGCAAATCCTCAAACACACGCATGTTAACTCTCATTACTGAGGCCCTGCTGCCACAGTGAGACACCCCCCCCCCAAGCATGTTTTCCTCAACAATAATCATTATAGTCACTTTTGTATTACGTTTTTTGTATAAGAGTTGTTATGATCGATGACACTAAGCTGTATAATGACCCATTCTTTAGGTATGAGTCTTTGCTTCAGGAGCCAGGCCCAATACCAGTCTATGCACTCAAACTGCTGGGTTCTCTGACTGAGCACAGCAAGCCCATCACCAGGTACGTTTGTTCTATGGCCCCTCCAGCACTCATATATTCTTCATCAATGAACTCAATAGAGCTATTAAAAACCTTGTTACACTTACTGCCAATATTATATTTGGATAAGTAAGGAATAAAACATGATGCTATGCTGTTAACACCCCAAAGTTGATTATTTTGCTTTAACAGCATGGTTTTTTTACACTTATACCACAGCAATTTTCCAACAATGACAATTTTTTTATTTATTGATGAATGACATATCATGCCTTTTAACTATATACAGTAACATTTAACGCTGTGGAACGTATGTGAGACATTAGTTCCTGTTAACACATTATAAACAGTCTTGCTAGCATCTGGCTTTTTCCTCCTTCTCGGAGTTGAAAAGCAAACTAAATCTTGTCATGTTACCTAGAAGCCTGAAGGTGCAACACCCTCTGTCCTGAGGACTTTCCCATGGAGGAAAGATATTTCACCATATCAACAATATGTTTTTGTTTGTTAAGTAACAAGACCTTCTAAAATCCATATTATTAGGCTTGGATTATTACAGAGCATCCTCCATACAAGTCGGAAATGATGGTGTATTAGAATGAGCACATTAATATAAACCTGTGATCTGAATTACTGTGACTTGGCACTACTGTCATCTGCTGTTATAAAAAAAATTAATTAATGCCACCTGATAAATCCAATTCAAGAATTCAACAGCACTATGGTATAAACAGTCAGTGTTTATTGCCGTAAACAAAGTGTCAAAGTAAAGTAAATTACTGACCCAGCAGTTTTGGATGTAGGACAGGCAGGACCGACACTAAGGCAGCACAACTGTTTAGATAACAAATGCACAAAGTATGTGGCTTTGAGAAAAGGGCATCAAACACTATAAACACTAGATCCTCTAAGGAGCTTACCAGGACTTCATTCTTAGCTCTGTGTGGCAGAATGCATTGCCTTTGCTTTACTGCTGTACCAAACAGGTTACACACACCTACACTACCCTGTCTCATAGTCCTCAAAGTCCTCATTCTTTATCGATGACCGAGGACTTAAAATTCCATTTTGCGCAGGATGGTGCAGTTCTGTCGAACAATGTGGGTTGCTCACGTGTGGAGTAATCATCTTCTGGAGACCATCGAGCATTAAAGAAACAACCCGTTCTGTAGCCTGTGCATTGGCCTCCATAAGAGATGAAATAAAACGTTCATCACGCTCCTGTTGCTGCTGCATCTGCTGTGCCAGCCATGACTGATGCTGACTTTGCAAATTCTCCAGGAAGCTGTAGTGGTCTTGATCAACCTTGCGCTTCTTTTTTCTGACTTTTGAGCCTGGAGAAAGAAAGAAAAAAGGGAGGTAGGTTGACTGGACGCCTAGTGTATTTTGCTCTTTAAACAGAAATAGCTTTGTGGACATGAATTAAAGTGGTTTATACGAAAAAAAAAAAAGACCATTGATCTTTGAGTACATTTAAGTAGGTTTAACTGACTGACTTGGGGAACGTTGCTGAGGTGCTGATTGTATGAAGTGGGCAGATTCAACTTCCACTTGGATCTCTCGTGTCTCCGTGTCTTCAACATACTCTGTAACCCCAAAGCACACAAAGGTTTTTTATTTAAGAGCCCGAATCACACGGTTTAACTTGGATCTCTCCGTGTGTGTGTGTGTGTGTGTGTGTGTGTGTGAGTGAGAGAGAGAGAGAGAGAGCTAAGCACATGGTAGTTCAAATAAAGAATACGGTGCGCATGCGCACATCGCTTCTGCAGGCCCAGAAATACAATGTTTCTTCGTATATTTTAATGTTGGAGGCATTTTCTGATAACAGCATAACCTACCGGTATTGTTATTAGGGTTTTTTGTTTGTTTGTTTTGTCTGGAAGCAGTTCCAGTTAAGGTCACAGCGGTATTGTTTTACGGACAGTTTGATAAAGTAGGACACCTCGTTAGAGCAGTTACAGCATTACATAATCATGATATTGTGTCTAGATTAAACGTAGAGCACGAACTGAACTTCTACATATACATATATATGGTGATGTGAAGGTACTGTCGTGATAAATTCTCTAGTAGCAATCTGGCTAACGGGCTAATCACATGTCCGAGTGTATAGTGCAATGAATACCCCCAAAAAGCTCTACTCACGCCTACCTGGTGATGAAAGCGACGAGGCCACGTCCTCCGCGGTTTGGCTTGGCGTTAGCTCCTGCAAGCCTACATCTACTCCGCTCCCCTCGGTGGTTGAGCAGTGGATGGGACCTAAAAGATCTTCAAGTGTGTCGAAATAGGGGCATTCCAGCGGACTTACCCCACTGCCGCTGCTGCTGTGCCTCTTAGCTCTGAAATAAGACTGGCGCAAGACTTTCCAGCGACTGCGGATCTGCTCCACACTCCGTGAATACCCTGCCAAGGCCATCTTATCTGATAGCTTCTTAAACAGGTCACCGTTCCTGTATTTCCTCCCGTCGAGAAGCTGCAGAATATTCAAATCTTTCATTTCGTCCAGCATAAATGTTGTCTCACCATCACTCCAAAAATGCTGCTTTGTCGCCATTTTCCCTAGTGATAACGTTAAATGAAACCTGTGGTGCTGAATAAATCTGTTTCCGGGGCAGATTTTTTTTTTCTTTCTCTCTCTCTCTCTCTCTCTCTCTCTCTCCCTCTCTCTCTCTGTCCCCGGCTGCCTTCTTGCACATGCGCAGATGTAAGGTGGGGGGATGAAAGATAATCGGATTACACGTATACATGCGCTGAGTAATGAGGGCATGAGTGGGGGCCAGCTGCAGCCACACAGACCAAAGCTGTGGGCTGAATTTGTTCCCTACTTGAGTGCACTGATTTTGTCCACCATTTTCTAATGTCTCATATTTTAAATTCAGTAGTCGTATACTCTGAGTAGTTCAGTATATTATAACCTGTAGTGCCACTGTGTACAGCTGATGCACACTCCTGCCATGCAAAAGTGGCACGGTTCATTCTGTTCACAAATTTACAAGAGGACTTGAAAGTGGCCATGCTTATATAAAAATGCATATAAATAGATGGAATAGATACACTCATGGAGCACTTTATTAGAAACACCTGTACCACTACTCATTCATGCCATTATCTAACTGGCCAATTGTGTGGCAATTGTGTACAATCCATAAAATCACACAGATACAGGCCATCAGTTTTGGGTAATGTTCACATCAACCATCAGAAGGGGGGAGAATGTGATCTCGGAGACTTTCACCGTGGCATGATTGTTCGTGCCAGATGGGCTGGTTTGAGGATTTCTAGAACTACTGAACTCCTGGTATTTTAATGTGCAACAGTCTCTAGAGTTTATTCACAATGGTGCTATAAAGAAAAAATATCCAATGAACAGCAGTTCTGTTCACAGAAATGTCTTGTTGATGCGAGTGGTCAATGGAGAATGGCAGAGCTGAATCGAGAATTGAGAATCGAGCTGACAGAAAGGCTACAATAACCACACTGTACAATTGTGGTGAGGAGAACATTATCTCAGAATGCACAACACGTGGAACCTTGAGGCAGATGAGCTGCAACACCAGAAGACAATGTCAGGTTCTACTTCTGTCAGCCAAGAACAGAACAGACTGGAAAAAAGTAGCCTGGTCTGACGAATCTCGATTTCTGCTGAGGCACACAGATGGTAGAGTCAGATTTTGGTGCCAACTGCATGAATCCATGGACCCAAAATGCCTTATGTCAACAGTCCAGGCTGGTGGAGGTGGCGTAATGGTGTTTGGAATGTGTTCTTGACACACTTTGGGTCTGTTAATACCAATCAGTCATCACTTGAATGCCACAGTCCATTTGCAGTGTTTATTGTGAGTGTTGCTGACCGTGTGCATCCCTTCATGGCCACAGTTTACCCATCTTCTAATTAACTACTTCCATCATGATAATGCACCATGTCACAAAGTGAAAGTCATCTAAAACCGTTTTCATGAACATAATGAGTTCAGTGTTCTTCAGTGGTCTTCCCAGTCACCGAATCCAGTACTGAATCCAGTAGAACACATTTAAGATGTGGTAGAACTCACTGCATGAAAGTGCACCAGTAGTATTTCTGCTGTTCAGTAGACTTAACTGAAAATTAAGTATAATAATACCAATTTGTAGTTAGCTAATTGATGTTAGCTAACAGAGCTAACATGCAAGTGTAGTTGTGGTAGATAACATTAGTGGTATTTGAAGTTTATAAAATGTTGAATAAAGTTGCCTAACCAAAAAACAATATTTTGGTAAGCATAAGCTAGCTAATATTATCTTAGTTACACTATAGTACCATAGTCCAAAACAGAACTTCTGGCTCTGTTTTTATGGTAATAAAAATTTTAAAAATCCACAATTGCAATTTACAACAGACAGGGTTTTAGAAGTAGACGGGGATGCAGTACAGATACAGCTTTACAAGTAAATTATTTGTCTGAAGTGAGAATTATTGCAGATGCATTGCCATTTGCTGTTTTTTCATTCCTTCATTAATCTTCAGTAACTGCTTTATCCTGATCAGGGTCATAGATTTTCTTTTTGTTGTGCCATTAAATCAGGACTTGGCAACACCTAAGAAAGAAAAACGCCTAAGAAAGTGACACATGGGTTCAGCTATTATGTCTCGTCTACATAATAAATATGCAAATTGTCCTTGCTGCTTTTGTTTTGGATTTTGGGGTGTTTCTGGTATTTCTTTTTTGTTCACAGCAGCATATGCAATACAAGACTTTTGTGCCTTATTACACTGAAAAGTTGCTGAAAATACAGCAGATCAGCATAGCAAGCAGTATTTACCATCTAATTGTTGTCTGATTATAGTCTAATGGTGATTATTAAGTGACACAGAGCTATTTTCTCAAGAAAGCTGAGTCACTGCGACACCCGACACAGCAATCATGTGGAACAGACCTAATTACTCTTGAATTTTACTGTCGACCCAGATGCTAATAAGCACAAGCTTGTTATCCACTGACCATGGCACTGTTACTGGAATTTGTACACTGAAAAAGTAAGTCTGACACTGTAAGAGGCGTCACAACTTGTTAGCCAAGTTATGTCCAGGTGGAAATGCCATCGTAACAGTTTCTTGTTCAGAACCGTATTCACTCCCATCTTTATTTTGCTCACCTTTCTCCTTGTTAGCTGAAGCAGTGATGGATAGTCTTTGTGGGAATGTGTGAGTGTGTGTTTTTCTTATCTCCTCCTTATCCCCCTGCTGTTTCTGTAATGGCTCTTCCCGACCTCTCCACACGTTGTCTTTCTTGGTGCTGATAGAGCACGTTGTGCTGCTGAACTATTCAAATTGATGTCAGCAATTGAAGAACGTTTGTCTGTCTCCACCATCCACATTCCCACCCCCCACCCCAACCCTGGCATCTATGAAGAGCTATTATGCTCACAATGGTGAAATTAAATTGCGTTTGCCACTGCTTGATAAAGTCCTAAAAAAGAGAAGACCTTCACTGATGGTTTCCTGCCGAAATGAGATTGCAAATTGGGGACATTAGCAGGTTCTGTGCATAAGCATGGTCTTCCCTTCATTATCAGTCTGGCTAACAGTTCAAACTTTCCAATTATCAAGAACTGTCAGCTACTTTTGCCCTCATGCAGGCTGTTCTAAATGTGATTTACTTTTAAGAAAGTGATGAACCATTTTCTTAGAGGTATTTAGTGCTGCTTATATTTTGTACATGGTGCACTACTGGGGATGTACTTTAATTAGATGTTGATTTTCTTGTGCATTTAAAATCTATTAATTTAGTTATTAACTACATGGCCAGTTTAGGTATAACACTATGGGTTATTGTTCTGGGCTTATGTGAGACAAGCTCTTGTGCACAGTGGCATACAGATTTGTGAAGACGGCCTGTTGGAGTCTTATTAGACTGGACAAGGTGTGTGTGGAACAGATTGCATCCGTGGCGAGCAGGTTGTGGAGGTGTCGTGTGTATGTGTGTGTGTGTGACCGAGATATTGAGCGTCTGAGCTGTGTGGTGTGAGACTGAACACTTTCATTGTGTGGGTTTGGCAGTTTCACCTGCCAACCTCTGATGGCAAGACAGTAGCCCTTGGCTGTAGTGTGTCTGAAAATGGACAGTGGGAAAAGTGGATAGAGAAAGGCAAATAATCACATGGAGAAGGGTTGGTTGGTGGAGGGGGTGTCTGAATCACAGGCCTTAGCAGTGCATGTTCCATAAAAGAGCAAATTTCTGTTTGGTTTCTGCTATGTATGAAATGTGTGAAAATGCTCATTAAACTTTGCCACTATAGAATATGTCATTACTTAGTCATCTATACAATGGTGATATTCACCGCATGTCAATGTAAGGAACCTGACGTGACGCAACATCAGAAAGGCATAATCCATGATACGAAATCACAAACTAGGTCAAAATTACAAAATGCTCAGAATACTACAAAACGCCCAATCTGAAATGCTGGATCAGTACCGGATCAGATTTGACATATTTTAGTGACTCAACAGATCTTGTATCAGACTTAAAAGCAGACAAACATAGAGTGTGTGCTTGCTGACATTGTTTTGCATAACATGGCAACAGAAACTTGCAAAGTATCAGGTCTGAGTATTAGCCCATATTCCAGTAACAGTATCCCATGGAAATTCGAAAAAGTGGGATTGGTGCATCTCCCTCCTTAATCTAAAATAGTTTAAAACATACTGCCTAGGGTGCTGTATGCAGTGCAGTTATTCATTAATTAGTGTTAAGTGTGATTCTCAATGTATGTTTTTGTAGTGTATGTTTACTTTTGTCGTCATACTGTTTATTTGCGTTTTAAGCTGCAACATGTCGAGCTTCACAGAAGCTGGTCTGTATCTACTTCATGCACAAATGCACAGGATTGTAAGATATAAAACATAAAGCATGGTGCTCATGATTAGGAATTTCAACAGCAGTTTTTTGCCTGCCATTTTTCCTGTGCTTTTGTTATTTGAGCACAGAGGATGCATGGAATTCTACCATAAGAATAGTATTTGGAGTGAATGGACAGTAATAATTTGGACAGCATGCACTCTACATGTAAGCACCACGAAAGCGTGACTGCTACTAAATGTCATAGCTGTTGTGTGCTCTTACAAGAATTAAAAAGAGAAATGGTAACCATTTACTCGCCGGCATTCCTCCCCATCTGATTACCAATCCCATCAAAATGTTCTGTGCAGCCATGGAGATTGTGCTCATTCTCCCATTAGATGTTAGACAGTATTCGGCCTGACATTTACCTGTGTAAATGCCAATCTGTGCACGTCGCGTTTCCATGAAAATGCTGCTTTACCATATTGCACGGCTGAAATCAGGGCTGCACCAAATCACGTTTTAATAGAGGGGTTAATGGAAATGTGATGTACTCGGGGTTCTAAGACCCACCAAGGCACTAACATTACTGAAATAAGACAGAGTAAAAAGAGGAGATTGAAACTGCCATGGCATGAATATGACTATTTTTCTTTGTAATTTAGTGGTGTTTGACTTGTTATGGTATTAACACTCACTCAAATGATTGTTTGTTGATCATTGTTGACAAATTACCTATGTTTAGAATTCATTATCCAGAGACAACATCCAACCATCCAGTCATAATTAAAGGAGACCTTGACTGAGAAACACAGTAAATATGTTTATATTTGTGATTTATTAGTGATTCTGTGCAAATTTTTTGGTCGATGCTAACTGCTCACAGGAACAGCACTTGTGTGTCATGCTGACATCACAGGGAGATATTGTTAACTCAATGTCTCCAAATGTCCTTTAAAAGGACAAAAAATATTTTGTAAATCTCAAACATAAGGGATATCAGTTAGATTTTGGTGTTAGCTCCAAAAAAAACCCCAAAAGAACAAGTTTCTTTTCTCACTCACTCACTGTTTTCTCAATGTCGTATTAATGAGAAATTAAACCTAGAAGTAGTGAAGCATAGGTGTAGTGAAGTAATGTAAGAGGACTTAGACCAACTTTGAACCAAAGTTTGAACCAAAAAAAAATACCAAGTCAGAAGTCCGTCATAATTTTGATATATATGTTCTCTGATTGTCCCAATGCTACTTCCTCAGCAGTGCAGCTCATCAGCGTGTGCCATGTGTACCACTGCTGATGTAGTGGGAAGATCGTTGGGCTGAATATTGTATACAGATATATCCCTTCGTGTCATAACATTCCATTTGATCCTGTTTGCTTCTGTAAACATGTAGTTGTTGAGCAAGATATATGGACACTGACTCCTGGGTTGCTTACCCTTTAAAGAACTAATGGAGTGCAATCAGACTATAGACAGGCATACAGTGCACAATATAGAGGAAAGTCAGCCATCAAGCTTACCCTTCTCTCTCACTGACAGGAAGATAAAGTAGTCCCATTCATCAGCTCTGCTGTCCTGTATGTGTGTGGGTGAGAAATTGCAACTGTGCCCCTTGGTGTAAGCTGGTGCTGGTAAATGATGGTGTGTTATGAGAAGGATGGCAGATAGATGAGTTCTTTGGTTCAAACAAAGGAGAAAGGGCACAGAGCTGCTCTCTAATATTAATCAGCAACATTCATTTCTCATTGATCATTATGATACTCAGGTGTTGAGGAATAGTACTTGTGTGGTCTATCCTTAAGAAAAGGTTACAAGATTATGTGATAATAGTTCATATCTATACAGATTAAATATAGATTAAATAAATATTGTAGTCCATTGGTCTAATTTAGGGAATTTGTAGGTTGAAAGTTTGAAATCGCCAGAAGCCTTCAATCTTCATATTGTATGCAGGGCTGCACACATCTAGATGTAGCATTTAAGATTTTTGACCCATTGCTACACTGATACAGGAGCAACCTGAAAGCTGCAGTGGCAATAACATGCTGAGGATATGTGCAAATTGACGATATCACATGAACGGTCTATGTGTATCAGACTGTAGATCAGACTGGTGATGATTGAAAATTAGTTAAATATGCAAAAATTTGGAAATGCTTTTCATCATTTTTTTAACAAGTATTTTGCATTTCAGTGTTAATGGTAAAAGCACAGGATGGATTGTGCATATATTTTCTTTCAATATATAGGCTATTGTATACTCTACCCCCCGCCAAATGTGTGGATACTGATGTTCAGATGCTTGCAAGTATAATTTAATATTTCATATAATATAACCTCATATAATCAGCAGTAAATATATCTCACTATAGTTGTAGGCAGTTTATTATTGTGTGCAACATACTGTGTACATGGACTGGACTGCAGACTAAACATGCACTTATATTCATTTTGTAACGGTAAAATAAATGTATAGTCTCAGACATTTTTTCAGATTGTAGTTACACAAATATATATATTTTTTGTCCACTAACACGTGCTAGGGTTTGTGTGGTAAGATTCAGTTTTTTTGTTCTTGCCACCTGCTAGGATTTTTTGTCAGCCACATGTGTATAATAAATATTTAGCTCCATTGATATTTGTATAACTATGTCTTTACTTTCCATTCCTTCAGCAGTATGACTTGCTTCAGAGCAGGCTTTGTATCAGGTGTTGAGCTGTTTCTCTTTTGTGCCTTAGCACATAGCCAGTGCCAAAGACATGTCATGAGGAGAATGGACAATGCTTCTCAGCCATGCAGTATATCATTGTTTAGTGCAAGGCAAGCATCATGATTAATATTCCGAGAGTGACCCTTTAGCTAATTTCATTCAATCTACCACTCATTTTCACCCAGTATTGTGGCGTTCTCCTTTGAAGGCCTTTACATACATATGGTAATTGGCTGTGAATCAAAGGGCTTAATCAATAACAGTGTGAGCAAAGTCATTTTCAATAAAGATTCACATTACTCCTCAGTGCCAAGCCTTATAGAAAACTCTCCCCCTACCTCTCCTTCTCTCTTTCACTCTCTCTCTCTCTCTCTCTCTCTCTCCCTAATTTTCTCTCATCCACTTTCACCCATCTTGCACTTATATTCTCCTGAAGGTATTAGTCAAAGGTTATTTTCTTAGATGACTGTGATCTTTGTGTCTTAGAGCTTTCAGCCATCAGCAGCACATTCATACAGTACCAAAGCCTAATACATGCATGAGTGTCACAGTAATGAAGACAGACTATGGACATGATGCCATGTTGTATATGTGTGTGTGTGTGTGTGTGTTTGTGTGTGTCCCTAATACAGGCTTGTCGGAGAGAGTCCTCTACTGCCTGCCATCTTTGAAGTCATAGCGGTAAGTGCTCACAGAGCCTCTAGGCTGGAGCTTCTCTCTGTTAGTGTGATTTCTTTATTGCCTAGGGTCTCCCAAACCAGCTTTAGTAAAGAATAAAGCATCCAGAAAATTGTACACTTTATGGGAATCATACCTCACTACAGAAATTTAAGGTTTGCCTTTATGTGAGTCTGAGGAGAGAGAGTCTCTCAATGTGGTTCAGATGAAACAGGGCATCACAGTGCTCCACACTCTGTGAAGAGAAAAGTCTTTCAAAGGAAGACATTTTGAATGGTTCAGGACATAAACAGATATTTTGGTTGTTGCAACATGTGTTTTTCTGCAGCTATTGCTAGTGACTAGCTAATACAAGTACAAGCTGTAGTGATTTGGCCAACAGTTCAGCAATTTCCAAATGTTTTAGACTGATGGTGTGATCAAAATCAAATGAATATTTTTGAGCTGATCATGCGGCAGCAGCGCAGTGCCTAATATTATGCAGATGCAGGTCAAGATATTCATTTAATGTTCACATCAAACATCAGAATGACATCAGAATGAAGAAAAAGTATGATCTGTGACTTTGATTGTGGCATGGATATTGGTACCAGAAGGGCTAGTTTGAGCATTTCATAAACTTTCATAAATTTCCTGGTATTTTCACACACAACAGTCTCTAGAGTTTACATAGAATGGTGCTAAAGGCCAAAAACAGTTATGTGGGTGGAAACACCTTGTTGATGAGAGTTATTAGAAGAAAATGACCAGAATGGTCTAAGCTGACAGGAAGTCTATAGTCACTCAAATAAGCACTCTTTACAACCATGGTGAGCAGAAAAGCATCTCAGCATGCTTTTAAGTAAAGCATTTAACACACAAGAAAAGCAACATCTCATTAACTACATCCCCAGTAGTTTACCATGTACAAAATATAAGCAACACTAAATATCTCTAAGAAAATGGTTCATCACTTACTTAAAAGCATGCATCTCAACATTAAAGCTTGAGGTGATGGAAAAGCAGCAGGCCATATTGCATTCTATTCCTGTCAGCCAAGAGCAATAATCTGAGGCTATCATAGGCACAGACTCACCAAACTGGACAGTTGGGAAAATTAGGGCCAAAAAAAATCATCTGGTCTTTTTATAGTTTTCAGCTGTCTAGTGCCGATGAATTTTTGCCCATCAATGCCTCAGATTTCTGTTCTTGGCTGACAGGAGTAGAACCTGATCTAGTCTTCTGCTGTTGTAGCCCATTTACATCAAGGTTTGATGTGTTGTGCGTTCTGAGATGCTTTTCTGCTCACCACGGTTATAAAGAGTGCTTATTTGAGTTACTATAGACTTTCTGTGAGCTCAGACCAGTCTGGTCATTCTCCTCTGATCTCTCATATCAACAAGGTGTTTCAGACCCTGCAGACCCGCCGCTCAGAGGATGTTTTTGTTTTCCACACCATCCTGTGTAAACACTAGAGACTTGTGTGTGAAATTCCCAGGAGATCAGCAGTTTGTAAATACTCAAACCAGCCCATCTGGCACCAAGAACCATGGCATTCTGATGTTAAAATTAACTGAAGCTCTTGACCTGTTTCTGCATGAATTTATGTATTGCGCTGTTGCTGCCACATGATTGGCTAATTGGATAATGAGTAGGTGTACAGGTGAGGTTAACGTGACCTGTGTGTGTGTGTGTGTGTGTGTGTGTTCCATATAAACTGTGCCTATCTTCAGGTGATTTACTTCCTTCTCACCATCTTCGAGCACACATGCAACCTCAGCTGTGCTCATTCATGTTTTACTAATGCTTCTGTTTGGTTATAAAGGGCTCTCAAGTAACTTTTAAAAACTCCAAGATGAGTTCTTTTGTTAGTGCTCTATTTATTTCAAAAGTGAAAATTTAAATGATGGTAATTCAACATTAATAATGCTCTAGTCTGAGCAAAAAAATAAATTAATAATAATAATAAAAAAGAATTAAGATTCCAACTATATTTTTAAATCTTAAAGCACATCAAACACAAAAGAAATTCAAATGCCTGCTTAAAAGAGTTTTTCAATTTTTCAATTATTACTTGTTCTACTTATTTGAATGTATTTTCCATGCTCACATATCAGATACCGTCCTGTCCCCAATGGTCAATTCTGCAATGGATCCAGGGTCTCAGTCATCATTGTACTATGAAAGATTGCCTTATAATTTTGGCAGGGTCGGTTCTGCTTGGAATGATATTGCAAATGACCTTCCTCTGATTGTGCACTTTTTTTTTTTTATATATACACACACACACACACACACACACACACAAACACAGTTGCAACTGAAATTATTGACCTCCATTGCAAATCAGGTTTATTGTCAAAATTTACAGACTTTGAGCTGTTTGCAATGAGCAAATTGAACACGAGCAATTGAAATGGTTCAACACAATGAATGCTTCAAGTGGTTTCCCCAAATTCCACTGAAAATGCAAATTACAATGACTTCTCCAGGCTCAAAATTATTCAACCCCCTGAATAAAATCCCTCACAACAGCACAAATATGCAAAACAGATGTTGTCTCAAGCACACCTGATGCATCTAATAGAGGGCTTCATTAGTTACACCAGGTGTGCTTGAGCTGGAACACATGAAATACCTGACCTGGCTAGGGATTTGTTGCGTGTACACTACCTGGATGGGGCAGAAAAAGGAAACTGTCAATGGCTGCAACCAGATTTCTGAGAAGGCAGGTTGTGAAAAACCCTTGAGTGACTGCAAAAGACCTGCAGCAAGACTTGTTGGCAACAGGCACTGAGGTTTCAGTGAGTACAGTAAGGCACGTACTAAACGCAGAAGGTTTCCATGTCAGAACTCCAGGACATACACCACTACTGACCCAAAAGCACAAAAAAAGTCAGCAAAATCATATAAATAAGCCACAGAAATTTTGGGATTCTGTTCTGTGGAGCAATGAAACAAAACTGGAACTTTTGTGCACGATGGATCAGCGGTATGTCTGGAGGAAAAAGAACAAAGAGAGAACACTCTGTCCACAGTCAAGCATGGTGGTGGCTCAGAGATGCTCTGGGGCTGATTTGCATCCTCTGGCACTGGAATCCTGCAGCGTGTGGAATGCAAGATGGATTCACTGAAGTATCAGGAAATCCTAGGAGAAAAGGGTCATACCAGCAAAAGAGTGCTCTACTAAGTACTGAAGATGTTTGCCATGAAGGGGTTAAATAATCTTTGAAACTGGAGAAGTCATTATATAGTTGCATTTTCAGTTGCATTTGGGGAAACCACTTGAAGCATTCATTGTGTTGAACTATTTCAATTGCTTTTTTTGATTTGTTCATTGCAAACAGCTGAAAGTCTGTAAATTTTGACAAACCTGATTTGCAATGGGGGTTGAATAATTTTGATCGCGACTGTATGTATGACCTGCTGACTAAAGATGACCATATGATCATTAGTGGGTCTGCACTTCATTATTCATTATTACTACTTGGTGCTAATTTACAGAATTCTGCCATGTTACTTACATACATGTGCACTGGTCATACATCTGTGAATTCAAATAGAATATTATCCTTGTAAAACCAGGGTTTTTTAGAGTAGGTTTTAAATAGTTGGATTTCCACCTTACGCTGAGTTATTATGTAAATGAAGCAGTCAGGACTGACCCATCAAAGCGTAATGTGTAATTGGCTTGCAGACTTAATGGAGTAGAGATCTGAGACGTCTTGTGCAGAAGGTTCCATTCTCATTAGAGAGAAACTCCCAGTCTCTGTCAACAGTCAACCTCCTCTGGCCTCAATCCACTGTTAGCAATGCACATTTTAAGAGCGCAGTGCCCAAGCTGCTCCTTATCCAATATGCCACTGTGAAAAAGTCACTTAAGTAGATGTGAATAGCTCTGTGGAAGTCCACTGTTATTACATTCTTGCATTTTGCCAGGCCTCGTATGGGAATATGTGATGGATGTTCACTGCCAAATTAAATAACAGCCAGACCTAATGAATTTCAAGCGTGGCATGGGGAGATTATTTAAACGCAAATTTTATCATTACAAAGGGGAAAAAAAATTACCAAAATTGTGTCTTACCAAAAAAAACAAAAACAAATCATCATCAAGGCAAGGATTTTTTTTGTCTTAATGAAATTAAATGTCAGCATATACACTACTAAATTGCCACACAATCAATACATTGTTTTAAAATATTTTGTTTTCTGTCTGTAGTTGTGGCTGTATCTGCTAACTCACTACACCGATCCTACATCAGACTTTTTTGTGAGCTTTGTACACTCCAGAGTAACACTCTACCTCTGTCTCTGTGTGCCTTGGGCTTCTGTTGAATATGATGTCACCTGACAGTACGGATCACTCTAAAGAGAGAGCGAGAACACTGATGTTTCTACGAGCTGAGAGGAAAAATGTAGCCACTTGCACACATTTTCTGAGGAAGAAATAAAACTACTTTTACTGTAACTGTCAGTGTGAGGAGAATGCATATTCAACACTGAGCTCACAGCTCAAGACAAGATTTTGGTATTTAGGAGTTTTTTGTATTTAAGCACTGTCATGCATTTAATATTTTTGCCTGATTTAGCACAGTAAAATATACCTGCACTATGTAAACAGTGTGTATTTGGCAACAAAACAATCAAATGCACTAGCGGTTGCATAGATGGGGTGGTAGAAAGCAGGTTAAATGTACTTTGATGAACTCTACAGTTTATTATACTATGCAAGAAAGCGCAGGGGGAGGGGGGGGTATTTGTTTGTTATAATAGAATGTTATCAATTTATCACATTTAAGGATAAGTGTAGAGGTGTGTACAGAACTGTGTTTTAATCCCATTCTCACAGACTCCCAAGGAATTCTGACCAATCCCATATTTGTAATATGTGATATTTCAGTAAACATATAAAGCAGGACAAAGCAGTTACTAAAGGTGAATGAATAAATAAATCTCAGTTCACACCAGACAGATTAAATGCATGTCCAATACACTTCCACGTCCCAGGTTCCCAGTCCTGTTGCACACCTCTCGTCAAGTGTTAGAAGTGTCTGATGGTTTTTAAACAGTGTCAAGTGATATGCAGATGTATTCTTTTGCTGTTATTGCTTTGATTGATTGATTGATTTTCTTGTTTAGCAGTATAGTGTTGAGGCTGTAGCCTCTGTATGACTGTTAACTGAAATGCAGTTTGATGCGTTCTTTACTATTGTTTTTTGGCCTTTAAATGATTTAATAAAAAAGCCTAACAATAGGTATGTGCTGATTCAGTTGTTGCTGTAACTATTAAAAAGATGACTAGTCGACTCCTTTTTTTTTTTTGAATTACCGGTTGATTAGTTACACAGGCTGGACACTGAGTATCTCCTTCTTATCTGTCTGTGTACATGTCAAATTATGGTCTAAGGGCTTGATTACTCATGCATACCATCCGTCACCTGAATCCAGGCACAAACTAAGCAGGAAAAGCAGTAGTTTCTGAGCTCTAAAGATTCCTTTACTACCTGTGGCTGGGGCTTTTCAGAGATGCCTCTGACTTTTAGACTTGCTATGTTAAGTGCCCTCTTTTGCCCCCTCTCCTATCTTTCTCTCCTCAGCCTCACAGAGGCCTCTAATTAAAACTTTTAAGTTGATTTTCCCCCGATCATTTTTATAGTTTCTTGCCTAGAAGCTTTGTCTACTCATTTTACTTCTAATCAGCTGTTGACCCCAAGCCTATTACATGATCAGACCATCTCCACAACCTCGGCATAAGGGCATAGGACTTCACTAAAACTCCGACTGCCTTTGCCTTTGAATATCTCCTGTCTTTTTCCTGAAACTTTAGGTTCTGCATTGGGTAAAGGTGATGACCAGTAGGAAGAAGAAGCATGACAAAGCCAATTACTCTTGGTTGCACCCATTTTTTTTCTCTCTACAGTCATAAGCTGGTAACTACTAACTGCAGTAACTCATATTTTTGAAGATCCTATTGCTTATGACAGTGGTTTTTGAAGTCCATGGCCAAGCACTGAAAAATTCTTAAAAGTGCTTCAGAAGTGTTTGTAACGAAAAGGTTGATTGAGCTGGGTCAGGCATTTCTAAATTATTTTGCTTGCACTGTCCGTAATAATGACATGCTTAAACAGCGGGAGATTAATTAGAAATTTAATTAATTATATTATTATTGTTATTAACTTTTGCGACTTTAGTGCCTTTGTTATTTACCAGGAGGACTTGATTAAACGCCCCCCCCAAATGTTCCTATTTGTTCCCATAGGAGCATCAGAGTAACATCCTTGGTGGCGCCATGCAGAATGCTATAGCCATCCTCGCTAATCTGATCGCACTGAAGGACACAGACTTTCATCTTTTCTACCAGCAAGGTAATTTATGCCACTGAAACTGATCTCCATAATGGTTGCCTCAGAAAAGACAGACATGCAGTGCCCTCCAGAATTATTGGCACCCTACATCAAAATTTACTAAATACATCTAGAAAAGAATAACACGTGCTATTTTGAGCTCAGACATTCAGGGTCATCACACAGGCTGTTCCTGTAACAAGATTCGAGACACTTGTAGAAGGATCTTGGTCTGCTCCTCCATGCAGAACAATTCACACTCGTATATTTTTCAGTTCAGACCACAGGGTGGGGGCACGGTGGCTTAGTGGTTCAGACCTCCGGGGTTGGGGGTTCGATTCCTACATCTGCCTTGAGTGTGCATGGAGTTTGCATGTTCTAACCGTGCTTCGTGTGTTTCTTCTGAGTTCTCTGGTTTACTCCCCCAGTCCAAAGACATGCGTTGTAGGCTGATTGGCCTTTCCAAATCCGTAGTGTTTGAATGGGAGTGTGTGTGTATTAATGCCTTGCAATGGATTGACACCCTGTCCAGGGTGTCCCCCGCCTCGTGCCCCGAGTTCCCTGCAATAGGCTCCAGTTTCCTGTGACCCTGTGTAGGATAAGCGGTACAGAACATTGATGGATGGATAGACCGCAGGGTTTTTATTTGAGTTATTTGGTTGTTTGAATGGAAATTCTTAGTTGTTGTGTGTATAAATGTTTATTTATACAGTCATTTTTTCTCGTTTGTATGTAGGTTGCTAATAATTCTAGTGGGCCGTGTACACATGGGAAAAGGGTCTGTATGCAGAGGGCTGCTCTTCTTTTCTTGCTTGAATGTGTTTTCATTCCATTATCAGGCCCCACTCACTCTGAGTGCTTGGTCTCTCTGTGTGTGTGTGTGTGTGTGTGTGTGTGTGTGTGTGAGTGAATGCAGCGTGGGCTACTTTTCCTGGTTCTCAGTGATTGATGGTAAAGGGGAAAAGGGTGAGGGTGTTCATCTGGATTTTTGAGAGGTACTGTCAGACAGCAGTCCTTTTATCAGTGTGCTTATGTGTGTGGGCTTGGCCCGGCAGCCCGCATCTCAGTTGTTATGCTCTCCCCCTCGTCCTCTACTATGGCCTCGGACTGACTCGCTCTCTCTCTCTCTGTCTGTCTCTCTTTCTCTGTCTGTCTGTCTGTGTGTGTGTGCCTCTCTCTCCTGTCATCTAATGCAATCTACCCAAACACTGAATAGCTCTCTTACTCTCTCTCATCTATAGGCATTGAAATCTGATTTCTCTGCGTCTCTCACAGTTGTATCGTTGTTTTCAACCACCGAATACCCGGCATGCTCGGCCTCAGCTTCCCTGCATCCTGCTCCTTGCTCCCTGTGCTGAATTATTGAGTGATGGATTCCTTTAGCCATGCTCATGTTGACAGTTAGCCCTGTATGCTTCTGCTAGCAGTAGGGCGATGCTGGTTGTCCATTAGCCCGTTAGCGCTGCGATGGAGCAAGTCCGATGCTGAGATGTGTGTGTGTGTGTTTGTGTGTGTGTGTGTGTTCTATGTTTGTTCCAAGCTTGAAGAGATGAGTCAGAGACTGACACACACACACTACATTTAACACCCTGCAGAATGAGAGAAGCACCTTGGGGGGAAAAAAGAGCTTCAGCTAACACACACAGGCAGGAAATTCTGCCACAGCAGTGTCTAGGAGAGGCATAGTTGAATCATTACTCTACCGGTATTATTCCACTGAGACATTCACTGATGTATGCATTACTGAAGAATGGACATGAAGTCATAGGGGGAAAATTTTTACCTCTCAGTGTGATTAGGTCATTGGAGAGGGAAAGGCGCAGGAAGAAGTGGAGAGATTTTGAGCTATTTCTTGTGAATGTTAAACAGTCCAGGAGGGCATATTGTCAAAAAGTAAAGATATTTATTTAATGGCCTTACAATACAAGCTCAGCACAATGGGAGGTTTAGATAAATGGCTCTTGCCTGAAATCTTTTATATACTGTCAATCTTCTGTCATGCAGCTTAGCAGTAGAATGGTTTTATTAAAGCAAAATGGAAGAAAAGCATAGGAAGCAATATAACATGTTTCAGAGCACAGTGTGAATTCTGCATGAATTCACACATATCCAAACCTCAAACATATCCACATCCTAGACTGTAATTGCCTGTTTTCTCATTTTGGTGTGTATAGAATGTTTCACCACATCAGAAGCAACGCTTCAGTCCTCTTCCCCAGTGAGCGCTTCAGTAAGGGGGGGCTGTCTCCACTCATTACAGCGCAGGGTCACACGCAGGTCACCTCATTCGGTTACCGTCATTACGCACCTTATCAGCTCCCCCCCCTCTCAGGAAGGCCTGACCCAGCACTAAATAGAACCCTGACAATTAGCGCTATCTCGCAAACACTGGCTACTTTCCACAGTGCCGCTGGAGAAGGGGAGTAAGCAGAAGAAGCATGCTATAATTGGTCCTTTTAGGTGTGACTAGAAAGCTGTGGATGTGGGACGCAGCCTTAAGAGAGGAAGCGAAGTGAAGTGAAAAAGTGGCGAAAAAAGAAAAGAAAGGGACTAGAAGTGTGCAAGAGGTAGGAAATGGTAGAAAAGGAAGAACTGTGTTAACAGTGCGTTGGAATGAGAGGAAGGGGTAGGATGGGGATAGTGAGGAAAGAAGGGAGGGAGATGTATCGAAAGGGAGATGAGTTTTATAATTGGTGAGATTTGCCTGTGTGAATGATAAGATCCCTGAGGGAGAGAGAGAAGGAATAGACAGGCTCTATGAGTCCTGCCTGCATCTCTTCTTTTTTTTCCTTGTTTCTAATGCAGGAGGGAAAACTGCTTTGCCGCTTCATTTAGAAACAACGAGTCAGGCTCCAGCCCTTTGATTTTCTAATGAAAATTGGGCTGGCACAGTGCCCTCTGAGCCAACATTCACGCATTTATATATGAGGTGCCGAATTTCACTTTTGTATCCTGCATTCTTTTGACATATTTTTGCTCACGGACTGCAGCGCTGAGAAAAAAAAATTGCTTTCTGGTGAATTGTGAACTGCTGACTTGTTTGTTTTGCATACTTCACGGAGTGTCTACAGCTTAACGTATCATTTGCATGAATCATTTGACTGGAAGTACAGGCAGTAAATTAATGCCAGAAAATATTCTCAAATGCAGTTCTACAACTGTAAGCATAAATATTTTGTGCTTTCAGGCTTTGGAGCCTTGTAAAAGTAATTTCCTACAGTCTTTCTGCAGTGTTCTAGCATTTGTTGTATTGTAACTTAATTGTGGCTTCTTTGTGATGCACTTTTTATTTTACTGTCGCTTTTGGAGTCTGTTTAGCACTGGGGAAGACATTGTCTACAAAAAAAGTACTTCTGCACACATGCTCAATTCAGGACTGAACTCCCATCACAACTCAGCTTGCACATAAAAACATATACACATAAACCTGAGCCTCACTTTTAAAGCTGTTGAGCTGCGATTAAGTATACACTACTTGGTTTGAGGATGGCCCCACATAGACAGCCTGAAGATCATTGAGATTACTGAGGACGGAACCACTTAAAAATCACGAAGATCCTTTAGGACTGCAATTGCCATGAACAGTTTTGCAGTCAAGTCTCCATCAGTGAACGGTGGATTCAACACCGGTCAACAAAACAGACTTCATGTGAAAACTGTAATGAATTTTCTGGTTACACAACTGCACTATTTGAGCATACAGTACACAGTTCTAGAAGGGATCCTCACCCAGATGAGGATGAGTTCCCTTTGAATCTGGTTCCTCTCAAGGTTTCTTCCTCATATCGTCTCAATAGTTTTTCCTTGCCACCATTGCCTCTGGCTTGCTCAATAGGGATATATTCATACATTTAAAATTATATAACCTGAATGTATTTATTTCTATAAATCTGCTTTGTGAGATTGTCATTATTGATAGAGCTATAGAAATAAAATTGAATTGAATAGACTTGCATGTGGTTCCATGAAAAATGTACAGCATGCACATACATGTAGTGGTGTATGTAGTGGTGCACGCCATCACTACATGTGTGTGCATGCTGTACATTTCTCATGGAACCACATGCATTATGCACATCCATTCTATGGATCTTGAGTACGTATGCACCGATTTCATTGACTCTTCTGTTGCTGGTTTGCTTCAGTTTTGTGCAGTGTCTTGTAATGTTTCATCAAATTTATTCTTCAGGTTTTTTTTTTTTATTATTATCCGTTTAACTTACTCCAGACTGTATCTAGTTGGCTTCACTGATTTCACATCTGAGCTGACAACCAGCAATGTTTCAACATAAACCTTTTTTGCCTGGAGGGTAGCTCCTCTTCAGATGTAGCATCTTCTGATCTAACATCTGCCCTTTCATTGAGTGGGTGAAGCCTCCTCATAAAGCTCTTCCCAGCCTGTGGTCATGGAAGTACTTCAGCTTTGCTTCTCTGGTCATGGGGATGTGGGTTGTGCGTGCATTCAGAATCATCGCAGTTCGAGTGCTACAGTTCAAGTGGCTCCCGTGATCCGAGGTGACAGCCAGAACGTAGCGGAGCATGAGATAGGAGAAGTTATTATTTCAAGATGAACAGATTATTCATGTGCTGTTAATATTTCAACAATGTCAGTGCGAGCAATAAAGAATAAGAAAAAAAAAGCTACTAGGCAGAGAAGGCGGCAAAGGTTCCACGTCCTATGATGAAAGATGATATCTTTCAGGAACCTTATAATTGGTTTGGAGGAAGAGGGAAAAGGCATTTCATGACTGGTATCCCAGTGTTATTGTATAGAGGACTGTTGAATGGAATTCATAGCTTTAAGAGGATTTTTATCTTGTGCTTCATACTTTTTCATAGGTCAGTATAGTTAGTAAGTGCGCAATAACAGTAAGCTTGAAAGTAAAAAAAAAGAACTGTTTGTACTTCTTCTATAAATTAATAAAAGCTACTGCAGTGCCAATCCTATGATATCTAGCTGTTGTTGAGGTCTGCAGATGAGAGATGAATGTCTTTTGTGTTCATATTTAATTTATGAATTTGTACTTTTGACATGAGAAGGTGAACACGATGCACTTGCCTTTCAAGTGGTTAAAGTCGTGAGAACACTGTTGCTAGGCAACAACTGGGCAATATGGGCACTGAACAGGAAAGTCAGCGAACGATTAAGGCTAATAATTTAGCTAGATAGCATATCGCTTTGCTTATTTGTAAGTCGCTTTGGATAAGAGTCTGCCAAGTGAATAAATGTAAATGTAAATTTAGACTACAGAACGATGTAGTGACAGTGGAAACAAGACAAAACTGTCAATAATATCAATGTTTCTTTCAGATGTGTCGGTAAATGTCTAAGGAAATACTATATAATGAGTATTTTTTGTTAACGTATGCAGCACAAGGAAACTCTTTTCTTCGCATAACCTAGCATGTTAGGAGGTTTGGGTCAGAGCGCAGGGTCAGTCATGATACAGTGCCTTTGGAGCAGAGAGGGTTAAAGGCCTTACTCAAGGGCCCAACAGTGGAAGCTTAACCGCCAAGCCACCACTGCCCCATTTTCAGCTATATGATGAAAATGACACTGTAATTTCTAGGGTTGTGATGATCAGAATTGAGAAAGCAATCATAAATCAATTATTATTGATTTATAATTTTTTAAAACTAGATTATTATTCAGGCGCACGGTGGCTTAGTGGTTAGCGCGTTCGCCTCACACCTCCTGGGTCCGGGGTTCGATTCCCGCCGGTTCGATTCCTGTGTGTGCGGAGTTTGCATGTTCTCCCCGTGCTGCGGGGGTTTCCTCCGGGTACTCCGGTTTCCTCCCCCAGTCCAAAGACATGCATGGTAGGCTGATTGGCAGCTTGGTAAATTGTCCATAGTGTATGAATGGGTGTGTGAGTGTGTATGTGATTGTGCCCTGCGATGGACTGGCACCCTGTCCAGGGTGTACCCCGCCTTGTGCCCGATGCTTCCTGGGATAGGCTCCAGGTTCCCCGTGACCCTGAAGCAGGAATAAGCGGTTGAAGATGGATGGATTATTATTCATTAATTGATTATACTATCAAAAAAGGACAGACAACTGTCTGAAAAAATGTATACATTTTTAATGAACTGATGTGTAGCTAATTTAGCAGACTATGGTGATTTGCCCATAACGTTGATATTTTTTTCTAGTTTGTCTCCACGTGTCATCTTTCGTGAATTAACGGTAGGCCTATTCCAGATGGTCACATATGAATCGGAGGTTAGGAAATTGTATCATATTGTACTGTAGCCGTTTCAGTGATGTTAGCAAATATCAACCTGCTGCATTAAGAAGTAAAATTGTATCGTATTTTGTGGAAGCCTGAGGTTTACACCCCTAGTATTTACACTTAGCATGGACAATACAACAAGCTTCCTTCTTACTGAAAAATGTTAACCTTGATTCACAACTTGTGAACTCAGAAGTGGTGACTATAAGAAGACTGGGTCATTCATATTGACCCTTTGCATAAACACAGTAAACACTTGATATTGTATCGGTCCTGCACATATGACAGTATATGTTCATGTGTGAATAACAAAAGTGTATGACTCTGTAGGTGTAATAGAGCTGGTGTGTGGTGTGTTCATGGAGGCCGCCGCATTGTATCTAGAGAAAGAAGAGAGATGCAGAGTGAAGAGCTGTTGTGCTCTACTGCTGTCCCTGCTGGACATCATCCACTGCCTGCTCAAACACCTCTCTGCTGTGGTCCGACTGGCTCTACAGGTAAGAGTGCTTGCTCACCAGTCTCTTGCGCACATTTTCACACTCGCACACGGATTCGTTCTCTCTTCACTCTGACATGCCATTCCCTCTTACTTTCTCTGATCAGTAAACATCTTTCACTCTGTCGCTGTCTAGCATCAGCTCTCCTTTCCCTTCTCTCTCTCTTTCTCTCACCCTTAGGGAAGTCTCTCTCTGCCTCTGTCGCCCTAGGCGTGCTGTTAGGGGGTTCATGTCTGGGTCCTCTCCTAGCTGACGATTACATTGTTATGCAATGACACCTGGCATGCAGATAAGACTAGAATAGAATTATCACCGTGGTTGTCGCGCTCCCACTCCGAGCCGCTGTTGTCATCCTCTCCAGCTGTGAGAACTATACACCACATGTTAGTAGCTGAACCGAGCTCGTACATTACTAGGTGAGATGTGCCTGTGGTTACTTATACATACAGATACGCATGTGCATATGTTTATGCTCAGCCTCTATAGGTTGTTTTCTGGAGCTCAGTTGGTGCTGTGTGCACCTGCGCATGGTGTATCTAGCAGGCTCATGGGAAAGAGTACAGTGAGGTTGGACATCTAACACCGCACAATCATAAGGCCCCCTCCCCTCAGAGGGCCACCATGCCTTTCCCATTGGCCCTCATTACCCAGCTCTGGCTCTTTGTCTTCTGTCCTACACTGTTCCATACATATTTATGCACGGACATCGGAAAAAAAGGAGAATGTGTAATGGAAATCAATTTTCCCGGAAAATGCAAAGCTCATTAAAAAGTGACTGCAAATTCATTTGGGTGATAATGATAAAGAGAGAAGATGGCTCTCCCTAGCAGTTTTATTACATCTCTCTCTCTCTCTCTCTCTCTCTCTCTCTCTCTCTCTCTGCCTCTCTCCTTTCTCTGTCTGTGTCCCACTCCCTTTTCTTTCCTCGTTCTCCTCCTGCCTAGTTTCCTAGTCGCCGTCATTAATATTTGAAATGGATGAGGGAAATTTAATTGAGAAAGTGCTGCATTCGATATGACCAAGTGTCTGTTGGGAATAATCACATTGCCTGCAGACTGTCAATCTCTGAGAGATTTCCAGAACACTTGGCAGAAATATGAGCGGCAATAAGACTCCGAAATTGGGCAGGAGAGAGCAGAAAGCTGAACTCTGCTGAACCAGACGCTTCACTCTCAGTTTAGCACCTTTCTCTCACCGGCTGCTGCTGTGCACATTTTCAGAGTGTTTTGTGTTGTTTGTGTCTATTTTAAACCACCACTTTTCCTCGCGCTCTCTCTCTCTCTCTCTCTCTCTCTCTCCCTCTCTCCCTGCCTCTGTTTTCCTGCTCATGAAACTTAAGTATGTCTTGCTGACAGCTCCACTAATAGAGTGGGAGTTTGTTATTGTTTTTCATGTGATTGGTGGTAGACTGTGTGCTGCAAACATTTTAGTGTAACAGCAGCAGCAGCAGTGGGCAGTGCAACGTCTCTGGTAAAAAATCAGTTCAGTTAAAAATAGTGTCCCCTTCAACAACTCTTCCTCCGAATACAGACCAGTGTTGTCTTTTTTGGTAGTGTTATTAGTTTGCTCAGTTAAACCTTTACTCACCAGCAAAGTGCTAGCAGTATATACATATATACTAATATGAGGCGTGTTAACACTGTACTGTATTAACACACACTGTGTGTGTATGTGTATATGTGTGTGTGTATATATATATATATATATATATATATATATATATATATATATATATATATATATATATATATATATATATATATATATATATATATGTATATGTGTGTGTGTAATATGAGTTTTTTTGTCCTTTCCTAAAGTCTAACAGTGAAGAAGACAATGAAGCAGCAGAAAAGCTCCTACTCATCAACAAGCCACTCACTGATCTCATCAACCTTCTTATTCAAATGGTCAGTGTGCGTGTGTGCCCATGCATGTACATGTGTTTTTGTGCATCTTTGTGTCCATATGTGTGTGAATTATATCTTTTATTCTTTTATTTGAAAATTGAAATGAGCCAAAGGATTTACCTTGTTACTGAGGTTTTAATTGGTTAGGGGTTGATGTAAGTATAACCTTATTTAGCGAGTACACTGATCATTTTGTGCGTGTGTGTGTGTGTGTGTGTGTGTGTGTGTACGAAAATGTATGCAAGAAAAAACTGCTACTGGAGCATGCATTAAGAAACCAGACTTGTATATTGAGACTTGGGAAAAGAAAATATGGTCCTAGATTAATTAAATAAATAAAATGGAGGCAGTGGAGCAGAGTATCAACTGGGTCCAAAACTCATTAACCTTTACTGATTAACATGGCTTGTCTGCCAACCTCGAATGCTAATCTAACACCTTTTACTGGTACAAAAAAGAGGAACAGAACAACAACATTGGAGGGATAGAAGATAAATGACAGTGCTAATAGTGAGCAGATGATTCACTTTTTTTCCCTCAGTTTGTGGCCAGTTATGTCTCAAATCCACTCTTTATTTGACATCCTGACCTCAAGGCTAGTGTGCTTCTCAGGTGTTGCGTCTATAAAACGTTTAAAAAGAGTGTACCGGTAGGTTTTTTTTTTTTAACTATAAAAAGGAAAACTATAGTTTCATAGAAATTGACTTTGATTGTGTTTTGAACCAGTAACAGCTTGAGGAATTACAGTTTTCCAGGCCCAAAAAAGTTCTGTGTACCTTTCTGTAATGAGGTCCAGCTAGGAGAGTCTAATCATAATCATAGTCATATTTTAAAATGCCAATGTTCAAACTTAGGTCAGTGCTGGAAAAGGCCATACTTAATTTCCAGCGCCTTCCGTAATGCCTCGAGTGTCACAAGGAGCAAGGGAGAGAGCCATTGGCATGCTGCAGGCTGTTATGTCATGTGCTAGCGTTGCTAGAAACGATGGAGTAAAGATGCTCCACTGGGCCCTGACAACAGGTCACATGACCATCCACGACCATCCAGCTGCTTTCATATTTGTCTATGCAGGATGCACCTGATCACCAGTATCAGGAGATTCTGGTGGAATAAGAGAAAGCATTTTACAAGTGTATATTTATGAGTCAGAGGGGTAAAGCAGTTACATGAGATACGGAAGATAAATAGTTGATAATTGATGATGCTTACAGGTGGTTTTGTTTTTGTGCTCTCTTCTGCTACTAGTAATGTATTTCATTACTGTCTGTAAGGCATCTCCTAATAAAATAACCATGTTAGATTTGTTGAAATTAATATTCAACAAATACTCCTGACTCACAAAATCCAATGTCTCTCGTGGGATTTATCCCCACACAAAGCAAAGCTTATTTTAGTATTCGTGACTTTATATATCCTCTGCCTTTGCTTAGTACTTACAGAAAATTTTTGCAAGCTGCACTTAAATATGAACAAGTTCCATAAATGTCATGCACGTATGTATATAGATCTGCTCTTAATTTCAGTTCAAAAACTGTCTAATAATATAATGTACGACTGAATTATACACTTTGTCAGCAGATCGAATTAACTCTGAGAGCAGGTGTAATCTGTAATGAAGACCAGTGTGGCCCACTGACATTCAGGCTTCCTGAAACAAAAATGAAAAACATTGTTAATATGAAATCCATTTTCTAGTGATGATCCACATAGTTGTTGTAAGATTTATGACTATGTGATCACATTTTAAAGATTAGTCATTTTAACTGCGTTAACCGCGTCTTAGAGTGGCCTTTTTAGAATAATCCATCTGCATCTCTGAGGCATTCATTATTCAGAATTATTACCCTTCATCTACCTAATGGAAAGTGCTAAGACATTGTAGAATAGATTGTATTTCATTGACAATAATAAATGCATAATGAATTTTGAATGGCTATTCATATTCATATTCCTTTCATAGTCTTGAGAGTGCATTGGCGTGGATACCAAAACATAATGACATGCTCAACTTTTAAAAACGGGGATTGGTTGATAATATAGTGCATCCGGAAAGTATTCACAGTGCTTCACTTTTTTCACATTTTATTATGTTACAGCCTTATTCCAAAATGGATTAAATTCTTTATTTTCCGCAAAATTCTACAAACAATACCCCATAATGACAACATGAAAGAAGTTTGTTTGAAATCTTTGAAATTTTATTATTATTTTTTAAAGCACATGTACATAAGTATTCACAGCTTTTGCCATGACACTCAAAATTGAGCTCAGGTACATCCTGTTTCCACTGATCGTCCTTGAGATGCATGTCAGAGCACAAACCAAGCCATGAAGTCCAAGGAATTGTGTGTAGACCTCCGAGACAGGATTGTATTGAGGCACAGATCTGGGGAAGGGTAGAGAAACATTTATGCAGCATTCAAGGTCTCAATGAGCACAGTGGCCTCCATCATCCGTAAATGGAAAAGTTTGGAACCAGCAGGGCTTTTCCTAGAGCTGGCCACCCGGCCAAACTGAGCAATCGGGGAGAAGGGCCTTAGTCGGGGAGGTGACCAAAAACCCGATGGTCACTCTGACAGAGCTCCAACGTGTCTCTGTGGAAAGAGGAGAACCTTCCAGAAGAACAACGATCTCTGCAGAACTCCACCAATCAGGCCTGAATGGAAGAGTGGTCAGACAGAAGCCACTCCTCAGTAAAAGGCACATGACAGCCCGCCTGGAGTTTGCCAAAAAGGCACCTGAAGGACTATGATCAAACAAAGATTGAACTCTTTGGCCTGAATGACAAGCATCATGTCTGGAGGAAACCAGGCACCAGTCATCACCTGGCCAATACCATCCCTACCATCCCTGGCCAATACCATCAGCGGCAGGAACTGGGAGACTAGTCAGGATCAAGGGAAAGATGAATGCAGCAATGTACAGAGACATCCTTGATGAAAACCTGCTCCAGAATGCTCTGGACCTCAGACTAGGGCGAAGGTTTATCTTCCAACAGGACAACGACCCTAAGCACACAGCCAAGATAACAAAGGAGTGGCTACAGGACAACTCTGTGAATGTCCTTGAGTGGCCCAGTCAGAGCCCAGACTTGAACCCGATTGAACATCTCTGGAGAGACCTGACAATGGCTGTGCACCAACGCTCCCCTTCAAACTTGATGGAGCTTGAGAGGTCCTGCAAAGAAGAATGGGAGAAACTGCCCAAAAATAGGTGTGCCAAGCTTGTAGCATCATACTCAAAAAGACTTGCGGCTGTAATTGGTGCCAAAAGTGCTTCAACAAAGTATTAAGCAAAGGCTGTGAATACTTGTGTAAATGTGCTTTTTTGTTTTTTATTTTTAATAAATTTGCAAAGATTTCAAACAAACTTCTTTCATGTTGTCATTACGGGGTATTGTTTGTAGAATTTTGAGGAAAATAATGAATTTAATCCATTTTGGAATAAGGCTGTAACATAACAAAATGTGGGAAAAGTGAAGTGCTGTGAATACTTTCCGGATGCACTGTACATACATGCATAGATTTTATGGGTACATGTTTTATAGCACTGAATCATGTGTTTGGCTATATGTTTAAATCGATGCTTCTTTATCTTTTGCAGCGTGAGGCCCCCCTTGTGTAGGGTGCTTCCCTATGTGTCCCACTAGACTTGTCAAATTTTTGCAATTTTGTTTTAACTTTCTCAGCCAAGAGACTGCACCCTCTATTTAAAAACTTATCAATTTTAAATGGTCTTTTAAAACGTTTTATTTTAAATATTTTAATTTTTAAAAGGTTTTATCAATTTGTGGCTAACAATACTGTACACTAGTATATCATTGGATGTCTGTCTTAGTGTGCTTTGTATAAATATATACGTGTGTGTGTGTGTGTGTGTATGTATGTATGTATGTGTATATGTATATAATATTTAATTTATTAATATTTCTTACTTTTATGTAAATCATAGTTCAAATGTTCACAGTCCCAACTAACATATAGGTTATTTAAACAAAAATAAAAAAGTTCTACCCCTAATGTTTGGCCCCCCGACACCATCTGGCGGCCTCCCGGGGGGCCACGGCCCTCAGTTTGAGAACCACTGGTTTAAGAGATCGCTAAAGAGAGAAGTGAAAGAGCAAAGGAGAATGCTTTTCAGAAGAGATAGAAATGAGGCACTCTGGTGTCTGCATAGCATTGCTCTATGCTGTATAAATCTCACAGATGGCATGAAGGAAGAAGCCCACAGGGCTGCAGTGCTAAAGCTCTGTGTGGAGAAGGCACCGTCACCCACTCAGGGCCATGCATCATGGGCGCTCTGTTTACCCTCAGTGTGTGTGTGTGTGTGGATGGCTGGAATCATACACCATTTTTCTAAACACTCCTGCAGCCAGACCAGCTCTTTCAGCAGGGGCATAACAACCAGCTATGTGCTTTCATACATATGCACTCAGCCCCACATTCATCCCAACACCACCTGGCATCCTCATGTTCTCTTGGTCAGGTGTGTGAGGCCTGTGTGTAACATACAGGGCTTACTACTCTGCCTGTAAGTCACAGCCACTTCCAGTTTATGAGGGCTATGGACTCCCTGTGACGTTTCCTCTGTCTGCTCCTTTGTGTGAAAACAGAGAGGATTATGCAGAATGTTTGTGTGTGCGTGTGTGCGTGTGTGTGTGTGTGTGTGTGTGTGTGTGTGTGTGTGTTCAAGAGTGGATGACGCCCTAGGAACAGATGAACAGAATGTCTCTCAAAGGGGTGGGGGGCAAACAGATTGCATTTTAAAGAGACCATGCATAAGCCAGAACCTCAAGCTCATTCTTTGTTAAAAAGTGCCAAAAATGTTTTGATGTATATTTTGAAAATTATAAATTATGTTTTGTCTGTTTGTAGAGTCAAAGAAGATGGGTGCAGTGCCATATATTTGAAACATAATTCAGAGTTTTGAGCGCAAATCAACTTTTAGCATTACCGGAGAAGGTGCTGAGCTTCTGTAAGATTATGCTAATATGTCCAATTATTTATGGTCCTCTCAAATTAAGAGACAAAATAATTGATGGACTGCACTGTACATTAAACAGTGCTTGGCAAAAAAAAAGGAAAGAAAACTGTCAGAATTACTACTCGTACTTGGAGACAAATTATAGCAATACTCCACATCTAAAACTGTCCAATTATTTAAAGGTCAGACTTCAGAAATAAGGTTCTGTGTATAATAAGTGATTATGTTACACTTTTAAAACCATTACGTTTCACATAATGGAGATAAATAACTGGACAATCTGCATTCTAATCTTAGTCATTAGTACATTTTAAATGTAATATGTTGTATAGAAATAAAGACAGGACTGATACTGTCAAATTACTTACAAAGTAAGTACTTACCACACTATTACTTACTATAAATCACTAGTCTTCATAGCCAGATGACTGTTGGGGGAAATGACTGCATAATTTCTTCCTGGACTTTTAAATAGATGTTTTTCATTCTGTCAAATCCAGTAATACCTGCACACCTAGGTGGGCGCTTTCTTCATTCACAAATACGCCATGAATTCAGACGTAATTGTACAACTTGCATCTGGATATGAATTGACCGCAAAAAAATTAGTCCAAAATAGAAGAAAAACATGAAAGTTTGAGAAACAAAGAGAGAGAGGTAATTGTTTTTTGTATCTGAGAGCAAGAGATTAAAATCAAACTTGTTTGATTGGTTCAGCTTGGGCTCACACGTTTGAGGTTGAGAAGCTAAGTTCAGATTTTTAGTGATTGAAAACTTTTTTATTTTCACCCTTGAGTTAGTCTTGAGATACTTTCTTGCTGTGCATTCGGAAGCCATTCAAACGAATATTACCAGAGTTAGTAGACCTATATGATATCTACAAACTATAAAGCAAACCATTTAAAATTCTAAAATAAGCTGGTGTTCTTCTCTACCAGTGTGGTGAATATGAACTAATATTGGATATGATCAGGTGTTATAATAATCAACCTCATTTATGATTGTTTGAGGGATTTGAACCAACAAGATTACTAGAGTAATCCAACATCTGACCTACAGATTACCAACAGTTCCAGCACTCTACTTACCACATTATTCTTCAGGGGAATTGCTCAAGTTAAATTGAAAACTCTCTGAAAATTAATAGTAGGGTAGGACAGTTTTAAGAGAGGTTTTTTCTTTCTTACCAGAGATCAGTTGCTGTGATTTCTTTATAAAGAAAGCTGTGGGAATCATAATGGTTTACATCTCCATAGTGACACTAAGCTAAAAATGGCTACCTGACTCACAAGCAGAAACAGCTTAAACTGAAAGTGGCCAGAAGGCTACCTTTACATTAGCAACAGCACAGACCCCTGCAGTAATGTGAGCAACTTTATATATATATATATATATATATATATATATATATATATATATATATATATAATATAAAGTTATACAGTCTTTGCCAGTGTCAAAATAGAAAATACATTTTTTGCTATCTGGTAAATTGATTTTAAAAATGTCATTACGCAACATTGGAAATGTTTGAATATGATATCTTGTACCTAGCCGTGCATTACATTTTACATTTAGAGTACAGATTATTGATGTAACCTCTCATAATCTACAGAAGGAATGCACTTTTAATAATAAGATAAAGATTTAGCCTGACTGTTTTCTAAACCGGTCTAGTTTTTCACCTCTGGGTTTAAAATGGATGTGTTCTCATGTATACCAGTCACAATTTCTAACACCGTGTGTATGCACGTGTGCAGGGGCAAAGAAGTGTGAAGAGTACTTATTGTCTGTCACAAAGCCCACTTAGAGGTCATAAGAGGGCAGCAGTGCTACAAGTCCCCATAGGCCTCAGTAGAACTCTTTCTCTTTCTCCTGCAATCAGCCTTTCAGCACACACAGTGGCATTAACACACCCTAATCTCTCTGATTCCAGCCCGCTTTTCAGCCACCCATTCCCATTAGGCTCCTCTGCCCTATTTCCCTGGTGCATCCACTAGCTATGCTAAGTAAACATGGTGGTTTTATGAGACTGGCTAAGCAGGTGTTAACTCTTGTTCTGCACTGACTCTGTGCTGGCATGCGAACAATACTGGGCGAGTGAGCCTGTGCACACACACCAAAGGCCATTCAGCCTGGGGCTCTGGCTCCACTCCGCCCCTCGTCCAGGCCAGAGAGGCGGCGCTCTTTGGGGGCCATTGTTTGGGCCTTAAGCATTCCTCCCATTCTGGCGTGGCCGGCGGCATCACAAAAAGGGGGCAGGATTAGGCGCGGCTAGTGCTTGCCCCGTGGCCTCATGGGATTAGGTTTCTATGGAATGGGGCAGCAACGGATCAGCACAGAAAAAGAAATCGGGATCCCAGAGTTCTCTCCACAGGCTTTGAGGGGAATAGGAGAGCTGCAGAGAAAATCCCCATGGCCTCATGATGCGGTCTCTCTCTTTCTGTCTGGAAGGGCATTGACTAGTGCTGCTTTAAGAGGTCTCATTCACTATCCCTAAACCGATCCTCTGATGGGCGTGTTTAGCTCATAACTATGAATGTGTCAGTCTCTGAGGATCAGTGCCGCACTCCCCCAATTACGGCTGTTTTAGGAATAATGTCTGTATCAACCTCTCTTTTTAACATGCCACTCTACCCATAGAAGCTGATTCTGCTTTATTGTCTCAGGAGGGTTATTGTTTTCATTTAGATGTAACTCTATATAGACTGATTCATAAAAAAAAACTTGTGCTATAGCACAAATACTACTTTAATAATACTTTTCAGTAACAACCTGCTATGACTCCTACTTTGTCATATTTTACAGTTTTGTTTCAAAACTCCTGATTATTTCAAGTTTCATTATTTTAAGTCTTATTTCAAAGTTTATTTATTTTACACTCTGAATACAGGGCTCCTGAACAAAAAATTAGTAACATATGTAATTTCTTTCCTAATACATGGTTACACGTCTCTTCGCTTTAATAACAGCACCAGTCCTGTCAGGTAAGGAAGGCACCAGTGTCTTGCGAGAGTTCCTGTCAGTTTTAGCCCACTCTTCCACTGACTGTGTGAACAATTCAGCTAGAGCTTGTGGAGCTTATTTTGGAGTTTCACCTGCTGTTCCAAATAATCCCACAAGTTTTCTGTGGGATTGAGGTCCGGAGATTTTGCAGGCCAGTGAAAGTGTCCCAGTGTTGCATCATGCTCATTGAAGAAGTCACACACAGATTTGGCCCAATAGGCTCTACATCCGAAACATGAATGTGTCTATGTTGTGCTCTGGTTGGACATGAAGCACAAAAGGCAGCAAACTCAGTCTTGCCAACAATTGAGACACAGGTTTTATGCTAAATTACATTTGTTCTATCTGTTGACACTGTACAATAAGGCACTGCTGTTGGTGAAATATGACTTTTTTTGTTTGTTAAGGGAGCTTTTTATCAACCTTTCAGGGGTGTTTCCTAAATATCTCTCTTTTTTTTTTAGCTACCATGTGGTGATGCAGAGGTGTATGAGGATGCCAGTCAATGTGTATCACTACTAACTCAGCTGTATGATGGGGATGCAGCTGACCATTTGACCCCTAAAGACCTGCTCAGCCTCGCATGCTCAATTCAACTACACACTGAGCCCAGACAGCAGAGATTGCTGCTCCATGTCCTCAAACGTCTGGTGAGTGATCATGCATTTTGTTGCTATGCAGCCAGTCCGAAGTGCATCGAATTCTTCATATTATAGTATAAGCAGGAAACGAACTGGACTTCCAATATGGGATCTGTCAACAATACAAGACACTTTGTACCTTTTCTGGAAATGTTCTGCCAGGCATGCAAGCCAAAAGGAGTTTTTTGTTTTGGTATGTTCTCAGAGCACAAATGATCATGATTGTTTTAGTTAGGTCTGTTTTTTGATCTGAGAACACATTTTAATAACAAATTCAATTAATATGCATGTAAAAGCAACCATTTTTGTTACAGATTTTACCTTCAGTCTTACCTTAATTTATTCAGTGTTATGTTACAAGGAAAGGCAACAGCTACTGCAATTTGAGGCATTTGTCAGCAATACTCAAGGGTTGTGTAAAAGCACTGTTGACACATGTTATCATTAACAAACATAATTGAGCTAGTTGGAAAGACAGTCATGTCATGCCCATGCAACACCTGAGGTGCCATGAAGTCTGCGCACTTTACTCAGTCCATCACACTGGTATGAATACATTTCAGACTCTCTCTCATATATATATATATATATATATGAGAGAGAGTCTGAAATGTATTCATACCAGTGTGATGGACTGAGTAAAGTAAAAAAATATATATATGTATATATAAATACAACAAACAATCCATTTTGATACACCTGTTTTGGCTATATCTCTGTCATGGCCTGCTTTACTGGCAACGCCACTAACACTTACTCAGACTTCATGTTGAGACAACAGCAGTGTGCTAAAGTTGTTAGTTCGCATAACAGTTTAGGTTGTACTGTCCAGTTACATACAGACTGCACTGCATATTTCTAGCACACATTTGTTGTGAAAACTTTGGGAAAACAATGCATATTGAACAGACTCTAAAACATGAGTCGTCAGCTGGTGGACCATAGTCCAGATGCAGGCTCAGCAAAAGTATTTCAGAGGACCGAACTGAGTACTTGAAATAGTTGCAGCAGAGCGTATGGAAGAGAAGGAAAAAAAAGTCATAGTTCAGCGGCTAGTTTTGAAAACCAGTGTGAATTATTTAGCAGATTCTTTGTTGCAACATTAATGTAATTGTTTAGCTGAAGCCAGCTGATCAGACCGGTGAGTAGTTACATGCTCTAATCTAAAAGATTAGGTCAGACAGAGGATTTTTCATTTTATTTAGCTTCAGCTAACTAACGACATGGCTAACGACTTTTTTAAAAACAAAAGGGGCAGAGAAGTTTAAAATTTTTAAACAGATGCCTCATCCGGTCAGTGTCCATGGCTCTAGTCATAAGTGGTAATGTAAAGTGTCACTATGACACAAAGCAATCATTTCAGATAGTCTTATTTTAGGATATAAACTACAGTAATCATTAAGTAATTGCATTAAAAGGTAACATTAAAAGGTTACCATTCACTCATGTTATTGCTTCTCCAGACCTTTGTAAACAAGGAATCTTATGTAACTGTACATTTTACACATTTTAGTGGAATACCCCTGCTCTAAAATATTATCACCTTTAGAGATGTGGAATAAAAACTTACTCTTTAAATCACTCTAGTGTGAGCTAAAGACAACGTGTCAGCCATGTTTTGAATGTGTATCCAGCAACAGAAAATTCTCTTCAATATTGGATAAGTTGTGTAGCAGGAACTGTGCTGTTTGTGCTGCGTGTCGGTGGGGAAGCGTGAAAGATTGGGCTTTGCCCTGAAGGAAGAACAGACGATCAATAACTCAAGGCTATGTGTGTTCTTTCCTCCAATGCCCCCAACCAACCCCCACCCCTCTCTCTCTCTCTCTCTCTCTCTCTCTCTCTCTCTCATATACGCACACACAGAGTTCAAAATCAGTGTAGGTTATGGTATCAATTGGTTGTAAACATTTGCTCATTATCAGTATTATCCATCAGATGTCCACAGATATTTCATTGAAATATTCTTGAGAGAAAAATGAAATTGTGACTGTCCTTTTGCCAAGGGAGAGGACTAAGTTATAGCTATGATGATCTCATCTATGTTCAGGCACTGAATGCATTTGGACAGTAGCAGTTGCCTCATAAGGCTCAGTGAGAGCAGACTCTTCTCAGGCTCACACATACCTTACACATTCTTCCCTGGTATGCTCACCACGGGCTGTTAGGTTTGGTCTCTGTGTGCTCTCTAGTTAAAAGATTTTTTTTATGGTGGAAATGCTAGAAATTTTGATTTTTGAAATGTCTAGACCTGTAATAGGCATAGAATTTAAAGTATATTTGAGAAAAACATTCTGGTTCATTGGGTCTAGCTATTTTCCTCAGCCATTTCCTGTTCTCAGGTTTCTGGTAAAAATAAATAAATAAATAAATAAAAAGAAGAAGAAGAAAAAGCCTCTGGCCGGTAAATTAGCTCCAGTCTAGCCAAAGCAAACTTAAATGGTTTAAACAGAGGCAGTGGAGTCAGATGATGGGAGGGAAATGCTGTTTTAAAAATTATAAACTGCTTATTATTAATGCTTAATACACTTTTTTTTTTATTAAACTAATTATGAACCACCAAGTGCCTTTTTCAGGTTTTCTGATCTTAGAAGCTGAGTAGATAAATTTAGGAGTGAGAGATGAGGCTATTTATTAAAATGAAGTTTGATCTCACTGCTTTTGCAACATACCCGCTATTGTAAAGGAACTATCAAACCATGCCTTCTGAAACGCAAGCAGATCAAAAAGACTGAACTGCTGAACATGAGAAAGTAAATGGCTGCTGTCCACTTTAATCAAGCTAAAGATATGAGGATCTCATTCTTATCATAATGCATTATGAGACAAAAAGATAATAGGAGAACATTTCGTATCAAAATGTTGGCATAAAATACTCAACATGACCGATATGGAAGTGAAGTTAAGGCTTTCTTATTCGTTTCTTATTCACATACTATCTTATGTTATGTTTCAGTATATTATATTTAAATATATGAATCATGGCTCGAATCAGCTGACTGTCATAGCCTTAACTGGGAGAAGGCTATGATAGGTATGATTTGCTGCTCTTTTACTTCTACATGTGTGTTTGCTGTTTCAGACCTGGTAGCTGACCATGGGGTAATGCCCCATCACTCTTTCATCATCTCTTTTTCTGGCTTCTCCTCATGTTCACTCAAATGTTCCCAAGAGTGTAAAGGCTAATATCGTAATACATCTTGAGCGTCCTTGCTATAGAGAAGTATCTAGCTTATTCAGGCTTTGAAGTGTGTGTGTGCGTGCACCTATTATAGTACTGATAAAGCTTTTAGTATACTTGTCATAAGGATCATGTTGTTGAAGTATGGTAGTGTTTTGCAAGCCTGGAATATTCTCATGCTCTTGCTGTTTACAATAATGGCCCTTGAGTAATTCTGTCATCACAGTGATAATTGATCCTAAATAAGTACCTAAAAGTCAAAAAAAAAACCAAAAAAAAAAAAAACACATCTCTTTGTCTGTCTGTTTAAACCAGTGCCTCTCAACATAACATTTCAGTGGCTTCCTTTCATCCCCTTTCTGTGTCTTGTTTAAACTATGAATTTAAAATGTTCACATTTCAGACTCAAATGATTATTTATTTTTCCTCAGTTGTCTGATCACACAGCACTGCATTTGCGTTCTTATGCTATTACAGAAGCTCGTCCCTCCCATGACGGCTCTAATTGTCCTCATTAAGACTGAACAGGATCATAAACCTCCCGCTGGTAAAACATTTACATCAAGGTTCCCTTAACTGCCAATATTTAACACAAGAGTTAACATGAACAAACCATGCACTTAAACATCCATACATTGTTGGTTAGTAATGTTAACATAGTAACTAACTGTTTTTTTTAACAATCAGCCAAATTATTATAAATATATATAAGTAAGCCCATATTGAACATAATGAAATATAAATAATTAAGTCCATAATGAATAATGTGAGCAGCACAAGTTTGCAGTTGTTAACTGGCAGAATTCCGAACACAATTTCCATAAATAAAGTTTCATTGTTTACACATGAGGTCAGTAGTTTGTATGTTATTAACATGTCATAACGTGCTGTAATTGATTTTATTTAATTTTTTCTCATTTATGTGAAGTTATTTTTAGTCACGGATTGAATAAACTGTCAGCGCCTATGTATTCATTATAATTAAAACAAACATTAGTTAATACTCTTCATAAAGCTCAGGGTTTGTTCATGTTAACTAATGCAGTAGTTATTGTGGGTTAAGTAAACCTTAATGTAAAGCATTACTCTATTTAAGCAATTCTATTATTTAACAGCTCCATAAGTACTTCGACAGTCACAGCAACAAGCAGCAACTTAAGGCGGCTGCAGTAAAAGCCTGGCGTGGCTTATCAAGGGAGGAAACTCAGCATTTGGTGATGTCCATGGATTCCAGATTTGAGATGGTCATGGATTGTAAAGGATTTGCATCCATTTATTAAAAATAATCCTAATATTTATGATTCTTAGTTTGTCCAATTATTTTTAAGTCTGTGGAAATGGAAGGATTGTAATTCCTAAATGGTTAATGCGATATTTTTGTTAAATCCCTTCCTTTCAAATCCATTGTGGTGTTGTACAGAGACAAAATAACAAACCAATTGTGTCACTGTCCAAATACTTATGGACCTGACTGTCTGTCTTATCATTTAGCTGTAGTTACAGCATGGCTGTCAAAGTTGCCATGTGCGTAATTAAGAGGTTAGGTCTAGTTAGGTCTTCAGGGAGTGTGTTAGTGCTGTCAAGATCTTGTAGCTAAGATGGAAAAGAATAGCACTGTCTATCTGTCAAGCTCTATATTCTACACAGTGGCTCAGGGAATATTGATCCGGATTTAAGAACTGGTAATAATCGGGTGTGTCTGCCTGTCTGTAGGCATGTGGATCAAGGTCAGGTATGTGAGTGTGCATGTTGGATGATGTTTAACAAATCAGGAGATTGACTGGCACTTTATTGATTTGTTATACTTAGTGGTTACTTAAGCACTCAGGTTGTAACATGGTTTACTTTAGTTTGGGAATATGAACTTGCCTGTACACCTGAGAAATAGGGGGCATTGAGGAAATTTTCAAAATGTCATGGATTGATGACCTAGTATGACACTTCAGGCAGTGTGTATAGCATGGACTTTCTGATTGGCTGTGACTGATAGTAAAGGGCTGTGTGTAAGTGCTTTAGTGACTATGCATTCCTATTAATTGATGCATGGCTGTCCTTGTCCCAGCTACAGTGAGACTTTTCCACCTGAGTGCTAATGGAAGGAAATGACCATGTATTAAAATATGTGAGGCTCTTACACTAAAATGTGTGTGCTCAAGGTCTTATGCACCCAATTAATGTGAAATTGAGCACACTTGCACAAACCTCTTACCTGCCTTTTTGACCCAGTGATATGCCATTTTGGAATAATTAAATGATGGTAAAGAGTAGTCTATGTTCTTTTTCGTGTTAAGAAGCAGATGATTATAAGCAACAAAAACAAGCCAGTTGTGCAAAGAAAATATATCTAAATTTTCTAAATATATATTGCTATAATTTGAAATCTGTTTACAGATGATTTGAAATGTGTACATGTTTGAATGAACAGTCTTCTTACTTATATTTGTCTGTATGATGTTATAGAGTACATATATTTGGAATTTTATTGCCAATATATATAACATGTATATAGCAGATGAGGAACTATATGTATTTATGGTATTTGTTTCAATCCTACAGACATTTAAAATAAATAAATAAATAAATAAATAAAAACACAACTGGCAGAGGTACTGAGACATTGCAGGTCATTCTGTTTGAACAATTGCCTCAATTATTGGAGAAGCCATAGGAACGTTTGTCAATGTGCAAGAGGAACTTTTTATTTTACTGTACTTGTAGTTTGTAATACACAAATGACCAATTAAAAATATGTTTTCCAACACTATGAACAGAAAGCAGGCTGCACAGGAGACTTATGCAGTGTGTATATCATCTAGTGTGTGTGTGTGTGTGTGTGTGTGTGTGTGTGTGTGTGTGTGTGTGTGTGTGTGTGTGTGTGTGTGTGTGTGTGTGTGTGTGTGTGTGTGTGTGTGTGTGTGTGTGTGTGATGAGTTGTATAAAAAGTATTTTTATTAATTAATAATCAACTTGAGAGAGAACTCTGAAAATGAGAGAACTTACTTTTCTTCTTCCCATGATCTGTAGGAAATTTGGATGATGCAACTTCTTGAGATGTGGAATATTCCAAATATTTCACAGGGGTGAATATGTTGTGAATGTTAGGTAGATTTTCCATAATCTATAATGGAGGACTTCTCGAAAAGGATGAGATGTTAAATGGATTCACACATTTAATGCAAAAATAATATGATTTTTGAAGTATTTCATTGATTTATATTTCAAGGGGAAAGTGAAGTTATAGTGGCTGGGACAGACAAAAACATGTTTTTAAATGCTGTAGATTAGTTTATTTTAAGGTTTAATGTTTTTATATTTATCTGAAATATGCACATTGGGTGCTCTGAAGGACACTTGAACTGTGTTTAAATGTGTTTTAATGTATTATAACTTTACATACATGATTGTAAATGTAATATCAGTGGAACTTAAATGGCACCCCAATTGTGGAATCAACTGTTTATTTCTTTATCCACATCAAAAAGGGTTCTTATTGGTCCTTTTTAAAAGGGAACACTCTGTTGTAGGATTAATAAGAGTAGAAACCTTAACTGTTTCCCAAATTGAGCTATTAAGGAACCCTTACTGGTTCACAGCTCTTTATGGTTCATCCACAACTCCAGACGTCTGTATCCAAAACACTATTATTTCTGAATGAATCATGAGTTCACCATGGCCATCTTGCGACAATATTCGTTATATTAGTTAGACACATTTGCCCTTTAAAAATCATTGCTAGAGTAAAATGAGCTTACATTTTTTTAAAAAATTGTAAAAACTGATGGCATTGTTATCGCTATGTCAGTCCGGTCATTTGCTCCAATTTGCACTTTAATGGTGTAGCTGTTCACCATGACATTGAAGCTTCTGGGTAGTTTCACTACTTTTCTGTGCTCGGTCAAATAAAACTGAGCAAAATGTGTGTACACATAGTCTAAAGTGTGCTTAGCTTCGTGCTCAATTTCATGTCAAGTTTACTGAAAATGCATTCCAGCATGTGTGAAATGTGGCGAACTCATCACTTTTGTGTGCATGCAACATTTATACAAGACTCCATGTCATATTAATGCTCTCAGCTCCTGCCCAGGCTCCAGGACTACAGCAGAGCAATCAGCTTGTCAAAACTTTGAGACCTGCACACGGGGTCCCTCTTACGTTGCTACTGGACATGCTAGGAGATTTTAGGTTGAATTTCTCCAGTCAGTTCAATGTCAGAGTTTTTTTTTCCTCTGTCTTACTTCTAAGAATGTCATTATACTGAACATTACAAGAAACACTATGTGTTTATATATTTGATATCTTATTCCAGTCACTGTTCTTAATGTACTGTAGATATCTCAGTTAGTTAATGAGGATAGATCTGTAAATAATCAATAAACCTTGTTTGCTGATGTGTGACGAGTGCTAATAAGAGACGTGGAGATGCAGACACTGTTTGGGGAGTGAGTGAAAGTGATCGAAGGCGAGAGAGACATATACCCTTATAGCACATGCACACACATACACTGCTCCCAGGACAGGGGGCGAGTGGCTGTCTGTATTGAGTGCATGAATTATGCAGAGGTAGGAGGAGGACAGCGGTTCTATCAGACACTCTCTCTCTCCCTCTCTCTCCCTCTCTCTCTCTCTCTCTCTCTCTCTATCTCTAGCTCTCTCCCTCACACACACACACACACACACACAGACACACTCGATGTGCTCGCACTCCTGGGATTGAGAGCTGTGCTCATTAGCTCGGTTCTGGCCACCCCTACAGCTTGCACCCCATCACAGCATGACAGCAGCAATGGTCCTCCTCTCTCTCTCTCTCCAGCTGCTGCTTGAAAGAATATTGACCCAGGTACGGTACTATGGGCCAGCAGGTGAGGTTCACAACCACAGATTTGCACACTGTTTCACCAGCAGTAGACAGTAGCTTGTTTTGAAAGGGGATTCTACATAGTTGAGCAATATGTTGCTGGCACAGGATGAGGACTGAGATGGTAGGGTTGGAGTTTATTTGAGGTTCTGTTACATGACTTTTCCTTGATTGGCGTGTTAAGAGTTTATGTCAAGGTTATTTATTTTACACCGTTGCTAGGCTAATACGTAGCATATGTGCATAAAATGTAAATAAAACGTGCGTAAAATGTACCTATGTATTATTTAGTCACTGTATCATAATAGATCAAAAGTGAAGAGCCAAATCAAAAAGGTTATTGGATGTATATCTTTAGAGCTATGTACATTAAATAAAAGACCTGACTGAGGAAGAATAAAATGAACTCGGTGTCCCTGTGCATTGTTGAATGTATTTGCTAGTTGCCACTGCTGCATGCTCATGACTCCGACCTTGTACAGATTGGATTTTAGCAGACATCTATTTCAATGCTGTTGCTTGTTCAAGCTTAGAAGTAGAGCTAATGCAACAATATTCTTCCACATATTTCCAGTCTTATCTCTCCTCCATCCCATCAGCCTGATCTATTCTGCATTGTGTTAGGAAGAAAACAATGCTATCTCCACATATCTGCATTAGTGTTCATCCCAACTGCTTATCAGTACTCAGAAACAGCACACCCACTCAAATTCTGCCACTAACTCGCTGAGCTCTTTGTGGAACAACGTTACCACTAAATGCTGGCTCAGGTGTGAATTGGCCCCTATTTGAAGGTGATAATATCATGTGGACTAAATTTGCCATCAACCATCAGTCATCCCTGGTAGTAGAGGAAAGAGGTTTGTAATTCCCAACAATTTTCTGAACTCATTTCTTTAATACTGAAACATTTTACACCATAGTTTGGCATTTGCAGCCAATATATAGTAATATACATACTAAGCCTGGTAAAATCACAGATGACTTAAATCCGGTATCTGAGCAGGAATATCACTAAACTGTGCAGCCCTCTGGGACTGAAATGGAGATGACCTCTGGTTTACCCCTACATTTTGACTATTAGATGATATGAGCTGTATACTTTATATAATTCTGAGGCATGAAAGAGAATTGCAGTACTTTGTGGTCAATCTGAGGACATAGTGTGAAGCAACACCTCCTCCTCTCTCAAAAATGTGACTTTGTTTGAAAGCCAAGAGTTGGCTTAATTAAAATGTAATACCATACTTTAGTTTAAGCTAGTGTTAGATTGCATGACTTGGAGATCAGCAGTGGAAGCAACATTTGTATCACAACTATAGTCCATGAAGAAGGCTGATTTGTAATAACAATTTTGTCATTTGTTTTCGGGTAAGTTATAAACTATAGTGCTAGGCAAGATATTAAACACCTCAAGTATTATTTGTGTGATATTTACTGAATGCTTACACTGAAGAAAAGCATTACAGGTTATCAGAAGAGCAGATGTCATGGTAAAATGTAGTGTATACTATCCAAACCACGGTTGCCTGAGTTCTTCCTATTAGCTCTACCATCTCCTGTAGATAACCCATCTTGGGCTGCTGATGTGTTTGGTAGTTTCTCTTTGAACTGTATGAACAGATTGGACCTCCTAACAAGTAGAAATCTTTTCCAATCGTTTAAATTATTTGAAAGCTAAACCAAGATATGCACAAAGAATTGGGAATGTTCAGCCCTGCAAGTGCAACCATACCAAGTAAGAAAAACCACAGTCTGCTATACTTGCCTTTTTGTTTACTAATAAGGGGTGTAATGCATTGCCGTTATCTGTATTTATGTCTCTATCTGTTTAGTGCTTAAAAAACGAATCTATTTTTATATAAAAATTTTAAATATGATGCATGGTCTATAGTGGAAGATGCTCTGGAAACACTGCAGAACACTGGAAAAAAAAGAAACAAGGCTGCAGGAAAAGAAGTAATTTTTCATTCTATCTTCTGTCTAATGTGACTGAGTAAGCAACCTAACTATGTTTCAAGACGACGTCTTTCCCAAATCAAGAAACAGTTATTTAGGCTACAGTTGAAAACAGTAACCATCTAATATGTTTATCAGGTTTACTTTAGGTTTGTTATGTCCGCAATCAGAAATCTTTCATAAAACTGGGATGCAGTGGTGATGCGAGTCAATTGTGGTCCTTTAAGCGGCATTTCAATTTAACACCCATTTGATTTTCTGAGAGTATTTTAGGAGAAGAAGAAGAAGCCTTTTGTTTGTTACATATACATTACAGCACAGTGAAATTATTTTCTTCACATATCCTAGCTTGTTAGGAAGTTAGGGTCAGAGTGCAGCGTCCCTGGAGCAGAAAGGGTTAACGGCCTTGCTCAAGGGCCCAACAGTGGCAGCTTGGCAGTGCTGGGGTTTGAATCCCCGACCTTCTGATCAGTAACCCAGAGCCTTAAGCATTGAGCCACCACTGTCCTATTTTCTATTAATAAGTTAGAGAAAGATCATTTAAGAATGATTAAAAAAACAAAAACAAAAAAAAAACACGAATGTAATGAATGTTTTAGTGCAACAATACATTTTTTTAATTCAATGAATATTTTTGTGGAGAGAGATGCAGCTCTGTGCACAGTGTACAGTTCACATGAGCTATATGGAGTAGTGGCTTATATGCAGCATGTAAGCATGCTTCTTTTCTTTCTAGAGGAATATGGTAGAAATGTGCTTCTATTTTGGAGCACAGTAGGACAGTTAGGCGAAAACCGAGCTGTTTATCTCCCATTAGTAGAATGTTAATGACTTTGCTCTTTTATAAAGCTCTGTGAGCAGGGCGGCCAGGTTCTGTGTATAATGTCCCATGTATTGCAGATAGATACTGCAAATTATAACTTTTTTCTTGTTAGTATTGAAATGAAGAAAATGCATCTACCTTTTCCTAGCCTCGAACACTTTGCAATAGTTTCTTTGTGTCATTGTGTAGTATTTGAGTTTTAGTTAGAAAGGGAATTTTGCTGAAACCTGGCAACCCTCTTCACAATCTTCAGCTAGCTGTTCTTTGAAGCTCAACATAAAAGTAAAAGCTTTGTGCTTGCATGACTGTTCAAACAAGAATGCATAGTTTTGATAATGTGGGAAGGACATCGACCTTGAAATTGCTGAGATTGAAGCGGACACAAGCTTTACTAAAGTCGATCATTTCAATTGAAAAAAGAATTGATTAAATTCTAGTGACCTGCATGTAGAAATCTATTTATACAGCCAACAATGACCTAATGCAATCACAGATGTTGCTACTCTGAGGCTGTAATAATCGTGGGTGTTGTGTAGGAAATATTTTGTACCAACTGTCAATCAACCTCTAATAACTGATTCTGTGATTGCAGCAAAGGCCTCATTATCAAGAGGATAAATAAAATCTTTTTCTTAAAATTTTAAATCCTTGTCAAATTAATGAGAGTTGAGAGAAGAGTCTTGAATAAAAAGTTTTCAAGCTATTGCACTGTTAGAAAAAGGGTTCAATAGAACTTATTATGGATCTGTCACAGAAAGGTTTAATTTTTGTCTATAGGAAATGACAAACTAATAAAAGATAAAAAGCTTTGAAAAGAGAACATTTTGGATTGAATGTGATGAAATAATAATAATAAGGAGCCCTCTGCATATAAGATTATTAACTAATTTTATTCTCTTATCAAAGCATTTAAAAAAAATTTAAACCTCCAGGGGGGAATATTGGGTTTTTTTGAACAGGGCTTTGAAAGAATGATAACTAGTTTTCATGTTCCAAAGCTAGTAATATTCTGCCATTCTCTGATGGAGATAAGGATTTTGAGGTTGTTTTTTTTAAAATATCAAATAACAACTGCCCTTTAAAAAAGAAAAGGCACATAATAATGAAAAAAAGAAGAGAAAAATGAATCTGGTGCGTTCTCCTCAACCTGAAGGATAATTACCAACAAATATGAGTGTTGGAACTTTCAAGCAAGCTAAGCCTGTAGAGTCAGCGTTATTATTATTATTATTATTATTGTTATTATTATTGTTATTATTATTATTATTAAGCCATGGGGATTTAAACACTGGGCTTAGATTACATTTGCACAAATCATTTGCTGAAATCCTATGCAGGTATTTAAATTCCGGTGCTGATGGCCAGGCATTGCAAGAACTTCAGGTTTGTGTACATGATTCTTATAACCAGACTGTTGATCGAATTCCTCAATCATTTGAAGTGTATTAGGCACAGAGACCTGTCATCAGCATCAAAAATATACCTCTGATATGCCTCCCACGCTGGTGATTTTGTTGCAGGTCAATTGCAGAAAGACGGTTCAGGTGGGAGAAATATTAGATAAATATTACCAGGAATAAATGAAGGAGGCTGATAACATTTTCTCATGATACCTATAACCATCAGCTTATCCACCTTGTAGGAAAAGCATAACTTCAAGAACGCAGTCTGTCATGCATATCACCAATGTCAAATAAACTTCAGCAACAAAAGAGTCTTGTAGTGTTTTAAATAACTGGATTGCAGTGCATTAATGAGTTTGTTCCATATTGCTTGAATTTCCCAAGTCCTTAACTGATATTGCGAGGTAAGATTGGGAAGGCAGATTTTGGTAAATTGGCTTGGAGATAAGACTGTATCTCCCATAACATCTAGGACAACTAAAGGGCAGGAAATTTGCTGTGTTAACTTTATAATAATCACTAGTGTTTGTGTCATTTTTCACTTATCAGCTACACTGTTATATAGCATTGGTGTTTCTGAATAGATCTTCTCAAAATCAGACATTTCTTGTCATTAGTTCACTTGTATTCATGTTACACCTTACTCTACATGTTGTGATATTTTTGATAAAAACTTGCTTTATCAGACATTGTTCTTCAGAACATCTCTTCATTATTAAAAACTACATCATTCACTGCTCATGAGTTTTGATATACATTTGTCTTCATTTTTATCTGTGAACATTGATTTCGTTTTAGACAAACAAGCTGATTTTATTTTATTTTTACACTTTCTTCTACTTTTGAGATATGGTTCATTAACCTGTATTGATCTGGCACATGTTATAGCCTGTGCAAATCAGCATTACATTTATGCAAATCAATTGATATTTTCCTCTCTTTCACTAAACAACATGGAGTACTTATCCACACGCGAGTGCACAAGTGACAAAGGGTTTCAATTAAGCGATAGAAAACCAGACTCACTCATCTTCCTCTCAATCCAGCCGTCAACAAAGCCCTTTTAATTAGTATTCATTAATTGTCGTGCTGTAAAATCTATTTATGCCTGTTTTTATCAAGCCATCAAAGAGCTCACTAATTGCCTCATAATATGATAAATAGATCCAGTACGTGTTGGACCTGTTTTAAAACCGCATTTCAAAGCAAGCGGAGGGAGTAAGGCCGATTTCAAGTCTGGGATACAACAATACCTCTATTTAATATGGGGCAGAACACTGTGTCTAATCCCTGCGGTTTAATTTTAAATCATGAGATGAGACTTGGTGTTCCTAAACGGAGAACCTAAGAGAGCAGTAGCTGTATATTTATTTATTCATTATTTCCTTTGGGTTCTATCTGTTTTGCTTAGTAGACTTTGACGTTTTACATAAAGATTTTTTACTTTTGGAACAAGATACTTTTTCTACTGGCGCCTCATACATTTCCGAAAGACACTCGAGAGGTTCTATATGCCTTCAAAATACAACACTATTATATTATGACAGATGCCAGTGTTCTCACTTCTGTTGTGAAATCGGAAAATTAAGTGGTGTGTGTCCATGCCACAGCCACACACTAGTGAACAAGAGACAAATGCCAACAAGTTAATTAAATGTCATGCCAGCCTTCTAGCACTGGCTTCAATGCGCTGTATGAAGTGTTATCATATGATCACTGCACTCACTTCAAATTCATTTCGTCTTGAAACAGTATGGAAAATGATTGTCATTAATGGTCAGAGAAACGAGAACTGTGTAATGGAATATCCCAACTGCTTATATGAATCACTCATTTGTAGTGTTTCACTGTGATAAGGATGAGCACGAGAGAGACACAGAGGGTTAAGTGCACAGGTTAATTTCTACATCACGCTCAGGAGTTAATGTAATTCATGTTCTAGTACCATTTCCATCTGATTTTCTACACGACTTAACTAGAATATGGTTAACTCCTGTGGGAGCATAGTAATATTTGATAGAAGCTTGCTGATATCTTAATACTCTTACACCTTTACTCTGCACAGTTGCTTCTCTAGAACTCAATTAAAGATCTTGTATGGTAGCACTGCTTGTATTGTTCTCCGTTGATCTATCGCTTTGCTTGTATTTCTTCGGTTTTAAGTCGCTTTGGATAAAAGCTTCTGCTATATGAATAAATGTAAATGTAAATATCAGACATTTCTTAATAATTAGAATAAGAAACAACAAGCACTGAGCAGGTGTATTCATTAGCTGGAACTGCTTTACTGAGTTATTTAGAGCAGTGATTCTCAATCTGGGTCCGTGAAGCATAGCTATGGTGGAAATCACTACCAACCTTTACCATTATAAGTTTTTATATTTGTTATGTAAGCAAAAACACTATGTGCGTATATGAAAACAATGCTGACCAGGGTGGTGTGATTGTGGAGTGCTGTTACCATCCCAAAGTGCATTATTTTGATATAACAGCATGTTCTAGAGCAGTGGTCACCAACCCTCTTGCTTGAGTTCTACCTTCCTGCAGATTTGAACTCCAGTCAAAATCTAACACTACTGTTTTAGTTCATCAAGAACTTCTTAAGGCAATAATTAGATGGTCAGGTGGGCACAATTATGGTTGGAGTTAAAGTCTTCTTGAAGGTAGATCTTTTGGAACAGGGTTGGTGACCACTGGTCTAGTGTGTTAGTGTTATTCTGCTTATACCACAGCAATCTGCCAATGATTACAATGTTTATTATATTAATGAATGACCTGTCGCACATTTTAATGGTTACAGTCAAGATTTAATGTTGTGGAATGTCTGAGAGACATTAGTTTGTGATATAGCTTACAGTATACAGCCACAATACCCCCCCTCTCTCTCTCCCTCCCCCCCCCTCCACCAGTCAGTTTTGAGAATTATTCAACCACACTGTGGTGTTTTTTCGAGATATTCGCCTGTTTGATTGGTCACTTGGTTTAATCCAAATCTGAGGAACTCAAAAACAAGTAACCGCATGAATAATGTCAACTTCACCCTAATGTGTTTGCTGAGTGGAAAGTTCAGGAAAATAAAGATTTTAAATAAGCTTCATGAAGAATTCAGTCATTCTAAAGAGGCAAATGTTTAAGAAACCGAGATTTAGGATATTGAAGTTAACAAAAATAATGATTTGAGCTTTGAAGCAGCTGCTGGGATATGGAGTGGATAAAGTTACATAGGTGTATAGTTCCATATAAGAACCTTATTTCAAGCTTGTCATCTGGGAGCACTACATCACCTTCACAAATGGGATTTAGCCTTTATCTTCTTATAAGCAGCTTATTTTAAATCCACTCTGTTTTTACAGATTATACATGTAAGGATACAAAGTCCGTTTGTGTGTGTGTTTCTGTAAGCACGGGCACAAGTGTCCAGATCCTCTTGTCTCCGTCTTCGTTACACCTGGTCATGCTCCAATCCAAAAAAAGTTCTGAAGTGGGCAATCTATGAAATCTATTGTATAAATATATCTCAGTTTTTTCTGTGTGTGAAGGATGAAGCTGGATGAGTAATTATTTCCTTTTTTCAGTGTTTCTTGAAAAGCAGCTTATCCCATATATACATGTTGACTTCTGAGCTTTTGATAGTGCGCTTGCCAGTGCAATATCCTTCTCACTCTGTATGCCTTTGCTCTCCACTCTCTATTATTCTTCCCCTGTATTGGGTGCACAAGTATACAACACAAAGTGGTTTATTTTCCTCATTTTCCACATGCTCTGGCTCTCCCTGATGAGTGCTTTGCAGTCAGTTGCTGGAAGGATGTCATTATTAACTCCACCTGCTAGTTATTGAAGTTTCATGTCTCTCATGCTAACAACTTCACAATAGAAGTAAATATTTCAACTATTTTCTCTGTACATTTATCTAATATATTGTAAGTTCCCTAAATAATACAGATTCAGACATTGAGTATATCAGTACAGTCTTTCTTTTCTTAATGAAAGCATACCAGGCTACAATTCACTTACTTTTACCATGAGGTGTACTGAAGTTGCCATGCAATATCCAACTCACGTAAGCCACAATAATTAATAATAGAGCGTACAGGGGACATTTTGTCTTATGGCTCAGTGACACATCCGGTAACATTGCCATCTCACAGCTCCAGGGTCCAGTCCTGAGCTCAGGTGTGTGTTAGGGGGGAGAGAGAGAGGGAGAGAGGGAGATATATTTTTATGCTCTTTGTTTATTTGCTTGTGCTTCCTATGGGTTTCCTCCCACTTCCCAAAAGCATGCATGCTGCTTCACACCCGAGAAAGTCTCTGGCTTCACCGTGATCCGCCTTAAACTCCATGATCTTACAGTCAGGTCCAGTTGTTAACACAGAATGTCCATTTTTGAGAGATTACTTTTATAGCTTCCGCATGATGAATAACGATGGCGCATGTGCACGCAGGGAAATAAACTGATTAATACCGAGAGCAGCAGTGTGTGTATAGGTTGTAGATTAAGCTAGAGATGAGCGAATGCAGTAAGAGTTGTGTACTGGATTAGGAGAGAAGGGTTTTGAGTGGTATTGAGGACAGGAAGAAGTCGAAGCTGCGTATCTCCCCCAGGTCCATAACACTGTTGCCTAGTAACAGGTGCTTCGTGAGGCAGGCTCGGGTGATGACATCAGAGATCAAAGCCACAAAGCCTCCGCACTATGAGCTCTAATTATCCATTAATTACTGCTCAAGTTTTTATATCGACTTATTAATGATTTTACACACAAATTCTGAAAAAATTCTGAAAGAAAAAAAAAAAACGTCATCCATTTTATTTGGGTTGTTGACTTGGTCATGCATTTATGTGGTAACAATATACTGATAATGTAACACACACTCCAGTTTGAGGTTTAAATCAGACACTGCATTTGATATAGTGCCCAGGTCACGGAGTTAAGGTATAGTCAGAGGATCCTGCTGAGGGCTCTTCAGAAGATAAACATCGGTGACTATTATTATTAGTCAATTAGAGTTTCTGACACACTGAATCATCACGTTATGTACCTGCTGTCTTTATAAGATGATTGTGTGGTGGTCTGGGAAAACCCAGTCGGATGTTGCTGCAACTGGAAACTAAAAAAATTTAATTCAGTAGATGTGGCTGCAAAAAGGCAGGTTTAAAGATGGACACGTATTATTTTGTATGTTATTACAGCTGAAATACAAATGAAATCCATGTACAGCATTTGCTTTTAGATAATGTGTTAGTGTCTTTCAGTGGAATTGGAAAGGACACCAAATCTTTAAATGCCATTTTCTCTCTTTGAGAATTAACCAGATTTTAAAAAGCTAGAATTTAACTTGTGGTTGAGATGCATAGTTCACTTGATATAAGTTTTAAAAACTACAGGCTAATAGAAAATGTCAAAGATTTTTGTTTGTTTTTTCAGCTCACCATACACGTATGATGGAAATAGACCCCATGGTACTTTGATTCTTAAAAGTTTTTGTATTTCATCTTTTCCCACACAGATAGGTGCAATAGACAGCGCAGGTTGGAGTACAGAAGGAGGTCAGAGCCTGGTGCATATGCTCCAAAATCTGGCCCATGGCAACAGGTAAGGGAGCACAGAGAACCTAGATTTCTTTTTTTCTCCTCCACCTTCCAGTGCTTCAGCCCCCCGCTTTATGGCCACTGCTTGAGTTTTCAGAGAGACCTCGTGCTTTGATCCATTTTTTTTTTGTCAGAGGCCAAAGCACACTTGTGTGATGAGGGCTTCCTTGAGCTGTTGCCTCTCCCAGAGATTGATACAGGCCTATTGTTTGGGACGCTCTTGGCTCCCTCCATCCCCCCCGCCCTTTCCCCTGCTAAAATGAAAAAGCTATCCTTTTGAAGTTGCCCAACCATGCTTTAGTTGAAAAGAGGTAGTAATCTGTGCTGCACTGTATTTTTGGTACTCTGTCAGCACCAGTCACTGTTCTCACAATGAATAATGACTTAAAACTCATTGAATTAATGTCATGTTCAGACTCCCAAATGATGCAATAGAAAAGCATTCACCCGATTATCAGAAAGTAAGTTCAGATCTTGATACCACCAGCCATCTGTGGCCGGTAGTTCCAGAGAATAAAACTGCCCATGCTCTCTGGGTGGACAAGAGAGCTTTACTCTCAACACTTTCACTAGACTTTGTATGATTGTCAATTTTTCCCAGTAGAAATGTAAATATTTCTGTCTGGAAGCTACTTCTGTGCAGCACCAGTTATGTATTATTTCGTAGTATAGGGACAACTTCCTGCAGTATTTAACGCCACACTGTGCATCAATAATACAGAGGAACAACATGCATCTTTTAAATAGGCCTGTGCCTGGCAGTGTTCTCATGATCATATTCAGACAACTTTCAGCAGACATTCATGTGGCTCAGGCTCAACATAAATATTCTTGTAACAGTGAAATACTGTAGTTGAAATATGAGTATACCTGTCTTTAAATCACATTTAAACTATGCGCTGTCATTTCCTAGGTCTCAGCCAGACAATGTGGTTGGGTCACTTGCTGCGGAGATTTTGAAAGCAGTCAGATGCCAAGACGGGACAGGAACTAAGAGCAGTAGTGAAGCTTCACTCCCAATGCACTTAATGTAACTCATTTTGTATTTCTTTTTTACTGCTGTAAACATCATTGTATAAATAAATTATAAAGCACTTGCTTTTCCCAAAAGCTCAGTATAATATTTATAATTCCCATCCCTGGTCCTATAAAATCCACTATTCTGCTTTTGTATTGTCCTTGCTCGAACACAGCTACTTAGCAAGGGTGGTTAGTTACATAGTTTTAGCTGGTGTGTTAAAATCAGGGAAAAGGAAACAGTAAAAATTTCCAGGATAAGGGTTGTATAAACTTTAATTTGAACCATTCTTTAAATGAATTGAAAATGCAATTCAATATCTATTCATTTAAGTATGTGCAGGTTACTGTTGACTGCATATACCTATAAAAGACTGACAAGTTTACATAAAGGATTGTTATATACCTTTTAGGAAGTTAATTTTTATCACTTGTTTGTCAAATTGACTAGTTGTGAGAATGGATAAAACCTTTCATGAAAAACTGCCCAAATTTAACACAAGACTGTACACAAGACTTACATTCACACTAAGACAAGTTTGTCCATTATTTTATTTAGCCACGTCATAACCATGTCTCCAATAAACACAGCAGGCTACAATAATAAGGGGTTCATTTCAAAACCTTCTAAAGCTACCATCAAAAAGAGAACTTAAAAAAAGAAAAGAAAAAAAGAACTGCCCCCCTCGATTGCAGACCCTTTTGCGACACCGGAACCAGTGATCTTGTTAAAGCAAGAAAGCTGGATTTTGGACCATTTCTTTCATTCTTGGTTTTATACAAAAGCTACACAATGTTACACTTCATCAGAATACAGTTCAATTAGTGTTCTACACCATAAACTTGATAAAATCTTAATTGATGGAGGATTATCACTATAATTTAACACTATGCAAGAGATTCGAAAAGAATACAAAATTACTGCAAAATAAAAGACAAGTGTGAAAGCAAGCTAATTAAGTACCATTAGACTACAGAATCTTAAAAAAAAAGAAAAGTAATGTAAAAAGAAAAAAATTACAGGCAAGGTTAAGGTTTAAAATCCCATTTTATGATCCACTTCTTGGGCTTTCTTTGAGTAACCCGCCCATCGAAACTCCTCTGCAGTTAAAACTCCCACCATTGAGGACCAGAACAAAAAAAATTTACTTGCTCGTGTTCCCATAGGAAACTCAGCTTGTATTAGTGTCAGGCACTTCCAGAGAAACTAGCCCACTCTCTTGAGACCGCTCAGCAACTCTTCAGGCCAAATCACAATGCAGGTTCATTCAGATCAGACAATACAGCTATGGGACAAAAGAAACACTGCTATTAGTCAGGAACTGCACACATCTAGGAGTCCCATACATTTCCATTCAGATTAGTTGTGCTAACCGCATGCCTTGCATCATGATGCTTAAGCAGTGACCAAACCCAAACAGCCATTCACAGAGAAAACATGTTTGGGTGCATTAGTGCCTCACCTAAAAAAATTCTCTATTTACAGATCAGTATCAAACCAAGCAAGCTGATTGCTATCGCCTGGGGGAAGCCCATCCATCAAGTCCTGGGTGTGTCCAAGGTCAGGCAGGCCATCCACAGGGTAGTCTGTGCCAGGGTGATGCCCACCCATATCATGCTCCATCATGGGGTCCATGCCCATGGCATCTTGCCCATACCCTCCAGGGTGGTAGGAGCGGTAGCTGGGGTCTGTAGACAGGAGAAGTGTGGAAAGGGAGTGGAAGGAAGGGGGAGCGGAGCGCACACAACTAGGTTAGAAGAAGCATATTAAACAGGCAGCTTACAACAGCAAACCCTCTGTATTCCAAGACATGTAAGCCCATCTTCAGCAGGTGCAAGCTGCCACACTCGAGGTAGCTAGGTAGAGCATGCAAACACCTATGCTGAGAAAAAGTTATTTTTATCCTCTTTTCCACTGTAGGGCCGAACGGTTGTGGAGTTCAGTGCCAGCACGTTTCCATGTTGTGCACTGCACAATCAAAGTTAGATACTACAGTTACAATGCAGTGACTCATGCATTCGTGCCCGTCACATGTTCACAACAAATGTGGCAGTTAATAAAATAACCTTATGGGAAAACTAAGCTGGTGCACAAAATGAATTTTGAATACATTATACTGAAAATATCTACAAATTGCTGCTGAGTCTATATTCGGCCATTCAACAGTATTGCTAAATGAAGTGTCATTAAAATAATGAATGGTATTAGTAATGGAAAATGAAACCATTGAACAATTACATACTAGGAGCGTGATGCTCCTATCCGTTGGATAGATTCAGAAACAATGTAAAGCTACAATACAGGAACTCTAGGTTTAGATCAGTTGTAAACAGGACGTTGAAATGAATTCGCATTTCCTGTCCAATTTAATAAGGTGAGCAACCGAAATAATTTATCAATATAAAAAAGGTGAAATTAATGCTTTTGAAACCTACTTCAAGGATGATTAAAATGCTTTCAGTGGGAACATTAGAACTGACTGCACAGTGCCACACACTATTAAGGCAGCCGTTATATGTCCACAATGCACATTTTGCTTTGTCTTTTCATATTATAATCCTTTAACTGACTTCCATTAAGCTGAAATAAGGTGATTCACACCAATCTTAACTGAAGGGCAGTATATAGGCAACCTTTTGACGCAGTATTCATTTGAACAGGTGAATGATTGTGGTCAATGGTCATCATTCACAGTAAACTATTTACTTGCATGGTCCAGAAAATGTTCATCTCCTTCCTTATTACATTGCTATTGAATTGTTGGCTGTGATGTTAATGAACAAGAGTACGAGTGAAAGTGTAAATACCAACATGCCACAAAAAGAAATTGCTGAGTGCTATGTGAAGTCTTCCAGACTTAACCATGCTCTTGTGAACATTCCGATCTGAACCGTTTATCTCTGTGTTCAGAACAGTTTTTTTTTTTTGGGGAAGGGGGGCTGTATACTCACCATCCGGTCTGTAGCCAAGAGGCTCTCCTTGTGCAATATCCAGACCCAGGTCTCCAGTCTGGAGAGGATGAGAATTAGCTCAAGTTCAGCAGTTATATTTAACATTTTTTGGATAAACACTATGCTTCAACTGTTCTGAGCTACATGTGAAATCTTAGAAAGTTACTCCACATCAATGTCAGTTTCAACATTCCTGTCAGAATCTATGGTGTCTGGGCTTTGACCCAGATTTCATTTTACAGTGATAATCTTGCATGGGGATTTGGACAGGGTTTAGCTGAGATGAGCTGCTCTACCTCGTTCCAGGTCATGGGCTCAGTCCTGAACAGGGAGCTGGTGAGCTCCACAGACAGTCTCTTCTTATAGTCCTGGGGTTTATCCTCTGACATGCGGAACAGCACTGCTGCAGCGTACGTGGCTGTGGAGGAGAGATAGTGCCATCAGTATAGTCAGACATTCACAATGCTCGGCCTAGCCACTTTCATACGGATAGCCACAAATTAGACATCCTTTTCCTGTGTTCAATACACAACTAAATAAAAGAAGGAACAGTATATTTAACATTTTGACCATTATTAACAAAAGATTTTTTAGGGCAAAGAATGCCTGCATGTATTTACACAATTCAACTTAAGTCCTTGTGTTACATTTGTGAACAAACTGCACAGTGATGTCCGAATCACAAGCGTTTGAGGCTGGACAATTGAACAAGTCTAACCAGCAATTTCTTGCCATCACTTGGCAACTGGAAGTAGACAACAACAAAGCCCAGTCTGATAGTTTTTAACTCAAGTCTCTCTTGTGAACAAAACAAAACCCTCACCAACTCCTTCATTTCGTGAGTGAAGCAGCTCTGTGAGTGGTGCAGTCGCTCCCTCTGCCTCAATGGCCTCAGCTGCCTCCTTATCCTGGGCTAACTCGCACAAGACACCTGCAGCTACACGCTGGATGTTCTCAATGGGGGAGTACAGCAGCTAGTGGGAGTAAAGACTAGCTTAGGATTACTGCAGCACAAGTTAATACAAATAGAAAAAACCTTAACGTTTTCTGCTGTCTCAATACTATGGCTCAAAATGACACTTTACAATATGTATAATTTACATTGAAAGTGAGCTAAACCTCAGATACCATGTTTTGATGGATTTAAATCAAGCATGATCTCTGCAATGGGCACAACTAAACTAGCACGAGAGATGTGACTAACCTGGACAAAGAGTGGAATGGTGTTGAGTCCTCTGATGACAATTCTGTTATGAATATCTCTTGCAAGAATGTGCAGTGCTCCGGTGCAGCCTTCTACAATCTCCTCCATACGAACACCCTCCTGCAAGAACGCAGACAGTGAGTCGCCAAAAAAAAAAACCACCTTCACCTCTTTCCTCTAATCCTACTGCGCAAGAACCACAGGACTCACCACAAACTGTTGTTGTGTGCCTCCCATGGAAGTGCGTCTCTGAGTATCTTGGTGAGCTCGGACAAGCAGTTGGACCAATCGAGGGATGGCACCTTGTTCTCTAAGGGGTGCATGGTTGGCAGGGCACAGAGCCAGATTACGGATCAGACCAACTGTAGCCTAGGAGCAAAGATGGTATATGCTTTCAAAAAACGATGTCAGTCAGAAACAAATTGCAGAATGATGTGCATGGCTACAATGAGTTACATGGTACCTTTATAAGAGGCCAATGTGAAGGGGGGTGGAGGAGTTTAACCACCACTGGCAGCCCATAGTGTAGCCGTACTGCATTCTGGGCCATTTCAGCATCCTGGTGTCTGGAGGTGAGGTGGCGAAGGGCACAGATAGCAGGCTCAGTAATATCCTCCCGGTCTCCAGCACGCAGGACTGTACGCACAAGTGCCTCAATGCCACCCACCTGGCACACCATCATTTTGTTCTTGTAGTTGTTACAGGTAAGGTTGGATAGTATGCCAGCAGCACAGGTCACCACGTTGATGTCATCAGAACCTAAAAGCTGCACCAGAGTGCCCAACAGGCCCTCCATGCCCTCCTACAAGTGGAAAGGAACAGAAAAAGTTCTCGGTTAGAAAGTGATCTAAGCAAAATCACAGGATAACTCTCAGAAACCAAAACCAACAAGTCATGGTTGACATTTTTAGAAATACTGCATGAGGTTTAATCCCATCACAACAACCACCACAAGATAAAGGACAATTACTCCACAACATTCTGCCACTATGCGAGCCAGTGAGTAAAATGGGTGGCAGGCATTACAATCACATGTAGCTTTTGTTCATGCGTTCTGTTCATCATGGTTTTCCTTTAAGGAACACCACCCTAACATTTGGCAGGTCAGGTGTTGGATACAACCCCATGACCCTCCACAGATAAAGGCAGGAATGACCGTTACCTGCATCACATCTACTTCAGCTAAGGAGGTCTTCTCCATGGAAAAGTGGGGAGACAAAAAGAGAGCTCTCATGTAGGAAGAATAGAGCAAAGTGTAAAAGAGGTGGAGGAAAAACAAGACATTAGGCATTCACCTGTTTGGTGGCAGCATCAGACAGGTTCCTGAGTGTCCATAAACAGTTCTGAACCAGTCGCTGGCTGGGATCTGTAAGGTGGAGACCCAGTGCCTGCATACCACCTGAAAAGTACCCACACGTGAACTAGGTTATCAGTCTGCACAGAATTAAAACTGTAAACTTTAAACAGTATTAAAATGAAATCTTGCCCAGCTAACCCTGAAGTAAATCGTCAAAGAACCGGACTCACCAGCTTCAACAATAGCAGGTTTGTTACTGGAACATACAGACAGCACTTTTAGCACACGGCTAGTGGTCCACAGCAACTTCTCATATGTATATGTCCTCATGATGTTGACCAAAGCCTGGGGGCCTCCGCTGGCCAGGATGATGAGCTAATGGAGCAGACGCAGCATGAGACACTCAAGCAAGAGCACAATCATGCCCCACTAAACCGGATGTACTATTTTATAAGGTGCAGAACACACATTTAACACATGATGTATCTTACTTTGCTTTCTTGATTGCCATAAGCCAAGATCTGAAGGCAGTCTGTTGTGATGGCAAGGAATTTTACATTGGTTTTGTTCAACAACGCCACCATCTTTTGTAACCCTCCAGCCAGGCGCACAGCCATTTTGGCTCCTTCCTGGTGCAGCAGCAGGTTGTGGAGAGTTGTAATAGCATAGAACAGTACAGAGTCCACTGGAGAGCTGAAGAAAACAAAATTGCTTATAATGAGACTAGGAACCAGACTGCATTAATAATTTTCTTAAATCACTTCGATTTTGAATTCAGTCTATATCTGACGTTATTAAAGCCTAGATCTGAAACAAGGTAAGAGATTTCCTTTCTTTGACTAAACCACCATCATGAGTTAAAGGACTAACCCTAGCATTTTGACAAGAGCTGGGATGCCCCCTGATTTGAATATAGCAAGCAGCCCCTCTCTATGGTGGGAGAGATTGTGAAGGGTGCCGGCTGTGCATCGGGCTGTCTCCACATCACTGGTGTTCTGCATGGTCCTCACGATGGCCGACACCATCTGAGGAGAGCGCATGATGGCATGGCGTGAAGCCTCTTTCTTGGAAAGCTGATGCACCATGACTGCTGCCTTATTTACCACAACCTAGAAAACGAGGAGAGGAAAATCAGTGGTTTCACACTAATCATAAGCATCATTTAGATGCCAAATGTTAATGTTAACAGGTTTATGTTAACATGAAAATCACATTGCAGTTCATCATGTACTTGAAACAGAACCAAAATGTACCCTTCTCTGAAAATAACAGTACACAATATATACTACAAAAAGCATTGTACCTGATCCTCATCGTTTAGGAGCTTTGTGAGTTCTGGGATGGCACGTGTAGCCAGTTCTGCATCATCCTGATAGTTGATGAGATTGACCACAGCATGCTTGAGCATCTGTGAGGGTTCAGCCAGGCGCTGTACATTGGTAGGAGTTGCACTGTCGAACTGTGTGGAAGGAATCTGCATGCCCTCATCGAGTGTTTCTGGAAACATGGCCGCCCTCACTCTCTGGGCTCTGGTCATGGCATACTGGCCATCAATGTCTACATAAAGCAAAGTAGCAAGATGAAAAACTACGGCTGTACAAAAGTGTGTGCCAGTTTGTGTGTGATAAAAGAAAGCTGAAGAAATTTGGCTTAAAAGTGCAGTGCAGATTTACACAGCGCAACAAAAATTCATAAAAGCATACAGGCTAGCAAAACAGAGCTTGCAGGAAAATTCAACATAGATATGAGCATTGAGTGATCTGTTTTAGCACTAGAAATCTGATTTGTTCAGTGTTCAACAACTCGTTCAAGAATTTAAAAAAAAAAAAAAAAAAAGTCTTCTATACCCAGGCATGCACGTGCCTCAGGGTTAATCCGCACCAATAAAGTGAATACACCCGCAAACCTGCCACTTGGTCTTGACTGAAGTTCTGGTTGAATCCTTGCTCCCACTCATACAGCACCTGGTTGTCCACATCCTCATCATCTGGATTGCCCTTACCACTGAGGGAAGGAGCAGTGGTGGTTGCACCAGAGTGGATACCTGAGTCCAGGTAGGACTGCTGCTGCCAATTACTAACTGCAGCTTTACGGTCTGGCTCCATTGCCATGTCCAACTCCATCAGATCAGCTGTGAATGGAAAGAGCAGCACACAAAGACCAGCATTCAAACAGTCTGAAATTTCCCCAGATTATAAGCTTATATTATTAGTGACTGTAATTAACAAATCCAATGGTCTACAGCTTGGACATTGGAATAAAAGTAATAAATAATTAACAGACATTCACTGTATTCTAAATACTGTCAAGCATTTGTGAAATTATTAACAGTACATATTACACATCAAGACTAATTACTGGACTACAGATAAAATTCTAAATCTAATTGAGTACAGGCAAATCTCAAGTTTACATTTAGGCAAATAATTTTGGGTGGAGTGGGATATAAAAACTTACACTGGGTCGCCATGTTCCTCGCTCAGCCTGCCGCCAGCACAGCTTTCTAATCTGAAACATACAGGCACGGTTAATTTCACACTCAGCGGTGATGCACTAATTCAGACATGAACATTACTGCCTGCTCAACTTGTAGCAAATATAAGCATGTGTGCGTATGCACAGAGAAGGTTGAACTGAATCAAAAAATGTCTGAAATTACCTTTTGAGCACAGTTAGGTTTATTAATACAGCAGGTCACCAAGTTAATTTGTGATCTCGGAATTTCTGTCTAATTACCAGACAAGGACAACTGGCATCTAATTTTTTTTAACGTAGAGGCAGCAATCAACTAACTAACCAAACAGCTCGCGTCACACACTGAAAGACGGGCGTTTCCATATCACTAATTATGGAAGGGTCGAGCACTAGGACAATCTCCATTTTGTGCCTGTGAAAACATTAAACTCCTACAGGGTCAATGTGTTCAAGCCATTTACTTCCTATCACCCATAAACAGCAGTTAACACCTACTGAAGCTCAATGGCATTCAGTTACTTACACCACAGGGGCCCAGGGTTGCTTCCCTCCTACACAATTACCATAACATAAGCTCCAAGTGTGCCTTCTTTATGCAAATCTTCCCAAGTTAGTGAACAAAATTCTCCAGCTGATGTATTACAACATTTTGACTCGTGTTGCACACAGCCAACAGATTTAATATATATTTCAACCCAAAGAGCCACCACACTATAGTACATAAACACATTAAACATGCAGTAAGAGTTCAACTACACAATCCTGTCTAATCTAGCTCAACTGACCTCAGCTCTACACCAACAGCCTTCTTCCATCAGTGTTTAATACAGCAGGGTATAACAGTGCTACTCTGTCTGGGGCTGCTGAGAGGAAACAGCCAGCAAATGGCTCAACCTGCAGGTTTCAACATCTGGAATCAATTGTGGTGATAGTCAGAAGTACAGAGGCCTTACCCACTGAGTGGCATGAGTTCCACTCGCACGCAATGAGGTTTCAGCCCAAAAAAAATAAAAGATTGTACAGACAAGCAAGCAAGATGCAGGAGAGCATTTTATAACTGCAGTGAATGCTTTGTTTCTTTAGTAACACAGCTAACTTTAGCACACACTGCTGCTTTAAAAAAAACATGAAGGTACTTGTAGCTACCTACACAGTATTAACAAAAAAAAAAACATTTCTGCTCAAATGGTTGTTTTCCACTGACTAGTCAGCACAGACTAAGCTTTACATTGGAATCTTTTACTACTGGTCCATTTTGCTCACATACATGTACAACCTTACTTCTACATCATGCAGAAACTAGGTAAAAATACAGAAATAAATTGTTAGTCAAATGAAGCAAATTGACTGAATATATATATATATATATATATATATATATATATATATATATATATATATATATATATGTGTGTGTGTGTGTGTGTGTGTGCATGTGTGTATACATGTATGTGCAAGATCCAGGGCCTCTGACTTTCTCCATGGGTTCCGTGAAAACAACAGGCCTGATTGGGAGATACGAGACACACTCATGTAGCTGCAGAGTCAGAAGAGTCACAACCACCCCAAGCACAGTTTAGTTTTATATGTGCCACGTTACGTCAGGAGATGTTTTGCGCTGGTGTGTTCTATCTCACTGGGGTTGAAAGCTACAACACGTACCTCCAACTCCCTGATTAAATCTCAGTACCTTCCATGGCTGTACAAACCAGTACATTTGGTACAAGTCTGTACCAAACCACAGCAGTCTACAACACATAGGCTGAGGTTATTAAATGAAAGGACATCCGTCAGCTCCGTACACACTCAACACCCAGCAGTGTGTATGGATACGGATCAGCAGGTATCAACACCTTTACTCCTACGCCAAGTTATTCGCCCATATCTAACTCAAATCAAAACGGTGGACTCCTTTCTCGACTGGAAGTGAAATAGTTCATACAGGATTGTTATAGCTACAAATACAACGCCATTAGGTAAAGGGTACTTACCTAAATTCGTCAGATCTGTAGGAATCTCAAAAAACCTTCACCCTTTAAATGTAAACACACATCCAAACTCAGCAGTAAAAAAAAGGCTGCTTTGACCGACAATACCAAATAAACTCGGGAAGTCAGTTCAGTTTCACTTGCTCACACTGCTGCGCTAAACCAACACACACACACCTCTACTACACCTTGATTACTGACCTGCAGCTCAAGGAGTCGGAGTGTGTTAACTGTAGTGAATGATCGCTTATTTACTAACCAGTCCCCGCACAATGCAGACAAAAACATAGTGTAGTGTTTCTGTCCAGTATAAATCCTCTCAGAGTGAGTGAGTGTCTTCCTCCACAGCCCGAGGTCCGGAGCCTTAGCTCCCGGAGTCAGGTTTCACACTCAGGCTCCTCCTCGACTTCCTCTCCAACCACAGCGGCCAAACTACACGTTTAAACCCTTTGTTTGTAACTGGGGGAGGGTGAATGCGAATACTTTATTTTATTTTAGCAACATTGCAATGTATACCTAGGTTTGTTGTTTGTTGTTTATCCCCCCCCCCCCCCCGTTTGTTGATTAGTTTTTGTTTACATATGAAGTTTAGCATGTTATGAGCTCGTTAGAAATTCAGCTTGAATAAAACTAAACCCGAACGTGTTTAAACTCCACACATCACACACGGGGAGATGTCGATGTGTCCGAGAGATGATTAGCTCCATGCCTTTATTTAGCCAGGTGAAGCGGTGTTTAAAGCCTCTGAAGAGGACAGAGGGAGAGAGGACAGAGGGAGAGATGTGCGGTTGTTAGTGCAGCGGCTCAGCTCCATGTCCGCTCGGCTCACCACACACTGGGCTTCAGGAGCCAGAAGTAACCAGTACATCGTGGCCACCCGATGCTGTAGATTCCTGAGCGGAAGCCTCGAAGCGGTCATGAAGTAATCGGCTGGTTACATAAACATACACCAGCATACTTTATTGGAGCAGCAGGGAACCGCCACCCGCTCCCAAACATAACCAGGTTAGCTAACTAGCAGCAACGCCGCTCATCAGGTTTCGGAGACCTTTAGGCTTAGCACTAAAAACACTACACAATTATTACACACGCGCGCGCGCGCACACACACACACACACACTCTAACAGACTTGGATGAACGCCGCGGAATGAACTGGAGACTCGGTCCGTTAGCCGTTTAGCTAACGCGCTGCTGGGAGAACACACACGGGACAAATCGGCGTGACCGAGTAGCTGGAGTCGGCTAACATTAGCTCAGTTACCGAAATAACCGAGACATTCCATTACAAAGATCGCTCTACATCATGAAGAGACACGTACCTGCGTCAAAAGATGTCTATTCCTTCCTCAGTCGTCAGTTTACCGTCAATAATTTACACCTCAATCCGCGCGTGTGTGTGTGTGTGTGTGTGTGTGTGACGGAGAGAGAGAGAGAAAGAGAGAGGGGGGAAAACCCGTGTGTAAACCACCCGCAGTACACTCCACCTCCTCCGCGGAAAAGGGGGTAAAATATCCGAGCTTCTCCCGCAGCGAGCAAAGTAAGATGGCGTCAAACCATTAGAGCGAGCCATTATAAAAACTCCTGCGGCCATGATATCCCGTCGCCTTGGTGAAAGTAGATCCTGCTCCGTGCAACTTGTTTGGATGAGGAGCAGAGTAAAAAAATCAAGGAAATATATGACTGTAAGACAAATCCGGTAGATTTTTTTTGCTAGGATTTATTTTAAAACACGCAGGAGTAAAAAATCCTCCGGTGAGGTGGTCCTGCTTTACACCCGCGGAGGAACACATGTGCTGTGAGCTGCGGTGCGGCCGAGGGACGCACCCCCTCATTAAGGCTTGTGTTCCTGCACCGTAGAGCCGACTGTGGAGATACTGGAGCGCGGCTCACAGGCTCACCTCATGGCTCGATAGGTGGGTATGTGCCACGAAAACTGTGTGTTTTCAAAAGTTTGTTAAAAACAGATGCGTGCTAGCTAATGGAGGCGGCGAATAATTTTATACACACACACACACACACACATATATATATATATATATATATATATATATATATATATATATATATATATATATATATATATGTGTGTGTGTGTATGTATGTATGTGAGAGAGAGAGAGATAAACAATACATTGAGGAACACTAACTGCACGAAGATTAATATCCATAGCGTTACATTTAACCGGAGGTGTTTAATGTAGTTTTATATGATGAAACATCTCTAAAAAATCGTTAAAAACCTGGCATAAATTTACTGTATTGTTTATTGATTGGAAATATCCGAAGCTGAGACTGTAGGTACATTTACCTTCCATGGCCTTCTGTTAGTCTGTGGCTTGCTTTTCCTGTCTCCAGGAACAGGACGCTGATCGTGCTGTGATCTTTTATGCAAAATAATACCGTAATATTTCCCAATAACAAATGCAGACACAAAGAAAACGAATAGATCCTGATCTTAACAGAATTAGTTGTATAGCCTACATTAGGTTCCTCTGTCAATAAGACCTCGTGTTAATGGTTGGAGAGGTTAATATGTTAAGATCATGACCTGTACTGATGTACATGACTGTACGGATTTCTGGCTTAGAGATATATCATTTTTAATTATTTAAATAATCTCACCGAACTTTCCTGTGTAAGATATTATGTTATCGAACTAGAATAATGCAGTCATGTCCAAAATTAACTTGCCTCAATGAATAAATGGACAAATTATTATTCTAATTATGAATCAATGCACACAGTTAATATAAGCAAAATAAAATAATATGATGTAAATAATAAACACAGAGCTGTGTGTATTTATTCAATAGTTGTTAGTCAGAACAGTTTAATTTTAATATGGATAGACGCATAAATTTCTGTATATTTCACTTTTATTACCAGTAGCCTGTAATTGTCACTTTTTCTTCCTTCTTTTCATTTGAGTTACTCACGTCTAGTAATTATAGTGGCTCAGCAGGCTAAATGTTTAAATCCCACTCTTTTTCATTTTTATATCAACTGTCTAGACATAAACAAATTATATTTAGGTAAGCCTTAGCATTTCTAAAATCATTTTAAAAACATTAGTGGATCAGAGTTGTACTAACTGAACATGTCTGACTAATAAAAAAAAATAATAATGGTTGTTATTTATTATTATTATTATTATTATTATTATTATTATTACTATTACTATTACTATTATTATTATGTGTTAATGAATGGAACATTTGTTTAAATAACAGTTCTTAATTTTTTACTGGGCTTTGGCACAAGATAGATGTTATTCATAAATAAAGAAGGCTTTTTGTTTCTCAGGTGCGGTGTTAAATGTTGTGTTAAAAAAATAAGTTGGTTTTTAAAAAATCATATAGTAAATAATAAAAAATGACACATACTATTAATTTGCTTTCCATTTTTATTATGAATCACAGTAGAACTGCATTAACAGTTTCATTGATTCCCTGAATGCACTGCAGTCATCATGAAATTACAAAAGGCTCATTTATTAACATCAAAATATGGTAGGGTTTATATAAGATAGTAATACTAGCAAAAATAAAGCTGTACATAATGCAGCCTGGCTCTGCTCAGAAGATATATGTGTTCCTAACCTTAAATAAGGGTTTTGGAATGTTACCAACTACATGGTAAATATTGTATATTAAAGGCACATGGATAAAGAAAGGATGGAAATGTGTGGAAAAGTATTATAGTCTGTATCCCACCCACAATACTGTAGGAAAAATCACATGATTCATGACAAAGAAACAGAATGCAAGCTCAGAGATGCATGCACATACAAAACAGGATTACATATGCATAGGCTGTTTTTCCTCCCAGTAGGTTCAGGAGGAGTCTAGAAGGTCGTATGCATAGCCAGGAGTGCTAGTTTACCTAAAGACAACGTGAGGTCACATCCCACAAGGATGCAATGGGATGCATCAAGTTCCTTGCTTACATTTGTGTAAAAGAGATTGAGCGAGAGCTGCTGGTGGTGATGGTGGGATTTTATTTGTGTGAAAAGCAGACTTTCCCCCTGGGAAGCAAGTGGAATTGATGCAGTGTACTGAGGGGAGGGGCACCTTTCTCTGTATGTGAAAGGAGGGGGCGAGCTAAAACCCACTTGTGTGCTTACACGATTGTGTACCCTGACCTCAACTTAGCTAAAGGTTTCGAACCTACATCCTGGCATCCACAGTAATGTCTGGCAAAGGACACAGACTCTTCCATGAAGTGCCTGGGTCTTGCCCAGCATTACTGCCCATGCCAGTACACAGAGAAAACAGGCACACAGTGCTGTGCTATTGGAGCAGCACAGACACTCTTAGTAATGTTTGTGCATTTTTAAATTAATAATAATAAAAAAAAACGATTTATAGATCTTACTAATATAAAGATTGTTTAATATTGCAGTATAAAGAAGTGACTGAAGCTCTCTCATGTGGCGATGCATATTTGACCTCAAGAAGCAGAAGTAACATATTGAGGTAGGCAAAAAGAAAAAAGATTAGTGTGATTTTATCCCAGTGTATCCCAAAAAATAATGGTAACAATCAGGGCAAAAATGATTTTAATTTAATAGAATTACTGTCATTTACATGATAATTAAAATGTTATTTAGGTTTTAAAATAGAGTAGCTGAATAATATTAGTAAGATCATTGCACCCATTAATTTCAACTCATATTGAACCTTAAATGCTAAAGGATTGAAATATTTAATATTTTTATTTGTTTTATTGGGTGAAAGAATCGGAAATATAAAATTTGGAAATTCTGAGTAACACCTGGTAAATGAAGAAAGTCAAGCATTTTTTCCACAGGCAGCTTAATCATATTTATATTTGTTTTACACATAACACAAAAGGGATGATAATGTTCAAGTTGCATATATTTCTTCTGTAAATATCACAACAAAAATGACTATCTGTATTCATTTAGGACATTGACATACATACAAATATTATGATATATAAAAGTATGCTGTGATTCCCATTTAACCTCATTTATAGTTATTTATATAATTAACATACAAATATTTCAATTAATAATATATAGAAATTAATAAATAAATGTATGAATTGAATTTAGTGATTAAATCGCCATGTTCTGCATCTTTTTCCACGTTTAAAAGGCTTTGCTATTTAAATCATAGACACCGCAGCACACCGCACACCAAACACCCAACCAGTCCCAGACACTGAAGCGTAATCTCACTTGCATAAACAAATACAAACCCTCTTTTGAGCACCTCGACTCAAAATTCCCTTCAAAGTTCCTCTGCTTTGTAAGGCTGCACAGGCAACAATATCCGACCGCAGGTCAGCCTCCTTTGTGTTGCACTTCATTGTAGGGTTCAAAAACTCAGATTAAAGAGTTGGTCAGCCACCCCCTTCACATTCATCGGCTCTGCTGTTATCCCAGTTGATGCCATAGAAATCCCTAATACCAAATAAAAGTTCGGGCTTTCCATCTCAACACAGTGCGGCCTATTGTTACTCCAAAAGAGAAAACACTAGAGCATTTAGAATTAGACAGACAATCAGTTTAAAGATTTCTGTTTTGACAACATTGATCAGATGTAATCTGAATTTAAATGATTGAATCAAAATGATTTAAAACTAATGATTTTAACAACTATTTTTGTTGTATTTGTATTAAAGAAA